>CM070529.1:22237600-22792095 GCA_036346145.1 Olyra latifolia
TCTAGTTAAAAGATTTAACAAGACAAAGTTCTAAATTCATCAAGTTTTCAAGAAAAGCCTAAAATGTAATTAATTTTCAGCTAGCCTAGCATGTACAAGGTACCATTTTCAAAATCAACCAGTTAGCTAGAATTGTCATTCAAAAGCTAAAGTGTATTTCAGCACAGAACTTCAAAAGCCTAATAGACAAAGCCCTGAAAATGTAAATAAAAACTAAATGCAATGCAAAAATGCAATAAAATCTCCAACTCCCCCTCAAACAAAGAATCACTCGTCCAAGAGAAAACAGAAGAGATAAGGAGTTAGAGAAACTCACAGGGCAATCTAAGAACAAAGATGAGTGGCAGATAACTCTAAAGGCTCATAAACACATTCATCTACCCTAAGCCACAGACTAGGAAAGCAAGCCTACAAGTCGACTACTAGAGAGACTAGACACAGACCCTGTCTACCCAGGGGGCCCAACACCTGCTAGACCCAAAAGCCTATGAAAAACTCAACTAGCTAGAGGAAAGAACATTGCTAATCACGCATGATAGCAACCTATGGGGTAAGAAGCAGTGGCTAGAGAAGTGAAACTGGCTCTCTAATCCTGTCCAAGATTAAGCCCAGAATGCAAATATGCAAATGCAGAAATTTAATAGCATATATACATATAGACATATATTACAAAGACTAGCTCCCCCTCAACTAATGCCTAAAGGGCTCACTACCCCAAGCTCTCCCCTGAGAGCTACAAACCTAGAGCTGTCCAAGGGCTTGGTGAAGATATCAGCAAGCTGGTGGTCACTCTCCACAAACTGAAGCACTATGTCGACCTTCTCCACATGGTCTCTAAGGAAGTGAAACCTGATATCTATGTGCTTGGTCCTAGAGTGTTGCACTGGGTTTTTGGCAATGTTTATGGTAGAGATGTTGTCACAGAAAAGTGGAACACTCTCTAAGGTCAACCCAAAATCCCTCAAGGTAGAACACATCCAAATCACTTGACTACAGCAATTAGCCACAGCCACGTACTCGGTCTAAGCAGTGGACTGTGCAACACCTGACTGCTTCCTAGAAGACCAAGAGACAAGGGAAGTGCCAAGAAATGGGCAAGTGCTAGAAATGCTCTTCCTATCTATCCTACCGCTAGCAAAATCTGCAACTGAAAAGGCTCTAAGGGACAGACAAGAAGAGAAAGAGTACCTTGAGAGGTCATCAACCACAACAAGCACATACAATTTGCCACTTACAGATTGCACTCGAGCAGGACCAACAGTGTCCATGTGCAAAAGCTGTCCTGGTGCATCTGTCGTCACAAGGGTGACAGGTGGGTGAACTGTAGTAACCATCTTCCCATGGCGATAAGGAGCACAAACCAAATCATTGACCATGTTAAGTTTGGGCAAACCACGAATAAGATCACTGCTGCTAACTCTAGTCAAGTGATCGAAACTAATGTGACCAAGTCTCCTATGCCAAAAGGAGAGATCATGGGATTTCGAAGCAATTAAGCAATATAGAGAGCCAATAGAAGAAGCATCAAAATCAGCACGAAAAACTCTCCCAACATGAGAAATCCCGCAAACAAACTCCCCAAAAGAACCAAGAATCTGTGAACAATTATTCCTGAACCGAACCTAAAAACCATCATCGGTAAGCTGAGACACAGAAAGCAAATTGTACCTCAGCTTACTAACTAAGGCAACATCCTTAAGCACAAAGCGGTCACTAACCTGAATTGACCCTTTAGCAAGCACCCTACATGAAAAAGCATTCCCAAAGATGATGGATTCACCATTTGGGACACGGACGAGGGAAGAGAACCAACGAGAATCTCCGGTCATGTGTCGGCAACACCCGGAGTCAACAATCCAAACCTCTCCCTTCCCCGCCCGACGCACCTGCTGAACGAAATAGAGAGGTGAGTGACTCAGTATTGGGACAAATCAAAGCAGATTTAGGAACCCAATACTGAGTCACACCACAAACAGTAGAAACTCCCCCTGAGCTAGCACCCTGACGCCTCTCAACTCTCACAAACCTTTAAGAAACCCCAGCAGGATGTCTAGGCGCCATATTTGGGTTGGGCCGCCGTGGTGCAAAGGCCAGTCCTCCCCAAGTGTGCCGTTCAGGTCTCCTACCACCCAAAGTAGGAGCAAACCACGTCGCGGGTGTCTACCTCCACGAGGTAAAAAAGGCACACCCTAAGGACGACAAGAACGAAAACCATTGAAACCACTTAGTCCAGCAACAGGACCAACAACCTGTGTACCTAAACCTGGCCTATGCACAACTACAGGAGCCAACTGTCTAGCTGTTTGTCAAGGAGCTGTGGGTGCCTTAGAAGCTCTCAAAGTCTGGGCGTGACCCTAAAAACCACTAAGAGCAGAAGCACGCTCACGCCTAGTGACTCTAGCTCTCCTGGAGCAAAACTCAAACAAGTGTCCATCCTTCTGACAGAAGGTGCACGTAAACTTCGCTCTACTAGGAGCAGAAGTCGTAGGGGGAACATCCATCTGAGCAGAAGTCTCTTGGACAAAGCCAGCAGATTGAAACACAGTCCTCTCAGGGACTCCTGAAGACTCAAGAGTGCTCACAAGGTACTCACACTCTTGATGAAACTGGGGGCACAAGTCACAAGCAGCAGGAGGTAAGACACCAGAAGAATTCTGATCATCTAACTTGTCCTTACCTAGAGCCCAGCGATATCTCTCACTCAACATATCCACCTCTTTCCTAAAAGTAACACAGGAAAGGCACTCAGCATTCTTGACTTGAGCTAGCTAACCCTCAAACCTCTTGCTAAGATCCTCATAGACTACCCATTTCTCCCTCCAATTCATCACAACGAGCACAGCTAGAACTAGCAAGCAAGGTGTTATTCATCTCAGCAATTTTATTTTTCATGTTTAAATTTTCCAATTTAAAAGTGAGACAGTCCTCACAGGAAGAAGCTAAGTGAAAGCTACAATCCTCATCTGGACTAATAAGGTCCTTAGGTGCTCCAAGATCTCTATATATAGCTCTCGTCTGAGCTAACTGGGTCCTTAGGTGTGTCATGTGAAAGGTGTGCAGCAGGATCAGGACAAGCAAATGATAGTGCAGAGGGATCAATCATACTAGCTGTCATAAGGCTAGGAGCAGAATGAGTAACAACAAGAGCATCTCTAGACTGATCTAGTTCAAGCATCACACTAGCATGTCTCCCCCTAAGTGACTCAAGATCAGTAAACACACTATCATACAAGGTCCTTAATTCATTCAATTTCTACACAAGCTTATCACATTTTTTCCAACCATCAGAATCTACCGGCTGGGGAGCCACAAATCACTTCAAATTCTCTAACTTCTGGGTCAAACAAGCTACTTCCTCCTCCATTTCCCTACATCTTGCTCTAGACTTGGCATGAAATCTACCTAGTTTTAAAAAAGTATCATTGAGTTCCTTATAAGTTGGTACCTCAGTGTCAGAGTCAGTGTAGAGGTCGGAGTTGCTCACACCATCCTCGTCGGCCATGAAGCACATGCCGGCGTAGCCGTCGTCGTCGTTGTTCTTAGGCTTCTAGTCGTCACCTCCATCATCGCTCCAAGTCTCCTCCGAGTCCGAGATGTTGGCCTCATCCAAGGCAACCAACACCTTCTGGAAGAGTCTCCGTCCCTTGGAGAACTTGGGCTTCTTGTCACCTCCAGGCACAGACTTCTTGTTGCGGTTCTTGTTGATGTAGTGGTTCTTGTCCGGTGTCGTGTAGTCGTTCTTGTCTTTCTCCAGCCTGGGGCAGTTGGCCTGAAAGTGCATCTAGGCCCCTTATGTGTTTTGGGGGTTAATGCAAAACGATTAAGGGACTAATGAGATTTCTAAGTGTTATCTTCAGATCTTAGTCCTCCACAGTGAAGTTATGAGCATTGACGGGCCCTAAATTCGAATGAAGCAAAAGGTGGTACCTAGACTTGTGATTTGTAATTTATTTAAATTTTGAGTGTAAGAATAGCCGTACTATTAAGAGGGATTTGACGGAAAATAGTGTTTGGATATTCTAAGTGCTCATGATGGAAATTAGTTAGCAAATATACAAGTTTATAAACCCATGTCACCAAATCAAAAATCCAGACACAAAACCCCATTTGTCACTCGGAGTATCCGAATATTTATTCGGACTGTTCGAGTTGAACCGCTCTGTCTCCTCAGGAAGAAAACGGTCTTTGAGGCTAAGTCCCTTTCGGAGTATCCGAGTTTTTCACTCGGACTATCCGAATCACTCGGACTATCCGAAGAAATTATTCAGACTATCTGAGTTGATCCTCTCTGTTCGCCGTGAAGAAATTAGTCGGACTATCCGAAAGTTCGGACTATCCGAAGAATCGCCTCGGAGTATCCGAGCTGGGCTTCTCTGTCTTGGATTATTTGCACTACTCGAAGTATCTGAGTATCTACTCGGACTATCCGAACTTATACAGATCTGAGTCAAACAGCTAGTCTCAAGAGCTCGCATATATAACCCCACTTCTCTCTCACAGGATACACACTATTCACTCAGAACATTCACTGCCTCTCATCTTCCTCCTTGAGCCCTAGCTTTTCTCCCTCCTCTTGAGCTTGTTGATTGGATTCCCTAGAGGGAGAAAAGAAGTGAGATTTGAATAGCTTGAGCTTGCTTAGATCCATCTTGAGCACCGGGTTTCATCCTCTCGTGGATTTCTCGCCGATCTATTACTCTTGGAGGTTGAGGACTCCTAGACGGCTTGGAGTCGCCGGTGAGCTCCCAAGTTTCGTGTGGTGAGCCTCTGGAAGTTTGTGAAGGTTGAATCCACCTCCGCGAGGAAAGGATTCAAGATAGTGAAGTCGGTGAGTGCTTGGTGCAACACCGAGAGGATTAGGGTTGAAAGAGACCCGGGCTTTGTGCCTCCTCAACGGCGACGTAGGATCCCCTCAAGGATCCGAACTTCCGGATAAAATCTTTGGGTCTTCGTCTTCATCTCTTGGATTTCATCTTCACTCTAGTGTTCAAACTCAAATCTTGGTGTTTGAAGTGGTGATCTTATTTGTGAAGAAGATATTGTCGACCATACTTTATACACAGGTACTCTAGGCTCACTAACACTCTTTGGTACAGGAAATATCTCCCAAAGAGCCTAGATTTACTTTTGCTTGTTTCTGTGTTCTGTCTTCTTCGGACTATTTGAATATACTTCGGACTATCCGAAGCACTCGGACAGTCCGAGCTGTACTTGGATAGTCCGAACCATTTATTTTCTGCTGCAATTAATTTTAGTGATAAATTTTATTACGCCTATTCACCCCCCCTAGGCGACATCCCGATCCTTCAATTGATATCAGAGCCTAATCTCTTGTGTTAAGCTTAACCGCTTGGAGAAATTAAGATGTCGACTGAGAAGGCCAGCTTCACCGATGACAACTCGGACAACCAACGTGTTGGCACCGGTGCAGAAATTCCTTTTGAGTATCCCACTCTCGGCCCCTCGTTATCTTCATCTTATGTCTCCGTGTCGTCTGGTAAAGCGCCATATTTCGATGGCGCTCATTACCCGGCATGGAAACATAAGATGAAGATGTACTTGAGGTCTCTTCACCCTTCGATTTAGGAGATTGTTAAAACAGGTTTTAAGCCCAAGGACTCGAAGACTGAGAAACAAAAACCCCCTGGAGTTCCATCAGGAAGAGCATGTGGACAAGAGGTTTTGGAACCACTTCCAACAGGATTACTATGACTCAGTCATTGCTGATAAGAAGAGTCCTGTGGTTTCTATTCAGTGGGTTGACTGGGATTATATGGAAGGAGCAAGAGGATCCTACATTCAATCAGGTGTTAGAGGCTTGTGAGCGTCATGGTGTCAGGGACATCATGACTTTTAAGTTTATTTGGAACAATGAGCTGGTTGCTCAGTTTTATGCAACGCTTTATGTGGACTCTGATGAGGATAGTACAATGTGGTTCATGGCAGACGGGCTCTACTATTCAGTGACCAAGAAACAATTCGCTGACTGCTTGGGTTTCTCAACTGAAGGGTGATACAATCTAGACAAGCTACATGTCTCAGAACCTATTGGTGTCAATGAGATAGAGTCTATCTATGACGACACCCAGGCCTTCAAATTGGGAACTATTAGAGGACTCAAGCCCTTCTATGCCATCCTTTACAAACTGCTGAGGAAGACCCTATGACCAAAAGAAGGAGATGCAACCAACATTAGTTCTTTCTCAAGGAATTTCCTTCTCAGGATTAGTGAGGGAACACGTCCTTTTGACGTGTTTGATTTCATTTGGCAAGAAATTCGCTCAAACTCACTCAAACTCACTCAATTCTCGCAGCAGCTGCAGCTTCGCTCCATATGTGATGTGCGTGATAGAAGGGGTCACTGGTATGAGGTTTGTGAGAGATGTGGAGCACACCGCCTATAGGGTCCGTTCTATCAAAACCACTCCTCATTCAACTCCCTCTGTCAGACTTGATAGGACCAGATCTCCTACCAAGTCTCCTGCTCCAGGTCATTCCTCTACTTCCAGGGTCATTCCTCTACTTCCAGGGTCATGCCATCCCCTCCTGGACCTTCCTCCTCCTCTAGTGGCTCAGTGAAGAAAATGCTTCGCGCTATCTTCTGTCTTGGCATGAAAAGCCATAGGAAGATTCAGGAGACCAACCTTAGGCTGGCCGACACTCGTCGTCAGCTTCAAGACATCAAGAGGAAGCTCAATCTGCCCTGTTCTGCTGAGGAGTCTGACTCTGAGTCCTCCGCTACGATGGACACTCAGACTAGACACCTTTTTGGTCTCCACTCCACTCGGGGCAGCGAGGTAGAAGATGACGCTGCATTTGCTCCCGACGACGAAGACGACGATGAAGACAGCGAGGACTGATTCTATTCCTAGTCTCCTCTACTCTTTTGGTGCCTTGATGACAAAGGGGGAGAGGAATCTAGTCTATCTATCTGTCTTAGTAATCTTTTGTATGTCCTCCGGAGGTGTGAACTGTTGTCTTAAATTTGTAGTAAGTTGAACCTTAATTGTGGTAGCTGAAGGTAGCTGAACTTTTATTATGTTCTTGTGGATGATTGTTGATTGTGGCCTGTAATCTAAATTGTCTACTGTCTTAGTATATCTTGCTAATTTTAGTATCTTATTATGTGCCCCATGCCATGTCATGTAGTTATAGTAAATTTTATTTGTGTTGAATTGCAAAGATATAGGGGGAGACTCTGTCAAAATTTCTTGAAAATATGTGCATTCAAGCTTTTATTCAAAATTTTTGATACACACATTTAGGGGGAGCTCCACTATATGTTTGGAATTCAAAAGAAAGTTTATTTCATTCCTTTTGTAAAGTCTTAATCGTGTTGTCATCAACACACCAAAAAGGGGGAGATTGAAAGTGCATCTAGGCCCCTAATGTGTTTTGGGGGTTAATGACAAAACGATTAAGGGACTAATGAGATTTCTAAGTGTTATCTTCAAATCTTAGTCCTCCACAGTGAAGTTATGAGCATTGACGGACCCTAAATTCGAATGAAGCAAAAGATGGTACCTAGACCTGTGATTTGTAATTTATTTAAATTTTGAGTCTAAGGATAGCCGTACTATTAAGAGGGATTTGACGGGAAATAGTGTTTTGATATTCTAGGTGCTCATGATGGAAATTAGTTAGCAAATATACAAGTTTATAAACCCATGTCACCAAATCAAAAATCCAGACACAAAACCCCATTTGTCACTCGGAGTATCCGAATATTTATTCGGACTGTCCGAGTTGAACCCCTCTGTCTCCTCAGGAACAAAACGGTCTTTGAGGCAAATCCCTTTCGGAGTATCCGAGTTTTTCACTCAAACTATCGGAATCACTCGGAGTATCCGAAGAAATTATTCGGACTATCCGAGTTGATCCTATCTGTTCGCCGTGAAGAAATTAGTCGGACTATCCAAGGTTTCACTCGGAATATTCGAACCGCTCGGAGTATCCGAAAGTTCGGACTATCCGAAGAATCGCCTCGGAATATCCGAGCTGGGCTTCTCTGTCTCGGATTATTTGCACTACTCGGAGTATCCGAGTATCTACTCGGACTATCCGAACTTATACAGATCTGAGTCAAACGGCTAGTCTCAAGAGCTCGCATATATAACCCCACTTCTCTCTCACCCAGGATACACACTATTCACTCAGAACATTCACTGCCTCTCATCTTCCTCCTTGAGCCCTAGCTTTTCTTCCTCCTCTTGAGCTTATTGATTGGATTCTCTAGAGGGAGAAAAGAAGTGAGATTTGAAGAGCTTGAGCTTGCTTAGGTCCATCTTGAGCACCGGGTTTCATCCTCTCGCGGATTTCTCGCCGATCTATTACTCTTGGAGGTTGAGGACTCCTAGACGGTTAGGAGTCGCCGGTGAGCTCCCAAGCTTCTTGTGGTGAGTCTCCGGAAGTTTGTGAAGGTCGAATCCACCTCTGCAAGGAAAGGATTCAAGATAGTGAAGTCGGTGAGTGCTTGGTGCAACACCGAGATGATTAGGGTTGAAAGAGACCCGGGCTTTGTGCTTCCTCAACGGAGACGTAGGATCCCCTCAAGGATCCGAACTTCAGGACAAAATCTTTGGGTCTTCGTCTTCATCTCTTGGATTTCATCTTTACTCTAGTGTTCGAACTCAAATCTTGGTGTTTGAAGTGGTGATCTTGTTTGTGAAGAAGATATTGTTGACCATACGAAGATACACAGGTACTCTAGGCTCACTAACACTCTTTGGTGCAGGAAATATCTATCAAAGAGCCTAGATTTACTTTTGCTTGTTTCTGTGTTCTGTCTTCTTCGGACTATCCAAATATAATTCGGACTATCCGAAGCACTCAGACAGTCCGAGTAGTACTCGGACGGTCCGAACCATTTATTTTTTGCTGCAATTAATTTTAGTGATAAATTTTATTACGCCTATTCACCCCCTCTAGGCGACATCCCGATCCTTCATGGCCCGAATGTGGTTGGGGCCACCACACTCGAAGCACTTGATTGGCTTTCTTCTCCTCTCACTCACTCTCTTGTAGACTTGGCTGAATTTTCTAGCAAGTAGGGCTAACTGATCCTCAGGCACTCCATCTAACCTCTCATCAGGCATCTAACACAAAGCAGAGAAAGAGAACCCGGTGCCAAACTCTAAAGAACTCGAGGAACACCGCAAAGAAGGATCGGTGACCAAAGCTGTAGAAATTTCACTGGGCTCACAGGAGAGATGTTCAAGCTCGTATGTCTTGAGGTTCGAATATAGCCCATCCAAGGTCAAAGTAGTAAGATTCACAGCCTGCCAGATCGTGGTCATCTTTACACCCCAAATCTTCAAATCCAAGGCGGACAAGAAGTGACCAGCATTCTCAGAATCGGTGTAAGTGGTGCCAACCGGCCTGAGATTGCTAAGGATATTGGTGAACCGACTGAAACAGGCGTCCAGTGATTCACCAGCCTTCTGCACAAAGCGATTGTATTCTCTCTTATATTGGTCTTGCCTCACAATTTTGATCTAGACCGTCCCCTCATGTTAAGCAATGAGGGTAGTCCAAATCTCGTGAGCGATCTTGATATGAGCAACTCGCTCATATTCATTCCTACTCAGCCCCTGAATGATCATGTTACGGGCTCTAGTATTCAACTCCACATCTATCTGATTCTGGATGGTGATTTCCTCATGCTTTGGCAACACATAAGGATTTTTGACTTTTAGCAAATATTGTATCCCTGTGCCATGATGTAGGATTCCATCCTGACCATCCAAAAAGGAAAATACAAACCCGAGAACACAGGAGGCTTCATAGAGTACTTGTCATCCGCCATGGTTCAAAAACGAAACAAGGAAAGGCTCAAAGATCGATGAAGATTAAGAAAAGAGCGCTACCTTGCTCTGATACCAGTTGAAATACCGAACCTGGTGACTAGAGGGGTGAATAGAAGCCAAATAAATTTTCTCGCAAGGAGATGAATGATGCTCTTCACCCAACGCGCCTCAAGGATGACATCCACAAGAAGAGTCATATTTCTAGTTGTTAAGTGCTCAAACAAAAGAAATCTCAGTCCAAAGTGGTTGCACTAAAGACAAAACACCCCAATTAATAAAGGTGCTTTAGGAAAAGTGGGCAGGAATATTCCAGTAGAAATCAAATATGATCACAAGTGTGGTTGTTGGCTTTCTTGGGCTCCAAAATTTATGAGAATTGTTCTCCCTATTTCATAATGAGTCATGAAGCTTCTAGCCAAGTTTCAGATCAAAACTCCTCACAGAAAAATCAGAAAAATTCTTGAGATAGGAACTGTCTGGAACTCACGCACAGAAAGTTTGGGGCTCGGTATTCACCTCATAGCTCCCAAACGAAGAATCCAAATGACTCCAAAAGTTTTTCACAGGTAGATATTTAAGTCACGGACCTTCGCCAATGAGAATCACTCAAAAAGCATCTCGAATGATTTTTCTAAAAATCTTACACTGACTGCAGCGCAGGAAGAACAAATCTGCCAACTTGAACAAAGATGGGTAGAACATGATCTCTTGTTTCTCACAAGTTACCAAGGGTGTCAAATCATATAAGCAACCTCAAAACATCATGGATCAGCAACATGTAGAAGAAGGTGAGACAAATAAACTTGTTGCAAATAAAATCAACAAAGAAAATAGATCAAACACATTAACAACGCAAGAACAAACCCATGATTTGAGGAACTAGTTTCTATTACTTGAGAGGGTTTGTTCACAGCCACACCTAGGTGGGCAAAACTCACCAAATAGCAGAATACAAGTCACAAAACCTCAGCCCAAGACTTGATGGAGGCACCCCCTCCACCCCTCCTTATATAGGGCCACCGGGTGAACCACAAATATTGATTTCTTGCCTCAACCCTAAGCAACTAAATCAAGTGCTAGGATTCACCCACTTAACTAGCCACTTACATGGGCCTAAAACACTGACACACAGCCCAACATGGGCCAAATATGCCATACATGGGTTTTACACAAAACCCGATGCAACGGGCCTTTATCTGCTGGACTTGACCGCTTCGTTTCCGTGCCTTCGGGCCTTCAACCCGAACCAGAACCTTTGAACCACCTCTAGTCCCGGTACCGTCGCCGACCACGGTTGCCTCCAAGCCTGCGCCTACAAGGACCAAACCATTTTCCATGCCTCCAAGCCTGCATGTTAGTCCAATTTTATCATGAATTCAAACATATATGACTACATGCCCAACTTCCCACTCGAACTAAAACCGAAACTTTTCAAACCAGTGCTTCCCTCAGCACAATAGAACAAAGATGGAAATTTTAAAGATACTTTCCTTGCTCAAATGGAAAAAGTCATAATACGAAAAAGATGCATCTCAAAATTCTCTACAAAAACCGTATATAATATTTTTCCATCTGAGCTCGGGAAGACTCTCAAAAGTGCAAAACACTCTGTTCTAACACAAATGGCCGAACCGGCTCAAATTAGTCTCCAAAACAAACTCCTCAACCAAATCAATTCAAGTCACATATACTCATCATAACATGAAAACTCCACATGGTCTCACAGATGAATTTTAAATCTCAAATGGGGTTTTATCGGATTTCTCGGACCCCTCAAGTGGATTGTTCGGATTGTCTCACCAAGGCTAGGGAATTTTATTTGCCAGTTCTTTTCACTGTCTTGTGTGCTTGAGGCTCACTAATGGTTTTAGTCTGGTGTTGATCTTAATCTTTGGTTGCAGGGGATCTCGAGAGCACATTGATTGGTTCTAGTGCATAGTAGAGTATGTTTTGAGCCATACATAATATTTCCAGAATTTGTGCTGGTCTCAGGAGTGTCTGAGAAGCTGTTGGAACATGGGCAAAGAAGTGTGTACTTGGGCCGGACCGCCCGGACACGGGGGTCGGACCGTCCAGGTGCAGTTGGACTCGCTCGGTCTCCAGTCTGTGTAGTAGCTATGGTGTGTTGAGGCCGGACCGTCCGGGATAAGGGCCCGGACAGTCCGGGTATCGGTGGCATCTCTCGGCCCTACGTGTTGATAGGTGAGCAGCAGGCAAAGGGAGCCGGACTGTCCGGCTAGCAGACCGAACTGTCAGTCTTATGGAGGCTTCGTTCGGTTGTGTCGTGGCGCTGTCTAGCGACCGAAGCAGGAGGTCGGACTATCCGGCCCCGCTGGGCGGACTATCCGGGATGAGGTGACTTCGCTCGGTAAAACTCTGGGCCGTTTGCGGCAATTTGATAGGATTCTGGACCATCCAGCTCTGCTGTCTGGACCGTCTGGCTGCTGTTTGGTCTTTTCGGTCCCGTCCCATTTTATTCTTTATTTTTACAGATCTAAAACTCGGACTGTCCGGTTCTGAAGTTCGAACTGTCCGTGTACCGTTCACTCGGGGTTTTTGCGCTAGGGTTTTTCTGCCTGTCTTCTTGTGGGGGCTATATATAGCCACCTCATCCCGAGGGGAGTGGTTTGAGGGTCTCATTTGCTAGGTTAGCCACGAGTTCATCCTAGAGCTAAGGTAGAGGGCTCTCCCATGGTGATCTAGGGTTTCCTAGGCCTTCATAAGTGGGATTTGTTGAGGAATTGGTTCTCCGGTTGTGCTCTTCTTGATCCTCTCGCCAAGGTAAAGGTCTTCCAAAGTTTTCATCGTTCTTGAGCCTTCGTGTGTTGGAGGGGTGAAATCCACCATGTGTCGGTACCGTGGTGTAGGGTGCTTGTTGCGTGTGGGAGCACTCGTCACCTTGTGAGAGGTTTGGAGCTCACCTCGCCGTACGTCGATGCAAGGGCTACCACGAGTAGATTGAGGCATAGGCTCGAGAGGGAGCCGTCTCTCGTTCGTCAAGGGCTTGCCTCAACGGGGAGTAGGAGTTCGTCTCCGAACCTCGGGAAAAATTGTATTGTCCCCTTTTCGTTCTCACTTTTAATTTCCGCAATTTGCTTTTTTTACATTCTAATTCTTGAGTTCCTACTAGTGCTTTGCTAGATAGCTTGGGTCCCAAATTTGATTAATTAAAGAAAAGAACAAAAAAAATTAAAGTAGGCCAATTCACTCCCCCTTCTTGGCCATAAGGTTCCTGCAGCAGGGACAGTGGGGAGAGACGGCGGGAGGGGCGTACCTTTCTCGCGGTGCATGGAATCGGCGGCGTGGAGGCGGGGACAAGAGGGAGAGGCGGGAGGCGGCGTGGAGGCGGGGCAGTCTTGAGTGGGGGTGGGAGGCGGCGTGGAGGCGGGGACAGTGGGAAGAGGTGGCGGGAGGCGGGGCAGTGGGAAGAGGTGGCGGGAGGCGGCGTGGAGAGGCGGGGACAGTGGGGAGAGGCGACGGGAGGGGCGGCGTGGAGGGGTGGGGACAGTGGGGAGACGGGAGGGACGGCGGGAGGGGCGTACCTTTCTCGCGGTGCATGGAATCGACAGCGACCGGCTGCGGTGAGATCGAATCGGCGGCGGCGGCGGCCCCCTTTCTTCGCTGGATTGGGGAAAACGCGTGAGGAAGAGGATGCGCTGCGGCCAGGAGCCAAGTTTCGCGGGAGAAAGAAAAAAAAGGACGTGATGGAGCCAGCGCACGGTGAGAAAATTTTGGGTTAGAGTGGAGTTTACAATACTCCAAAAAAACCATAGTATTGGCAAAACCATGGTTTTCAATACAGAGTTTTTTTGGAGAGTAACCAAACACCTCATGGTATAAAATACATGGTATTCTCTTAAACCATAGTATTGTCTAGAAACCATAAAAATACCATGCTTCCAAACAGGGCCTCACTTGGAAGCAAATCAAACAGAGCCAACCCAATTATCCTAGCGAACCATGCTTGGGCGATGCCCAAATCGCCAGGACGACCTAGCCTAGTTCGCATAGTATCAGCCCATTACTGTAACACATGAATAAAATCAAATATATGTAATTATATTGCTATTATTTATGATATATAATTTATTTGTTTGATTGATAATGTATACTTTTGGTTCTATACATATTTTTAAAAAATTCAAACTATTTCTTGCCAAAATATGATGGGCCAAAGGCCGTTAGTAACCAGTTCGGTACAGCTATCCCACAAACTGTGCTTGGGCTTATACCTGGCCTATTGGCTTGGTGCGTATTGTAACTGGGCCTTAAACGAACCGGGCCTAGACTGGGTCTATTCGGGCTGCTCGTTTGCCACGTCTGCATGAGCTGATGGCCCAACGGTAACAAAATACACAATGAAAAAGAATTTTTAAATATTTTATATTTAAAAATAATTGGAATTAAAAATATATGCCTTTTTTAAAAATTAAAAAAATAGGCGCTCGTCACCACCCCAAAAGTGGAAAACAAAAATCTCCCTTTCAAACGGTTAAAAATCGCCCTTTGGGATAACGATATTTGGCTGAAACCTGCTTCTCCTACTCGGAATCTAGAATAGGTTTAAATCGCCCTTTCATAGGGCAAGAATTAATCCTCCATTTGAAATGGAGAGATTTGACTTAATTTTGGCCAAAAACAGTAAGGAAAAAATTTTGCCTAAAAATTATAAATATGGAAATGGCCACATTTTTTATCTGTTGCATAAATACCCATCGATAGTTGTCACTGTGCAGCGGCGCGACAACTCCCGTCCGCTATGCAGTGGAAAAAATGTGGCTATTTCCATATTTATAATTTTTTTGGCAAAATTTTTTTTCGTTGCTGTTTTTAAGCCAAAATTAAGTTAAATCTCGCCATTTCAAAAGACAGGATTAATTCCTGCCATTTGGAAAGGCGATTTAAACTTTATTCTGGATTCCGGGCAGGGGAGCAAGTTTCACCCAAATATCGCTACTCCAAAAGGCGATTTTTGTTTCCCGCCCTTTAGGGCTCCTATTTTTTTAATTTTTAAAAAGACATATTATTTTTTAATTCAAATTATTTTTAAATATAAAATATTTAAAAATTCCAAAGAAATGCACCCGTTCCGTTGAATTCCATTCCTGTGCGGTCGAAGTCACCGTGACTTCGTACTGGAGGATCCTGGTGCGTCCCCGTTCCCCTTCCCGTCCCCGTCCTTCCCCACTATGCCCCTCGTCGCGCGGGGCAGCCGCCCTGCCGCCGCCGCCGCGCGCCTCCACTCCATCCCGCTGCCGCCAGCCCCATACTTCGCCTTCGCTACCACCACTAATGCCTCTTCGTCCTGCGCTCCCGACGACCCAGACGAGGTGGCCGCCGAGGTAGCCACCCTCCTCTCGCGTTGCGCCGGCGACTGGAAGCTCGCCATCGCCGCCTCCGACCTCCCCTCCCGCCTCTCCCACGCCGCAGTATCCTCCCTCATCCGCCACCCCTCTTCGTCGCGCCTCCACCCCAAGCTCCTCCTCGACTTCTTCTACTGGTCCCGCCCCCGCCTCGCGCCCTCAGCCCCTGCACCCGACGCCTTCGCCCACCTCGCCGTCTCCCTCTGCGCCGCCGCTCTCTTCCCCCAGGCCAACGGTCTCCTCTACCAGATGATACGCGCCTACCCCGGTCCTCGCCTCGTCCTCAGCTCCATCCACTGCGTGCTCTCGAAATCTGATCACCGCTTGCCGGCCGTGCTGGACGTTCTTGTAGACTCGTACAAGAAGATCGGGAGGATCCGGGATGCCGCCGAGGTTGTCTTGTTGATGAAAGATCTAGGCTTGGCGCCCAGCCTGCGGTGCTGCAACGCGCTGCTCAAGGACCTGCTGCGCGTGGACTCCGTGGGTCTGCTTTGGAAGGTGCAAGGGTTCATGGTAGAAGCAGGGATTTTGCCAGACGTATATACGTACTCAACTTTGATCGAGGCATACTGTAAGGTCCAGGATTTTGATGCTGCCAAGAAAGTGTTTGAGGAAATGCGTAGAAGGGGGTGCAGCCTGAACATAGTGCCGTACAATGTGCTAATTGGTGGATTGTGCAGGTCTGGGGTTGTTGAAGAGGCGTTTACCTTCAAGAAGGAGATGATGGAGTATGGGCTGGTTCCAGATGGGTTTACTTATGGCGCGCTCATTAATGGTCTGTGCAAGGCACGCAGGTCAAATGAGGCTAAGGCGTTGTTGAACGATATGTCTTGTTCTGGGCTTAATCCTAATGTTGTTGTTTATGCGACGCTGGTCGATGGGTTTATGAGGGAGGGCAAAGTGGATGAGGCATCTAAGATAATAAATGAGATGGTTGCTGCTGGCGTGCAGCCCAACAAGATCATGTATGATAATCTCATTCGGGGGCTGTGCAAGCTGGGGCAGATGGGCAAGGCTTCTGAAATACTGAAGGAAATGGTCAAACTTGGTCATATGCCTGATACCATCGCATACAATCTTGTTATTGAAGGGCATTTTAGACAGCATAACAAAGAAGATGCTTTTCGGCTTCTCACTGAAATGAGGAATGATGGTATTTCACCTAATATGTATACTTATAGCATAATGATTAATGGGTTATGCCAAAGTGGTGAATCAAAAAAAGCCAGCAATCTCCTTGAGGAAATGATTGCAAAAGGTCTAAAGCCCAACATATTTGTTTATGCACCTCTTATCTCAGGGCATTTTAGAGAAGGCAATGTTTCATTGGCATGTGAAGCTCTTGAAAATATGACCAAGGAAAATGTACTCCCTGATTTGTACTGCTACAATTCTGTTATAATTGGATTATCTAAGGTGGGAAGGATGAAGGAAGCCACAGAGTACTATGCCCAGATGCAGGATAGAGGATTGGCGCCAAATGAATTCACATACAGTGGTCTCATTCATGGCTATAGTAAGACTGGGAATCTGGAAAAGGCTGAACAGTTACTCCAGCAGATGCTTAACATTGGACTAAAACCAAATGATGTTATCTATACTCACCTCCTAGAATGCTACTTCAAGTCAAATGATCTTGAAATGGTGTCCTCTACTCTTAAATCCATGTTGGACCAGGGAGTTAGTCTAGACAACCATATATATGGAATTGTTATTCACAATCTGTCAAGGTCTGGAAATATGCAAGCAGCCTTTAGGGTTCTATCAGAGATCGAGAAAAATGGATTGGTTCCTGATTTGCATATATACAGTTCATTAATATCTGGTCTTTGCAAGATAGCTGACATGGAGAAAGCTTTTGCTCTACTTGATGAAATGGATAAAAAAGGAATGGAACCTGATATTGTATGCTATAATGCCCTAATCAATGGGTTTTGCAAGTCTGGTGATATTTCTCATGCTTGTAATGTATTTAATAACATATTACTTAAGGGATTACTGCCAAATTGTGTAACATACACAACTTTGATAGATGGAAACTGCAAAGTTGGTGACATCACTGATGCTCTTGATCTGTATAATGAAATGCTAGCTAGAGGAATCAAGCCAGATGCTTTTCTCTATACTACACTTATTGCCGGTTGCTCAAATGCCGCTGACCTTGAGCAGGCTCTGTTTATAATTGACGAAATGTTTCTTAGGGGATATGCAAGTGTTTGTTCTTTCAATAATTTGGTCCATGGCTTCTGCAAACGTGGAAAGCTGCAGGAAACTGTGAAGTTGCTACGTTTGATGGTCGACAGAGACATAGTGCCTAGTGCGCTGACTGTTGAAAATGTCATAAGTGGACTTAGTGAGGCTGGAAAACTTAGTGAAGCCTACACCATTTTTGTTGAGTTGCAAAAGAAGAAAGCTTCAGAAGCTGCAACCAATCAGGTTTCATCATTGTTTCTGGACATGGTAAATCAAGGACTAATTCCTCTAAATGTGATACATGACATGCTTCAAGCTTATTCTAAAGAAGGAGATTTGGATAAGGCTCTTATGCTGCGTGATGCCATTGTGGCAAAAGGTGCACTAATGGACTGTTCATCTTATCTTACTCTAGTTGATGGCCTTTGCAGGATGGGCAAATTAATTGAAGCTTTGAATTTGCTAAAAGAAATGGAAGAGACAGGTATTATTCCTGGTGAGGATCAGTGCTTGATCATATTGAATAATCTTCATACATCAGGATTTATCCAAGAATACAATAAAATTTTTGATACCATGTTGTGTCACAAGTGGCTACAAAAGGATAGCAAATTCTGTAATTGGGCTGGTGATACTTCGGAAGCTGTTAATTCAGATTATCCATAGTAGAGAATACTTTCTGTACTGATTCTGATCTCTGGTGGTGCATGTGTTGCCCTTTTTGGTATATGAGAGTTCGAGCAGATCAATTATTCAAGAATATGCTCCTGTTCTATTTGTTGCTGTCACAAATCAGAAAATTATATATAGCTCTGCAGCTATAGGTTATTCTGCCTGGTGTTCTTCTGGTTCAGGCATCACAAGTTGAAACTGCAAGGAGGCTGGCCCCATCAGCAAATTGGTGGGACAATGGTAATACAGCATTGTTTTTCTTGTTCTTTGCTTGATCTTTAGATATTCCCTTGTTTGGTTCAATTTTTTTGAAGTTATCAAGTATATATATGTTTGTGTGGCATATTTTCTGTGATTTTTCTTTATTAAAAGTAATTAATACAAATGTAAAGAAATTTGACAGTGCTAATTGTAGTAGTACGTGTTTATTAGGGAATTTTAGTATCTATGAGCTTTTATTTGCTTGTTTTGCCTATTTTGTGTGCCTGTTACTTCTGTCTCTTCTCTTTATTATCGGCTTTCCTTTTGTGTAGATCCTTGAAACAGTGAGGAAAAAAATGGAAGTTTCTAACCCAAATAACACTACTTGTCCATAAATAAACGTGAATATTGTGTGTACTGGTCAAAATAAAATATGCTCCTGCTGATTCCTCACAAAAATAACTCGAGAAATAAATTTGCTGCAGCTATTAATGGTTATAAAGATAGATGAGTGAATAGGCATTTGTATTTTCCTTTATAGTGGTAAAAATTCTATTGATTCACTAAAGGGAAATGAGTGGATCGAACCTAAATTCAAATTTTGCATATATTCAACTTTGCATTTAACAGTGACATCACATGAAAATGTAAGCTAGATTGTGGTACAGCATGTTAATACCAATAGATTATTCGGTCAGAGTAGAAGTCTACCATGAAAAACTTCATATTAACCATCATGTTACATCAAAAGTCATACCTGTGTTAATCCTTTGGTGGATAATTAACATTCTTTTTCTATTAGGTGGCAATAAGATAATTAATTTTCGCCATTAATTTGAAGTTATCAATAGTTTCTTACATTTTGTAGTACCAGTTTTGTATCTTTTATGTCAAAAAACATATAGAATCCACCTTCTAGTTTCTATTGATCATGCTTCCAAAGTAGAGGAACAATCATGGTATGTTTTAGCTCACCTTGTATAACATAGACTGTGTGTCAAAAAAAAAAAAACATAGGCTGCACTGGATACTGGGGCACAATATGACTGTGCTTCTTGTTTTCCTTTTGCAGGATAAGTAAGTTGCTAAACCAAGCAGTTTTCTGTGGCATTGGCATAACTTCTGTAAGATCTTGTGGTGGCTGTGGAAGGACATGGAAGATGCATTGTGCTCCTCAGGTGGCATTTTTTGCATTGTATTGCTTTCTGAACATAATATTATTTTAGCATACTTAATTTTTACATATTTTGGTTAGTTTGTCACATTTGTGGCTTTTGTTCTTTTTGTCTAGGATACTGGATATGCACAGTGATAGTGTGACCTAGGAGGTAGGAATAGAGCTTCTTAAGATCGGAGGTAAGGACTAGAAATGTCCATCTTTCAGGCATTGTATTGATATTTCTTAGCTTTCAATACAATATCTATTTGTGTACACTTTGGCAACTATTTTGTATATGACATTGCACAGACTAATTGGTCTGAAACTAGAAAGGGTGTCTGCATTTTGCTTCTTTGGAATTAAGACAATCAATGTCTTATTCAGCTCCTTTGGTATGTCTCCCCTATCCAGTATGGACCTCACCGTCTTGATCACATCTCCACCACATACCCTCTAGTATTTCTGGTAAAAATGAGCTTGAAAGCCATCCTGACCAGGTGCTTTTAATGGGTGCATCTGAAACAGCGCCTTTTTGATCTCTTCATTAGAATAGGGGCTGGTGAGTTGAAGGTTCATCTCTTGGGTAACCACCTGAGGGATAGCCTCCGTGATAGCCTCTTGACCATTTGTCCCTTGTGAGTAATACATTTTCTTGAAAAAATTTGTGGCCTCATCTTGGATCTGTTCCTTCCTTTTTAGAATAAGCCCTTGCTCATTCTTGAGATAGGATATCCTATTCTTTGCTTTCCTGATGGAAGCCTGCTGGTGGAAGAAAGAAGTATTTTTATCCCCTTTACCCTAGCCCTCTGGTGCCACATGATCTCTTCTTTATAATTTAGATCCATGATTCTCTTTTGAATCTCCTCTTCTCGCCCAGGCCCTTGATTAATTCTTCCTCTTTGGATACCCTCGAGTTGGGCATGGAGACAGTCCAGTTCTTTTCTAGTCTTATCCACAGAAATATGATCCCACCTTCTTAGCACTCGTTGAAGACCTTGAGTTTTTTTGTGGAAGTCCATGGCGTTTTGCCACTCACCCAAGTTTTGCTATTCTTCTCCGATGAAATTGTCAAAATCATGATAGGATTCCCAAACCCGCTCATATCTGAAAGGATAAGTACCACTATTTCTGACTTCTTGAGAGCCAACACACTTGATGACAATAGCCAAGTGATCTGAAGATGCCACAACTTGATGCAAAACTTCCACATTGGGAAAAAGACTAGACCATTGGGTGTCAGCCAGGGCTCTGTCCAGCCTACATTTAGTGCTCCTACCGTCAGCTCTCCTGTTCTCCCAAGTCCAATCCAGCCCTTTAAACCCTATGCCCCTAAGGCCACAAGTGTCAATGCACTCCCTGAACTCTTCCATTTGCCTTTCTGGTCCTATTTAGGCCAATCTGTTCATGCTGATAAAGAACCTTGTTGAAGTCACCAAAACACAGCCAAGGTTCATTGTGTGTACTTCTCAGATACTTCAGCAAAACCCAAGTTTCCTTTCTGCATTTTGTGCTTGCTTCACCATAGACACATGTCATTCGCCATTGAGTGCCTCCTTTGATTGATACCTTCGCCTCAATATGAAACTGGGAGTATGAAAGTATAGTAATTTCAGATTGGTCCTTGAAGAACAGGTTCATCCCACCACTCTTGCCTATGTTGCTAACTGGAAAACAATTATTAAAACCTAATCTCCCTTTCAGCTTCTCAGTTCTGCTCGAATTGATCTGAGTATCACACACGAACAGCACTGAGGGGAAAACTTTCTTCACAAAAAAGTGAAGTTCGCCTACTGCCCATGGGTTCCCAAGCCCACGGCAGTTTAGGCTCAAGATCTTCATTTTTTATGGCAGCCCTCTTCATCGAGGGCTGCCTTTCCATCATTGTTTTCTTTCTTGCTTCTTCTCCCCTCCAACTTGAGTTCTTTCCAAGGTATCAACATTTTTATCCTCAGTCTCCACCTCTTGTTTCCTCTTTCGGCCATTGCTAGCATTTTGTAACAACAGATTCGTCATCCCTGATCCCCTCTCCACCCCCTTCCACTTCTTTCTAGATATATTTCTTCGGTCTCAGTAGCACAACTGATTTTTGAGCAACAAATCGCCCCTCCTCCACCTTCCTCAGTCAGCATAGGTTCACCTTCCAAATGATCAAGGGAGACTTCATTTTCTGCAGCTTTCCCCTTGCTTTTAGCCCCGCATCCTGCCTGCCCCAACTCTTGGTTGTCTTCTAAATCAATCTCAAGCCTTCTTGCTACTCCCTTGAGTTTTCTTCCGATTGCTCCTGGTTTTGAGGGGCTTGTCACCTCTGTCTCCCTATCCTCTTCCTGCAATTCCTTCCCCTTTTGTCTCGAGAAGGTGGATGAGTTATAGCACGATTGACTTGAGTTGTTGTTTGAGAAATTCCCTGCTTTGTAAGTGTTTTTTCGTGAGCTGTCATCCGGAGAAGCCCTCAACCAATCACCAAACTGTATCTTACCCTCCTGAGACTGTTTTTGTGTATATTCCTTCTTGTCATGCCCAATTATCGAATTTTTTTTAACCCTTTATAAATAATTATTTTAATATTAATCCTCGCGAAAAAATATTTTCATATCTAACCATTTTGGCCGCGTCACTGCGGTTGGCGCGGCAGGATCAAGTTGCCGCGCCAGGCGGCCTGGCGTGGCAGGGTTGGCCCCATGTGGCAGCCATATAAACCGCGTTCCTCGGTGGCAACGTGTCACTGGTGCGTCAGTGGACATTAGCCACGCCAACCGCAGTGGCGCGGCCAAAAGGGTTAAATGTAAAAATATTTTTTCGCGAGGGTTAATATTAAAATAATTATTTACAAAGGGTTAAAAAAAATTTTGGTCCCAATTATCTCGCAGCAAAAACAGAAGTGGGGGATTTTTCCATAAGTGACCGGGTGATGTGCGCTAGGATCGGCCCGATCTTCTGATGAGAATGATACGTCGATTTGAGCGCGAAGACTCACGATAACCGGCTACTAACCAGCAGGACCAACAATCGCAAAGTCACCTCGCTGAGGCGATCAACCAAGCCAAAATTTGATCGATCCTTGAACCTGCTGCAACCGAGAACATGCAAGAACAAGGTGATAGCAAATTAACCAAATTAATCTCACAAACCAGGGGTGAGGTTTTGTTTCTTGACTCGGGTGGTCTAGTCGACACATGCAAGATCGAGGGAGGGACGCATAAGGGGTCTACCAACACGCAACAAAACCTGCAGAACAAAGTAAGGGGTGGCGGCCATAAGTAGAGGTGCGCCGACAGCCAGAGGGGTGCTCAAAACAGTAGTGGCGGCCAGCACCACCAAACCCTAGTCGTACATGGGCCGTAGGCCAAAAAATACGGTGACGCAGCTGACGCAGCACCCTGAGTTCCTGGTCCGTGATGGTTTTCTGCATTTTCCTGTTGCTCCTGAGTGAATCTGGCTGTGGTACTAGAGCTGTTAGAAAGCTTATCTCCTAAGTTTTCCAACGAGTGGTCGCACGTCAAAAACGGAGTTCGGGAGCCCAAGATACGCCCGTTTGAAGTTGGGCTGCTCCTGGATGGCCGAGCTAGACGTGGAGTCGACTTGGGCTTCAAGTAAATCCGGACCTGAATAAGCTTCCAATATTTTGCTGCAATTCTCTCCCCCACCTCCTTGGTCATACACACCCAAAGGGTAGACTGTAAATGCGGACCCAAATTCTTATGGTATCAAACAAAAGCTCCCTTAATTTTTTTGATCCATCAAAAGCCGACAGGATTAAAGCTTGGTTATTGAAATTCCAGGGCCCTCTTGCCCAAGCATAATCATAGTCCTCTTTGCACATAAGTTTAATCAAAATGTGATTGCTATCCAAAAGCTTGCATTCAACCCCTCTCCTTAAATTCCAGGCCACATTCATCGCTTTGGTAAAACCCTTAATGTTGATAGGCTTTGAGCTTAGAACTTTACCGATGAGGGTGTAAGGAGAGTCCACCCTGAGTTCCTCCTCCTCCATGTTCAGCTCCAGTCCTTCAGCCGCCTCCCACATCAGATCTAGGGATTCCAGTTGCCGCACAAGCAACCGTATTTGCTTATCTCGTTTACTCATTTGACTTATTAGGATTTTTTTTAAATTTTTGGATTTCTTTTTTTTTTCTATCTCGAAGGCGTGTATAAAAGCTTTCTAACACAAGTCGAATGAAGGAGATCCGACTCTCGAGGCTATGTCGGAAAGCAAATAAGCAAACGAGATAAGCAAATGAGATAAGCCGTAAAGAACCCCACCTTGGACGTTAATGGCTTACACAGGATAGCATTTCAGCAGGAACTGCTAAATGTTAAGAACTGCGCCACTCCTCATGCTCATGTCTGCTGTTGTAATAGATTTACTTATATGAACAAATGCAAGTTGGTCAAGGGTAATGATTCTTCTGACTTCTTGGATCAAGACCAATTTTCAATGCTTATTTAGCTTACCACTCTGCGAGATAGAAGAGGTAAATTTGTGGTAACATAATTATTGTATTCATTTAAATACATAGGGCACCTGTGATACAGTAAGCAATACTGTGTGCATCTTTTTTTTTTTCTTTTGACACTACTGTGTGCATCTTGTTGCTGTTGCTAGAGGAAAGAGCCGCACAATCCCGTTGTTTCTTGGAAATGTGCTAAGCTGACTAGCTATTTTACCAAGTTTTTAACAAGATTAAGAAAATACAAGTAGAAACAATTTTCAACAATTAACATCTAAAAATTAAGAAAAAATCTAGGTAATACTCAAGTATCAAGCTTTCGTCTATTGCACCCCTAAGCTCAAAAACTACCCTCTTATTATGCAAAACCTTGCAAATAACCTCACAAAGTAGTTTTTGAGGTGGTTTCATCATGACAACTGTGGCATGGCTATGATGTGGTGATGGCCCACGTGCCCATATTTGACTCATTTCTCTACCTCTACCCTCTCCTCATTTTGCACCTTTTGAGTGTTGTCACAGGTCCAGTGGTGTCATGTATGCTTTGGTGCACACATTGACATTAGCCCTAGATTCGCTTCCATCATGACATCAGTCCTAGCTACACCCTTGCTATCCTTGAGTCCATCGTGCCACACCCTTGCTATCGCCATAGCTACTTTCTCTCTCGCACATTCTCTATCTCTTCTCTCTATCCTAGTTTTGTGCCTCTAGAGTGGCACAATGGCATCATGCCCATTCTATCGTGCGTCGACATCAGCCCTAGCTTGCCACAATGCCTGCGCTACACTCGTGTCGATCGTGCCACACACCTATCATCGGGTAAGGACGGCGGCGCATGATGGAGAACAACTTAGGGACTAGCACCTGCAAGGGCACGACGATTGGTTTGGGCTGACTCCGGGTTGGCATGACTGTGCTCTCTCTAGATAACAAAGAGAGAGGGAGCAAGAGAAGAGAGAGTAGGGAGACTGCTAGCACCCGCAAGGGCACGACGATTGGTTTGGGCTGACTCCGGGTTGGCATGACTGTGCTCTCTCTAGATAACAAAGAGAGAGGGAGCGAGAGAAGAGAGAGGAGGGAGAAGAGTCACGTACAAGTGGACCATTACTGCATCATAGCTACGTCGTAGCCACGGGTGGAAAAACCACATTCAAAGCCATTCATGGGTTATTTGCACGGTTTTACATAGTTCATATATAGAATACCAAGTGTTGAGGGGATACAACAGATAAAAGCTTATAGAAATTACTGCCAATGCAAGAATCAATGACAGATTAATAAAACCATTACTGCAACTGACATGTGAATGATGTAGTGGATCGCAGTCTGGCCTTCTCCTAGGTCCTAACATGAAACAATCTTTCCTCCAACTTGTGGCAGGTTGTGTTCCGACCAAACCTATAGTTCTTTTGACAATGCTTAATTTCAACAATCAAATCTAGCCTTTTGTTCAAAATTTATGTGTAAGCTCTACAGCCATGTAAAGACCACATATCGCCATGGCAGAATTGGAAAGATGGATAGGGAGGAACAACAATTTTGGGGGAGATAGGTTTTCTTTTCTTTTTCCGACAATTCGATACGGACTTTAGGGCTTCGTGAATATGAACTAAATCCATTTGTTTTTCTACCATAAAAATGTCTGATCCATAGAAAAAAAAAGGATAAAGAGAAAGGGGAAATTTATTTCTAATCCATATCTGTCTCATTCCCTTTTTACAAATAAAAGGGTTTTTCTTATTGAAAGGTGGATTATCATCGATTTTTTGCGATAAAAAATCGTGACATAGTAGTTATGTTACTCTCACTATACCCATATATTGTATGTGGGTATGTAGTATATGATTCATCTATTTCTTAGAGTAGGACAAACCAATTGAATCTTCTTATGGTTCTAGATATAGGTATGTAAGCCATACACCCCGTGGGGATTGTAGTTAAATTGGTTAGAGCACCGCCCTGTCAAGGCGAAAGCTGTGGGTTTGAGCCCTATCAGTCCCTAACTAGGGTTCAATGAATGGAAAAATTCATCTTTTCTCTTCCATGAAAAATTTCCCCCCAAAAAGGGGGGGGGGGCAGGAGACAAGATCAAGTACCCATGGGGCACCCTTAACTTCAGTTTTTTTATTTCGCATTTCTTATTAAAGAGGGTAGGGAGGCCGGTAGGAATTTTTTTTGCTACTCCTGGTTGATAAAGAAAGACATACATGTCATACATGGATTAGTATAATTTAGGATATTACTCTATCCTTATAATGATACCATCCTCATCTTAACTTCCTATTCAACTCTTATGGAATAGAGTACCCGCATTTTATCGGAATCCCCATATAAACTGCATTCGTTTATTCTTAGACAGTGAATTTTAATATAATTTGTACCTTTTGGATTAACCCAGACCCCTTCTATTTTGTAGTTCCAACTTTGTTTATCTCATTAGTATAATTTTGGATTAAACTGTATACGTTCAATGACTAATTGCAAAGAATTTATCTCATTCTCATTCTATTTGCGGACTCCTTTTTTATGGATCCGCTCTCATCTTTAGACTCCAAAAGCGGATATTCATAGTAACCTAATAAAATAAAAGAAAAACCAAGCAAAGCAAACACCCTTTTTCTTATAATTATACATACACTTATGTATGTATGTATTATATGACCGACTTTCTATGGATCACATAGACATCCAAATAAGTAGTAGAAGTGAGATGGAGAAAAGAGAACTTAAATAAAAAAATCAAATATTTAAAATTTAAGAAAAAGGAAGGGAAATTGGATAAGATAAGAAGGATCGCGGGTTATAGATATAGAAGAGAAAGTGGAAAAGGATGAAAAAAAGAGAGGATTCCTAATTCAATCAAAAGGCCCATTTTGGTCTTAGTATGGATAAGAGATCCTCCTATGTTATACTATTCCACTCTCAACCATGAATTGATTTGATAGATCCGATATTCATAATATTGAATTGATTCAGTATTATCAGAATACAAGTCCTCCCCTTGAATTTATAGGATACCCCCTTTTCCTCTCTATGGGATTACATCCCTAGTTATTGTGAAAAAAAGAGGTTATGGAAGTCAATATTCTCGCATTTATTGCTACTTCACTCTTCATTCTAGTTCCTACTGCCTTTTTACTTATTATTTATGTAAAAACAGTCAGCCAAAATGATTAATTGGAATTTCAATTAATCCTTGAAGAAATGAAAAAGGGATTAAATAAAATAAAAATCCAAGTCTTAAATGAAAGGATCTGGTTGGAATCATAAAGTGTGGTAGAAAGAACTACATATAGTAAAAGTTCTTTCTACCGCACTTTAGAGTCTTTCTATTATATTATCTTGAATCTACATAGAATAGATTAGTAGATTGAAATAGTAGTCTAATTCAATTTCTTTTTTCACTGCATTCACTTAATTTCAATAGTAAAAGAAAAAATTAAAAACCAATGAATCTTTCATGCTTAAACATGTGGTGAGATGCTTCAAAAAGCATAAAATTTTTTTCTAAGAATAAAGAAAAGAGTATAAAACAAACGGAAAGTGTGCGATATGTTATGAATAACTCCGTGGAAGAAAGTCTAATTTTCTTATTATAGAACTTTTTTAACCATTCGTCACTTCTAGTAAAAATTATAAATTGCTGTAAACGCACTTTCTATTTCTATTCTGTACAGTAGAATAGAACGACTCTTTCTTACAAGAGTTTCTTACAGGAGTGAAACAAAACTAAAGAAAGTAAAAAATAAAGTTTGGCAAAATGATTAATGCAAAATATCAATTAAAGAAAGAGTTGATACAACAATTCGACTACTCAATCAATTAGTAGTATCCCTAGAGTCCACTTCTCCCCCATACTACTAATGAAAGAGAAAATGTAAAGACTACCATTAAAGTAGCCCAAGCGAGACTTACTATATCCATGTAAATTATGTCTCCTATATCTATGAAGGAATTATTCTACTATTGATCAATAATCATAGTGGAATCATGGGTACAGAGTCAAAAAGGGATTTTGCCTTAAGGCTATGGATGAATAAGTTCAAGGAATTTACTCCTAACAAATTCTTATAGGATTTCTGATAGAATTGGGGAGTATTAAGTATAAATATGATACATAACCCTTTTCCTTAAAAAAGAGTGTAGAGATGATGTCCTGAATAGAAGACGCAAGAATAGGAAGATTTTCTCTTCCTTTTGTTACCTTTTTTTATAAGCAAAGGACGTCAGAATATACCATAAAATTAGGATAGATAAATATTTATTGGATACTTACCTTGCCTATGTGTATTTTTAACCTAAACCCCACAACCCCACTTTCTATCACTCTATGAAAGAATGAGGATACTTTATCCACAACTCCGAAATTGATTTTTGATGAGCCTATTCTATCTGATCCTCGATAGAATCGGTAGCCCTTACTTTAGTGTATTTAGGTAGCATAACATAAGATGTGCAATAAATAAAATGTATGATAATTAGAAAATCTTGATATTCCTCCGTGGAGTCCCTTCTTCAATCTTAGATTGAAAAAAAAAAGAATGCCCCTTAGGAGCCCTTTGGATGTCAAGATTTCTAACATCTTAGCCTCGTAGTTTTAAATTATCGAATTGGATCAATTAAGAATCAATTCAAATTAACAAAAGAATAAGTAAACGCTACCTCATCCCTATTGGTAGCCATTTGAGGATAGAACAAAAAATCCGATCTAAAATCGAGAAAAGAGCAAGTATTCATCCATGTTTTCTTACTAAAATCCCCTTTCTTTTATCTTGAATCTAATTCTACTTACTTTTTCCAATATTTTTCAAAAAAATTATTCCTGCTTTTTTGGATCCAGTTTCAATTATTCTCCTCGATGGATTCCATCTTAAAATACACATTACTAACACTAGAAAACTTCCCTTTTTCTTTCTATTGAGTATTGAGATGAAAAAGAAAAAGGGAAAAAAATGGATTTTCAGTCACAGGCTACAAAATTCAGAACAAATTAGAACCATTAACTAGAATTCTCTTTTTTTTTGTTTTGAATTGCAGCTGTGAACGACTCTTAAATCGGTATTCTCTCCTCCTCTTCCTTTTAATGGTATAATAAAATAGAATGGATTTATGTCTAATCCGTGTATAAGTAAACTCTAGGTCCGAATAGCATTATTATCCATAACGACATTATTATCCATGGGTCCCCTTTATGTACATATTTCTATAGGGAATCATGCTTTAATTTTTCATTGCATTAAATATCTTGAATAAAAAAAGGAAATTTCCTCTGATCTAATATCTAATATAGAGCATGACCTGACCATCTTGGCACACCCAAGTGAAATTACGATAAAAGCAGGGGTATGTGGAGAGGTGGATAACTAGTTTGGCATGTACTTAAAAAAGGACTTACTTATTTTAGGATTTTACAATGAAATCCTATTTTTTTAGCAATTCTACTACTACGAAACAAAAAAGAAAACCCTCAAATTATTTTTTAAAATTAAACTAAGCGTGCTATTCTAAATCAAACTAAACTCAAAACTTTCTAGTGCTTATAAATTATTATATTATGGCTTTTCCCATCTGATTAGAATATTATTAAGTGGCAGAATTTTTTTTTAGGAATGTTTTATCAATTCATTTTCATTCGATTTGTACGCCTGGCAAATTTGAACTTTCCTTGAAATTATCTCTATTCATATGTATGAGAGATACATATATGAAATACGTATGTGGAGTTCCTTAAAATTTCATGTGATTAAATACAGAATATAGATTCAGGAAAACTAAGACTAAAGTTCACACTCCTGAAACTCCTGCGGTATCACTCCCCACCATCTCTTATCTTGATCTTTGACTCCTTTATGGGCATGACAGTGCCGCCCCCTTGAGTTGGAGCTTGTCCCCAAGCGATTGCATGTGGAAAACGACTACGAAGAACATCATAATCCTCCCAAGTTGCCATTAAAGCAGGAACAGATGTCCATTTCACAAGAACCTGAGCATACGCAGCATCCAGAATGTCTAAAGCAATCGGATCAGGAGTGTCAGTCGGGACAGGAGTGAAGTCAGGAGTAAAGGGCTTTAGCTGCGAAATATGGAAAACACGGTGAATCTGACTGGTGGTTGGAAGTTTTAAACAATAATAAGCCGCTTTGCCCACCGGCTGCAGGATCTCATATGGCCTATAGTACTTGAAGGCCAGCTTTGGACATGGCCTGTTTGCCACAGAAGATTGAACATATGGTTGCAGTTTCAAAAAGACAGAGACTCCCGCTTGAAAGTCCAGCTCAGAACGATTAGTATCTGCATATTGTTTCATTGAGGTCGTGTTCGATTCGGCTGATGAGCTCCCAGCTGATCTGCTAATGAGCAGATGAGCAGATGAGGCGAATCGAACGGGTGCACTGTACAATATTCATATTTGTACTACAGTGTCGGGGCCACCGAACCACCTTACCCTTGCGTCGCCCGCATGCTATGGCCCCCGCATCGCCCCCAGGGTGCTCTGACCTTTCCCCACCTCCGTGCGACGAGGGCGCCGGCGCGGCCAGATCTGGAATCCGGTCGCCGATTCGGGGCTGCATAGGCGGCACCGTGCTGGCGTCCCCCCGCTCCGCCGGTGGAGACCAGCCAGCCGAGGCGGGCGAGGTTGCCATGTGCATTCGAGCGGCTTCGGGTCGTCTTGTTGCCAGCGCCGCCGGTTGAAGCCGCCGCTCCTCCCTCTCCTCCGGCGCCCAGCTTGAAGAAGGTGCTCCGGCCGCTCCACAGTCCCGTTCGGAAGCTTCGGTCGGCACTCCACTGTCCACAACGAGGTAGCCTTTCGGGCCCTTCAAGAGGGGCGCGCCGTCTCCCGTTCAGCCGCCAGAAGTCCTCAAGCGAAGCCGAGGTATGCCCTCTCCATTCTCGATTATTTGGCCTAGTACGGTTGATTCCTAATTAGTGCAAGAAGATTCATGGACGAATGTTGCTGCCCGTACTGAATTTGTGAACATATTTGCTATATTGATGTGTCCATATTGTCGGCAGCACATAGTACATTCCAATTTGTGGAGTCCCTACTGCTATGGCACTTCCTCACACATGTCTGCTTATTCTTGTGGATTACATAAAAATTTTCTACTGGTTACATAAAAATATATTTGCAATGCTGCTTGTATTCTTGTATTTCGGATTCTCTAGGATAGTCTCGGCATATATAGAGATTATCTTGGAGTCCCTAGTGCTACGGCATATAGAGATAATTAGGCATGGAATTTTCATGAATATCATTTCCCTGTCATGGTTGCATATACAGATTAATCAGTTAATTAGCAGTGACATTTCATGGCAATTGACATAAAAACTGCTGACTACTGCCCTTACTCGATTAGTTCATGGCCACGGATAAGTCGACTGCTCATAAGTTCACCCCTGAAGTGCACAAGGTGTGGATCGATGCTTGCAAAGAGGAGGTCAGTAAGGGCAACAGCCAATCTGCGTGCTGAACAAAGACCGTGTGCGAGAATGTGCGTGAAGATATGGGATCGAATGAACATCCATTTCACTAGGAAGCAAATCAGCAACCATTGGACACATACAAAGAAAGATCGGAACACTTGGCACGCTTTGCTTAATTCAACGGGGGTTGGATACGACGATACCACTGGAAAGATTGTCATGGATGACGCTTGGTGGACTGAAATGAACCAGGTAGCAACTGTTGCTTGATTATACATGTGCAAATTTGTCCTTTATGTTCGGTTAAGCTGATTGGTAATCATGGACATGTGGCACCTTCGCAGAGGTTCCCGGGAAGCTGCAAGTTCAAGAAGGGTCCTCTGCTACATGTGGACGACCTCGACTTCATTTATTCCAAGATGTTGGCCGTACGGGGCATTCCGGGGGGTTTGCCACCGGACGAGGGGGGAGGAGGTGGCGCACCCGTGGAGGAGCTACCCACTGACTTCGCAGATGACATTGCCACCCCCACTTCGGGTACCCCACGGTTTTCCTCCTCACGGCCGGGGACTTCGAGGCGGCCGGCCAAGAAGCAAAGGTCTTCTGGGAGCATGTCTCTGGAGGATGTTGTAGAGGCGGTCAGCAATGCCCGCACTAGTACTGTGGAGAAGGGGGTGCAGGAGATGAGCGACACCTTGCAAGTATGGTGGCAATGGGGGTGCCCCAGGCCTCCCCTGAGTACATGAAGGCTAGCATTCTGTTTGTTGATCCCTTCTACCGTGCAGTCTTTGCCAACCTTGAGTCCTTAGAAGTGAAATTAGCTTGGATCAACTTCACTTGGGATTCCATAAATAAGTAGTAGGTTCAGAGGAGGGTTCATGGAACACTTGTTGTTGTTGTTGTTGTTGTTGATGATGTTCTTGTATGTTGTCCATTTTTTAGCAGTGATATTTCTTTGTTGTACGTCGGAGATTGTAGTCATTGTGATGAGTATGCAGAACCCTGAGATACTGATTTTATCATTAGTTTCCATTATTTGTATGGACCAATGTTTCATGACCTACTTGTTATTCATATGAGTAATTTGATGTGAACTACTTATTGCATGGCTACGATGTGAAGTACTGCTTGCATGGATCTATCATTGGGTTTTGCTGTTATGCATACATTTCATGTGTAATACTGCTTGCAAGGTTTTGTTGGGTGTTACCGTTATGCATTGCTTTCCATGTTTTGCAGGACAATGAACATCTTTCGCGGCCTTAAGAATCCTTTCAAGGGTCGTGGACTTGGGGCCATTGAAAGTCGGTTGAGGAGGGTGCCGAACCCACTGGCAGGCCATTCTGCAGAGGATGAGACCAATCCCATTGACATGGAGAAAGAGGAAGACAGATTCATGGGGGCGATTATCTTTGCTTACATCGACAACCAACAACGGTCCAGGGAAAGGAGGCCTGCACGGGAAGTGACCTTTTCGGGAATACAGTGGGTGAATGAGGTGCTAACTGATGAGCAGGCATGCTACGATCTATTTCGGATGTCTCCTCAACATTTCTATGTGTTACACGAAATGTTGGTTACCGAGTTTGGGTTGAAATCAGGAAGAGTCATTAGCAGTGTTGAAGCTCTAGCCATGTTCCTTTGGATATGCGGAGGAGCCCAATCAAATAGGCAGGCCAAGCATATATTTCGACACTCTGCATCCACTGTGAGTTTGAAGTTCCGCCATGTCCTTCATGTCATATACAATCTGGGAGTTCGCTTGCTTCATCCAAAAGATGACTTCTTCACAAATGTGCACCCGCGTCTTCTGAACAACCCATTCTATCCCCACTTTGTCGGTTGTGTTGGTGCTATGGACGACAGTCATGTGAAGATAGTCATGAACATGTCCGAAAATGTGCAATTTGTGAACCGACATAAGTACACAAGCTTCAATGTACTAGCCGTATGTGACTTTGATATGAAGTTTGTGTTTGTATATGGTGGCCGGCCAGGGGGACAACACGATGCAAGGATTCTTCGCGAAGCTTGGCATGATCCTAGATCCCAATTTCCGAGACCACCTTCAGGTAACAAATGTCCATAGCATAGTTGTAAATAATCTGGATTCGACATTTGTTTATTATGTGTCCATGGAATTTTGCAGGAAACTATTTTCTCGTGGACTCTGCATTTGCTAATACTAGAGGGTTTCTAGCTCCCTATCGTGGACTTACGTATCATCTTCCAAACTTCCGTCAGAAGGGAGGTCCGCAAGGTATGCAAGAGCAATTCAACTACGTGCATTCACAATTGCGCAATGTCATCGAAAGAGCATTTGGAGTTTGGAAGAACAAGTTTCGCATATGCCGAGAAATCCCTAGTTTCGATGTTGAGACGCAGAACAAAATAGTCATAGCCACAATGGCTTTGCATAATTTTTGCTAGAACAGTGCGATCACGACTTGGACGGTAGAACTGGCTCTAGCAGCACTGGGAGTGGGGGTGGGCACGAAGAAGAAGAGTATGACGACCCTCACGTGCTTCCAATCCAGCAAGACGATGTTCGGTGTGATGGGCTTCGAAACCGTATTGCAACGGCCTTGTGGGGGTGACATGTAACTTGCAAATTCTGTTTGCATGGTACTGTATGGTCCTGTACTGCAGTGAGTACGTATTTTTCATGACATGCAACTCTATGGAATTATGTTTTATGTATTTGTATGTAATGTCCTGCTTGAATCGCTGCGTATATGACGTCCAGAACAATTTTTTTTGCAATTTGTTGCTGCTGTAACACAGCTGCTATGTCCTCTGGACGGTATATTACTGTGCGTACATACGCAAGAAATTTTTATCTTCCCACAAATCTACGCGGTAGCGAACGGGTCATTAGTAATTAGTATAGGTACCAAACAGCTCAATTTAAGCTACATAAGCTACATAAGTTACATAAGTTACATTAGACATTAGCAAATAAGCTACATAAGCTACATAAGCTGTAAAGAACAGGGCCTAAGTCTGAGCCCTAGCCAGATGCTCTTTCAGCAATTCCACAAACTGGGTTCTTTCCTCCAACATAGTCACAACATCACCATTAGTTGTTGTAGCTAAATCAGGAGTAATGCCATAATGAGGGTCTGTACCGTAGAGAGCTTTGAAAGGTGAAACCTGGATGCCTGTGTGATAGTTTGTGTTATACCAAAACTCAGCAAGAGAAAGCCATTGAAACCATTTCTTCGGTGTTTGATGACAAGCACAACGAAGATACATTTCCAAACACTGGTTTACTCGCTCTATTTGGCCATCACTCTGTAGATGATAAGCTGTACCCATGTTTAACCTCACATCAAACAATCTGTAAAGTTCTTTCCAAAATGTACTAGTGAAAACCTTGTCGCGACCAGAGACAATAGATCGTGGCATACCATGCAGTTTGTCTATTTGCTGCAGAAACAGTCTAGCCACTTGAATAGCAGTATAAGGGTGTTTAAGAGGGAGAAAATGTCTGTACTTAGTGAAACGATCGACCACCACCATAATGATTGGAAATCCGTCCGACAGAGAAAGACCTTCCACAAAATCCAGAGAGATGTCTTGCCATGCATTGCTAGGAATTGCAGAGGTACTAACAGACCTGGAACTTTACAATGCTCATGCTTTGCTTGTTGACAAACTTGACATTGTTTGACAAAATTTTCTACTGCCATTTTTAAACCTTCCCAAGCAAAGAGTTTCTTGATGCGTTGATAGGTAGCATGAACTCCAGAATGACCACCAATTGGTGTAGAGTGAAAAGATTGAATTAACTTTGTTTGCAAGCCTACATCCAAATTTCGCCATGCTTTCGAATTATGCCATCTACCAATGTAAAATGCTCATGATTACCACAAGTGCAAGACGCTGAGGCAAGGATTGGCATGAGGATCTACCACATAAGAATTTAACCCCTCTTGTAACCAGATTGGTTGTCCACTCAAGATAGCGCAAATAGAGAAAAATTGGCCAACTCTGGACAGAGCATCCGCCACTTTATTTTCACTGCCTTTTTGTACTGAAACTTGAACCGTAAACCCACCAATTTGGTCATTGCTTTTCTCTGAAGATCTGAGGCTAACATTTGATCTTCTAGATGACACAGACTCTTGTGATCAGTTTTAATAACAAAAGGACCTCGCACCAAATATTGTCTCCATGTGTCAGCGGCCATTGTAATAGCCAAGAACTCCTCCTCAAAGATGGATAGCTTCCTATTGTTTTGACTCAAAGCTTTACTATAAAAAGCCACTGGATGCCCATCTTGCAATAACACAGCTCCAATACAATAGCCTTTCGAAATTGAACCTAATCATGAGTAGGATTATTCATTTGTAGGATTGGTACCAGTGAGCAGCACTTTCAACAAGGTAGATGGTAGGTGCAGCCACCTTGAAGCCCTCTGAAATCTGGTACATAGTGAAGAATGTCACACACTTGTCAATCCAAATTCTCACATTGCCTCCATCAAACTTCGGAAAATTGGCATCCATGTTCGTCTGTTATTTGCCTCAATCCTCTTTGCGACATCCTGTACCTCAATGTGAACAGGTGTAGGAGGGTGGAAAGTTACCTGAGGAGCTATCTGAGCAGCCAACCCATGGAGTCCCGTGGCCACCATGTGAGGATTCGTCGCCGGAGCCCCCATAAGACCTGCTACCTCTCTTGTTGGAATAGAAATAGCCGGTGGTGCAGGTACACGAACTGCCCTAGACATCTGCTCTTGCTCTCCTTGGATCTTGCCCAACGAATCCATTTGAAAGGTTAACCTTCACCTGCACCTGTTCCAGCTTGGCTCTCTGGTCCTCTAATTTCCGATCTATCGTCACCAGTTGGTTCTGCAATTCCTCCTTCATAGATGCCACTAATTGATTCTTCAAGTCACCAACCGTGACTCCATATCTGCCATTGCCTCCAGAACTTGCCTCGCCTGAACAGGCTGTCTTGTTGGAGTCGTGATGCCTCCCCCTTCGCCAATCGAACAGTAGGTTTAGGAATGTTATGATACTAAACACATGTGGGCAAATACTAATTAACTACAGTATTAAGAATATCACTTAATTATTGCAATTAAGTGACTAATGTATAAATCCAACAATTAACTGCAGGACTACATGACAGTTAACAATTTAGCAACAGCTCATTTTGCACTCTATAAAAGGGGTTTCAACCCTATTATAATCTTACTCTTGTACTGTACATTCACAATCAATAAAGAACACTGTTCAATGTCTACTTCTATTTGCCAAATTTCCTACCACATTATATTTAAGAACAAGTTGATTCTCAACACGTTATCAGCACTGCTCCGGTAGGTTATCCATTTTCACTTACTGTACTCACGTACCTTATTAAGCTTTAAAGATAATCGTATTAGTGGTTTTCATGTGGAAACTAGCAATGAGGGCAATGATGAATATTTGCTCCTGACCAAAAATAATGGATGCGAACAACAAGTGGTTGAAAAACTTCTTTCTTTTTCATCGGGATTGTACTGCACGTATATTAAACCCGAACCATATGTTGCGTTAAAGACAATTTTCTATAATCTTGATAGATTCAAAATTTGGTATGACCGGCTTGGTCATCTAGGTTTGGGCATGATGTATAAAATTTTTAAAAATTCTGTTGACCATAATTTTCAAAATTCAGATTTTCCAAAATATGATGAATTCATACGTGTGCTAAAGGAAAATTATTTGTTAGGCCTTCTTACCTTAAAATTAAAAATTAACTGTTGAATTTTCTAGAGAGAATTCAAGATGACATTTGTGGACCTATTCAGCCTTGGTCTGAGCCATTTAGGTATTTTATGGTATTAATTGATGCATCTACAAGATGGTCCCATGTATATTTACGCTCTACAAGGATCCATACTTTTGTCCAATTAATAGCCCAAATAATTAAATTACGAGCCAATCATCCTGATGAAAGGATCAAGTCTATTCGGTTGGATAGTGCCGTTAAATTTTCATCAAAGGCATTTAATGATTATTGTTTGGCTTTGGGCATTAATGTGGAGCATTCTATACCATATGTTCATACATAAAATGGCTTAGCAGAATCCTTAATTAAGAGGATAAAGCTTATTGCCCGACCTCTTTCACAAAATTTTACCAACAAGTTGTTGGGGACATGCGGTTTTGCATGCCTCAGCATTAATTCAAATCAGACCAACTGCATATCATCCGGTCTCCCCATTGCAGTTAGTACATGGAGATGTGCCAAACATTTCCTGTCGATGCTTAAAATCAGGTCCTTCACTGAGCTTGTTGATTGAGGCCAACTTGCCCTTCCTCGTCAGGGCTTTTGCTTTGGGGTGGTAAGATCACAAGACACGGGAAAACAGCAATTTACCTTGGTTCAGGCCCCTCAAGGATGAGGTAAAAGCCCTACGTCCAGCCTTCTTTACTATGTGTTGAAAAGGGTACAACGTAGATCACAACCCGAGCTTAGGTGAGCGCTTGAGCCGATAACGAAGATGCTCCTAGGACCTCTCAGCGACAATGAGAGGATCTAGGGAAAAGATGTGTCTAAACCTAAGCAATTGTGTGCTTCGCCTAAGATGTCCAAGATGATAATGACCTGTTCTATGGCTGATACAGGGGGTATTTATAGGGTACATCATGATAAGGTATCTATGGCTAATCTGACCATGGGTAGAAGTCCGGGTTGACACGCCTTCGTCTAGGCCTCCAGGTCACATCCGATCCTGTCCGCAGGCCCCTGTCATAACCAACGCACCGTACTTGCGGATGAAGTCATCCCCTACAAGGAGATCATAAACCTTCCGGATACCGCATTACAAGATTATCTAGCAACACGGCCATAATCCGAACTTATCCAGACCCTCGGACGAGCTACTCGGGCTAAGGATAACATAGGCCACCCAGACGCCCGAGCTAAGGCTAGCTCGGCCCAAGGGATCACAGCCCAAACGACCCGAAGCTAGGCTCGCCAGGCTCTTCCTAGGCCCATAGCCTAAGGTACATATTCGGGCCCATAACTATGGGGTCGGATGATGTCAGCCGAGCGTAATCCAATCCCCAACAGCTAGTCCTCGAGGTTTAAGTGCGATGAAAACATCTCCTTGAGGCTTTAAAGGAAACCCCAAAGAGGGATTGGATCACGGGTAGGGAAAAACCATGCCACCTCACCCTTCTTCGAAGCCCTGACCTCAGAGGTCAAAGCGCGTAGCACGGGTTCAAGACCTCTAAGGTCAGGAGCCGACCTCTGGCCAGCCCCATCTGAGTTCTCAAAGAAACAATGCACAGTTGGGAACAGCTTCGACCCTTCCGCTTTTTAAGCCGTTTCGATTTTTGTGCCTCCAACGGTTACATCAAAACTCACAACCATGTGATCCGCTGGAACCCTAGATCCAACGGGTTGCTGCTTGTTCACCTTCCGCTTTATAGCCAAGAAGCTTGGCGGTGGATTTCATCATAAATTTCACACTCTCCCACACGCGCGCACACTTTCTTCATCAGCCAACGATCCTCCGCGCTTCTGCCACCATTTTTCTCCCTTGCCGTGAATCCCCCACTCGCCCACCTTCTCTCGAACTCATGGAGGAATGGACGTGGTAGTAGACCTCAAGGGCGAAACTAGAGCACTGGTAGCTCAGAGTCATATCGACGCAGGCTCCTACCGCGTCCCCAGCGAAGAATCGAGGTCTGAGCCTGAGGACAACGAGATTGTCGTCATAGAGCTCCACTCCATTAACGGTCTCCAGATACGGGAGAGCGAGTTCGTCGTTTCCGTGCTCGCCTAGCTGGAGTGCTCCGTGATCAACCTCCACCCCATCACCTTCCTAGCCATGGTGATCTTCACCCACCTTTGCGAGGCCTACCTGAAGATCGCCTCCCGAGCGTCGCTGTTCTTTCACTTCTACCACTCGGTGTACCAGAACAGCTCTTCCGTCGGCGGGCTCTGCTTCCAACGACGGTCCAAGGCACAATTCAAGTACCTGACGACCTTTGTCAGGGACTTAGTGTCGAGGTGGCACCAACACTGGTTCTACCTTCGGAAGGACGAGGGGAGCCAACTCGTCTTCACAACGACGGCACCTTCTGTCAAGGACATAGGGCGCCCTCCCCTAACAGACTCGGAAGAGAGGCACGCCCGAGAGATCAGTCGCCTTGCTAAGTGCGGCCTTACCGGGCAGGCAATTGTCCTGGATTTCCTAAAGAACCGGATCAGTCCGCTGCGAGAGCGGTCTAATACCTTCTAGGAGCTCGTCGGATGGAGTAGCATCACTCAAGAGAGTGAGACAGGTAAATCCCCATAACTCAATCCCTGACAAACCCGCCTGCAAACCCAGACCTAACCGAGCTAACCATAGCCCCAAGCGAGGAGTGGGTCGAAGCCTGGCTTCGGGAGATCTGTGGGACGGAGAAACCCAGGGAAATCGTCAACCTAGAGATAGTCCCTAAAAACGTCTTTGAGCGCCAAGCCGAGGTAAACCACAAACCCTTTTCGCCATTCGTATGCTTTTTGTGCAACTTGTGCCTCCTCCCGCTCGGCGTAGTCCTAACCTTCTCCCCCTCCTGCGCTCGCTAGAAGGGAAAAAGTATCGCCCGGCCGGCGTCCTCGCTAGAGGACTTCTTGGAGCAGGCAGCGGAGGAGGAAGTTGAATTGTGCATTGTTGTCAGGTCGATTATTCATATTTTGTTGGTCTACACCCCAAAAAAATTATCCACATATTAAAAAAAACTCAATAGACTAACTCTAAAATCTAAAATCTTAATTCATTTCTATTTTTACTGATACATTAAATTACTTCTCATGTTGTTCTTGCAGTTGATGTAGTTCCTTGTTGAATAGCTTTTGAGCGAGGCAAAGAACGTAACTCCCGGGCTCTGGTGGTGGCCGGAAGCTCAAGCCTCCCAGAGCCCGAAGATATCCTCATCCCCTCTGAAACAGAAGGGGAGGAGGAAGACGAGGCCACCGCTTCGGCTACCTCCGACCTCAAAGGGAAAAAACGGGCCTGGAGCCCACCCTCCAGCTCGGAGGACGAGGCCCCGGCATGTCTTAAGGCGATCGAGCGGTGTCCGAGCAAGAAGAGGCCCCGGAGCCCCGGCCACACTCCTCAACAGAACGCTCCGAAGGCGTCTAGTTTCGCCAAGCGAGACCACGGCACCAAAAGCGGCAAAAAGCGTCGGCGGTGTGAGCGACATACGGACCTGGCTGCGTGGATATTTTCGAAGTGTAAGTTCAAGTAGTGCTTATGTGGTTTTGGTGATTAATGACAAACATATTTAATAACAATATATTATTTAGTGCTTGATTTTATGATATCATCTAATATGCTTATTGCCTTGAGATTAATGTGTTTATTGTGAAGATTTGTTTAGTCTCACCCTATTTATAGGAAAACCCTATATAGGTCAAATGGACAAGCTATCCATCCTAACAAGGTATGCGTTATACTAATCATGTTGTTGAGACTAACACACTTGCTTGTTGATCTTATTTAATCTCATAAGTACAAGTAGGATGGATTGCTAATTGAGGTATATCTTAGTTAGAGTTAAACCTCGCATTGCTATGAATTGGTTTGTGCATATGTACCTTGTTTATATATCTTCTCATGCACATCACTTAGTGAAGTTTAATCTAGATTGTTCCACAACTTCACTCTTGCTTAAATATGATTTGCACATGTGTAATTCTTGTATATTCTACCATGTGCACCATTAAGTGAAGATTGTGGTATTTGCCATGATTTAGTTGATTCATCTTTCTGGCAATTATCTCTTTAGTGCATATAGATTAATTTATATTCATCGTGGTGCACTTAGTAGAGATCTTTTCTATGTCAAGTGTTTCTATTTAATATTGTGCTTATTTATATGAAACACTTGACACACCTTAATTGCTCACAAACATCAACTTATTATCCATTGAGCTTTTGGGACTAATACCTTTCATGAGTGGTTTGGAAAGATTTAGGTCCCGTGAGTGTGTGTGATGACCAAGGTATGTTAAAGGATGACGGTTAAGCCGAGGTCAACAAGACGACGGTGTCACCAAGAGTTGAGAACTAAGTCAAGATCGACTTGGCGTGGAGATCGTCGGGGAGGATGATCAAGTCAAGGTCGATGGGACGAGAGTGTCATGAGGTGAACCGAGTCAAGGTTGACAAGGCGAATGCGTCATCAATCATTTGTTGAAGGTCATCACGCACAATGCATCCAAGGAGAAGACGGCATGTGGATTGAATGTAAGACTTAGTTTTCTCGTTTGAATTTGAGTCTAAGGATTGCCGTACTATTAAGAGGGATGCAATGGAGAATGACTTCTAGATGTCTCAGGTGCTCAAGTGATCTATCTTTGTGAAAGATTGAGAGACACAAATCACATCTTGTACACCTAGGTGTAGGTGGTTTGGTGTGAGGGGGAGAAGTGTTGGTAGTGTCGGGAAGTGAGAATTTTGGGCCTCTTTTGGCTTCCTTGTGGTTTCTGCACTTATCCTTTAGGATTTGGGAAGTGAGACCTTCTTGGTTGTGTAGCCCTTGTTCTTAGCTTTCCGTAGAGCCCAAGATCACCCAAAACGAAGTTCGGAGTCAAAAGTGACGCCCGTTTTCGTCGGGCTGCGCTGTGGGCTATTTTAGTATCGGACTATCCGATATGGTTGAACTAAAGTTCCGATCCACACTCCGTTTGACCCCTCTCTGCCAGAAAACATCGGATGTTCCGATATGGACATCAGATATTCTGATATGTCGCAGAATGGTCTCAACGGTTAGATTTTGGGGTTCTCTATTTAAAGGTTCTTCTTTCCCACTTCGTGGACAGCTTTGGGGAGGATATTCCATGGTGGAATAAGAGCTAAACCTCGTGTTCGTGAGCTCCAAACACCTCTCCACTCTTAGATCTTAGTGATCCTCTTTGAGAGAAGGGTTGGGAAGAGTTGAAGGAGGGAAGTGCTAGGGTTGTGAGAGATTTGATCTAGTGAGCACTTGAGTTCATCTCCAAGCTTATTCTTCGTGAGCATTTGTTACTCTTGGAGGTTGAGGACTCCTAGACGGCTAGGAGGTCGCCTACGAGCCACCGGTGCTTTGTGTGGTTGGCCGTGGGAAGGCTGTGAAGGCCCGGTCTCCGCCTCCGCAAGGAAAGGAGCCAAGCGAGTGAAACCAAGGGAGCTTGGTGCGGATCTTGGTGAGGGAAAGGGTTGAAAGAGACCCGGGCTCAAGTGTGACCGAGCCTACCTCAACGGAGACGTAGGATCCCCTTAAGGATCCGAACTTCGGGGAACAAATCGACGCGTCTCCTCTTCACTTTGGTTTTACCTCCTTTACTCTCTTTACTTGATTCTCTTTGTGATTGAGCTATCATTTTGGTTGAGGGGGTAAACTTGATTGTGAGCAGATTTGAGCATTTCTACTCTGAACATATCGGAGTATCCGATATAGACATCGGATAGTCCGATCCACATCGGAGTATCCGATATACATATCAGATAGTCCGATATCTTTTTGACCTGCTCAGTTCCTGTGTTGTTCTAGTATTCCGCTGCATTTAGTTTTAATTTTTATATCGCCTATTCACCCCCCTCTAGGCGACATCCCAGTCCTTTCACGAAGGCATCCTGACCATTGGCGCACCTTACAACAGCTCGCGCTGGAAGCCAAGGCCTGAGATGCCAATCGGGCTAAAGAGGAGAACGAGCGACTGAGATGGTGTGTCTTGGAGCTCAAGACGACCCTCAAGGGCGGGAAGAAGCACAAGGTCGGAGCTCGGATCGACAAAGGATCAAAGCGCCCCGGCCCGTCCATCGAAAAGGAGAAAGCTGGTACGCGACCCGGTCGCCCCATTCCTTAGCAAAAACATTACTTCTGAAAACTCCCTTTTCTCCGACGACAGCTCAAACCCCGCATGGCCAACTAATGACGAAAGGGACTCCGCCGAGACTACGGCGCGGGAGGAACCAAAGGAAGCCTCCTCGCCCCAGCCCCTGTGCCTAGACGCCAGATCAAATCTGAATGTCCCAGCCACAGAAGAGGTACCAGCGAAGGAGGACGACGATGCAGCCCCGGCGGGCTCCTAGGGCTCGTCTGGCACCAAGGGCCAGGGGGCCCCTGCCAGGGGCGAATCTTTCGTCCAAAGGGGATGGGGAAGGCGTCTAGGCTCAGTCCCTGAGCCGAGCAGAGCACCAGAGCCCAATCAGGGAGCCGAGTCCCTCGGCTCTGGCCACAGGAGAACCCACCGACCCGCCTGCCGCCGAGGAGCTAGACAGGTCAACGCCTAGAGTCGGCGTCGTGGGCACGTCCGAGGAGCCTGGCCTGCGGTCCAAATTAGACGACACGGAGGCTGAGGGGAGCAAAGACTCTCCCGCCGTACCCATGGGCGAGGCAAAACCGGGAGGAGGAGCCTGAGAAACTTGACCGTCAGGTCACCGCGGCGATCGAGCTGATTGAAGGCCAGTCCTCGAGCCCTCGAGCGAATACTCCGGGGCTTGAGGGTGATCCTGCTTGCTAAGGGGTGAGAGCGACGAGGGCAAAGGTCCCGCAGAGCCCCCCTCTGATGACCCGGCCTTGGAGGAGCAGTTGGAAGAGGCATGCCCCATTGCTGCTCCCGTATTCGTCGGGCCTTCGGGAGCGCACGCCGCCTCGCCTTCGAGAACCCTTCCGTAGTGCAAGAGCAGCGACCCGGAGGAAATTAAGGGAATCTTCCGGGAGATAGAAGAAGACATCATGTCCAAGGGCTACTGGGTAAGTGCCCCCGCGACGATTACTCCTTTCATAATTTTATTTCTTCCCCGTCTTCTAACGTCCATCGGGCTTTGCAGTCCGTGCATAATGTGGTGAACAAAGCCATCCGAGCCAAGTTCTGCGCGGACGAAATCACCCAGGCGCCAGAAAAAGCGGAGACCAAACGCAAAATCATCGAGCTTACCCGGGTCCGGAAAGAGCAAGAGCTCCAGATAGCCGAGCTCTTCACTCGATCGATGGAGCTTGAGGAGCTAAGGAAGCATGTCCCACTACTACAGCTACTGCGGTCAGAACTCACGGAGCAACACCAGGCCGCCTGCGAGGAGAACGAAGAGGCACTTCGTGCCAAGGACATGGCGCTCAGGAAGGCCCGGGCTCTGGTTAACAAAGCCGAAGACCTCCGGCTGTTGGACCTCGTCGAGCACCAGACCTTTGTGGCCGTGGCTGGAGGACAACTCGAAGAGCTTGGGGCGCGGAGCTACGAGTGTGAGGCGTTCCTGCGGAAGCAGTGCATCCGGCTCGCCGAAGCCCTCAAGAACTACGCCACACCTAAGGAGGTTCGAACCCTCAAGGAGAAGGTAGAAGCGCAAGGGGAGTGGGCCAAGAAAGCGGTCGTGCTGGCCCGGAGTGCGCAGGAGAGAACGCGCGACTTAGGCACGAGCTCCAAGAGCCGTGCTAGGTCAACGTGGACCTCTAGGCTAAGCTCGACAAATGCAAGGGGAAGGTGCTCGCCAATAAGCTTAGGGAAGCGGAGAGGGATCCGTGAGCGAGAGAGCTCAGTTGTAACCTCGTGCGTTAAACAGCTTCTTTGCCCGAAACAACGTTGTAATCTTTTTTTTTTCTAATTTTCCTATTTTTTTTACTTTTACCTGCAATTATCAAACAAGAAAACAAGCACGGACTAACCTAGAGGTAGGCACGAGCTCGGAGATTAGCGTGGAAATGGGACTGGCAAACTGAAATGAGTTCTGAAGAAATAGGAGCTTTTCAAAACGCGCTAAATCTTTCGTCCTAACCAGCCCCCACTGTGACTAAGGCCATGCCCCTGAGGTTGCGAGCTCGACTTTGGTCACAGGGTTAAATAATGCACGAGACGTAGCTTTATCCTAGCTACACCCATATCACGCCAGCGTCGCTTTACCAAGTATAGAACCAACGCAAGGAGCATCCAAAGCGATGACGATCGGCTTACTGTGGACAGAACTCCGCAGGTGGCGCACTGCCTCGGCTTGCCGTGCTATACAGGGCCTGGTGCGGATAGAACAGAGGAACTCGCACATGGGCTAAGTATTACGAAGTTGAGGAGCGAGGTGCTCGAGGTAAATTATCACTTTATTCAAACCAGATAGGTGCACGTGGGGAACATACTTCCGGCACGCCAGGGGTTCCTTAAAGATCAAAGTTATAGGCCTGGGCAACAGATTTTTTAAAGAAAAACTGAAAGAAAAATGAAAACTCGAACTAGGGCTAGAACTTAAGCGGTTGGCTGATGTTCGACGAGCTACTAAGGACTTCCATCTTCCATGGTCAGGCGCACAGCCCCTGGGTGTTCAGCGGAGACAACCGTCTATAGGCCCTCCCAACGGGGTGTAAGCTTGTTGGCGTGCGATAAGTCCTAAACACGGCGCAGGACGAGGTCGCCAACTTGCAGGGTCTGAGGATGAACTCCTTTTTCCGAGTGCCTGCGAAGAGCTTACAGGTACGCGGCTGCGCTGACGTAGGCCTGCTCATGGCGGACCTCGAGGACGTCGAGGTCCAAAAACTGTTGGGACTCCTGGTCGATGTCCTCGACTGAGCTCACCCAGCTTGATTCGAGCACGATCTCGGCCGGCAGCACGGCCTTCAAGCCATACACGAGCTGGAAACGGGTCTCCCCGGTAGCTCGGCTAGAGGTGGTGCGAACTGTCCAAAGGACGGAAGGAGGCTCATCCACCCAACTCTTGTTGTGTTTCGCGTGATCATCAAAGACACGCTTTTTGATGCCCTGCATGATCTGCCCGTTGGCCCGTTCCATTGTCCCGTTGCTCTATGGATGGGTGACGGATGCAAAGCATATCTTGGTACTGACGTCTTCGCAATACTCTTGAAAGAGGACGCTGGTGAACTGACTACCATTGTCTGTGATCAGACGGTTCGGGACCCCGAACCGAGTGACCACGTTATTGCGAAAAAATTTCTTGGCCTCCTGGGCCATAACGGATGACACCGGTTCAGCCTCTATCCACTTAGTAAAGGTGTCAATGGTGACAAATAAGTAGGTCCATCCTTTAAAACTGTAGGGGAATGGCCCGAGCAGGTCGAGTCCCCAGGATGAAAACGGCTAAGAGAGGAGTATGGTTTGCAAAGCCTGGGCCGATTGATGAACCTGCCGAGCATGGAACTGGCACGCGTGGCATTTAGATACTAAGTCATGGGCGTTGCTACTGGCTGTAAGCCAATAATAGCCCATGCGAAACGCCCTGCCCACAAACGTTCTGGACGCCGAGTAGGCTCCACATGTGCCCTCATGCAAAACCCTCATAAGGTACCTACCCTCCTCTCGGGAGACACACTTGGAAAGAACTCCAAGCTTGCCTCTACAATATAGGGCACCATCCACTAGACAGTACGGCAGAGCTCTCCTGATAAGCTATTTTCGTTCAGCTTCTTGATTGGGTAGTGTCCCATGGGCCAGGTACCGAATGAATGGCGTCATCCAACTCGGCCCCTGCTCGACCAAGGAGACGTTGCCGTTTGTCTCTCTTGCCTCTTCTCCAGGGGTGATAGAGGGCTTTAAGATGTGTTCAACGAGCACGCTCGGTGGGATGGGCTCTAGTGAGGTCGCTAGGCCGGCGAGTTGGTCTGCAAGAGAATTATACTTCCTGCGAACAAACAGCACCTCGAAGTCCTGTTCCAACTTCCTCACCTCAGCAAGATAACGCGCCATTGAGTCATCAGTACACTCGAACTCCTTATAATACTGGCTGACGACTAACTGCGAATCCCCTTTCATGGTTAGTCGTTGAACCCCGAGCACACGGCATGCTCGGAGCCCGGCCAAGAGGCCCTCGTATTCTGCCACGTTATTCGTTGCGACGAAGTGCAGCTGGACGGAATACTGGATTTTGTCGCCATGAGGGGATATGATGATGACTCCAGCCCCCGAGCGTTCGTAACCTCGAGACCCATCAAAGTACATGGTCCATTTCCCATCCCTTGGATCATCGCCGCTTAGTTCGGGAGGGCTCGGGTTAGTCCACTTTGCTACGAAGTCGGCTAGGTCTTGGGATCTGATAGCGCTCCGGGCTTTGAATTCAACGTCGAACTCGGACAGCTCAAGGGCCCATTTGGCAATGCGGTCGCTGACGTCCGGGTTCTCAAGGATCTCTCTCAGGAGAAAAGTGGTAAGCACCACGACCTTGTGAGCCTGGAAGTAATGCCGAAGTTTCTTGGAGGCCATGAGTAAGGCATAAAGGACCTTTAAGACTTCGGGGTAGTGCTCCTTTGGACCATTAAGGGCCTCACTCACGTAGTAGATTGGCTTCTGCGTCCCTTCTCGTTCGGCCACTAATACTGCGCTAACGGTGCCCGGGGTAGCCGTGAGGTAAAGAAGCAAAACCTCCCCTCCCCGAGGTGTGGTCAACACGGGCGGTTCCGAGAGGTATCTCTTGAGTTCCTCGAAGGCATTATTGGCCTCTTCTGTCCACTCAAATCCATCATGCTTCTAGAGGGCTTTGAACGCCACGCTCACCAAGTCAGGAAATAAAGCGCCCGAGCGCCTTCATCCGACCATTGAGGACCTACACCTCCTTCTTGCAAGTGGGTGCCCTCATGTTTGCGATGGCCTCAATTTTCTCGGGATTGGGGCCTACCCCATTAGCCCCTATCATGTATCTGAGGAGCATACCGGAGCGGACCCGAACACACACTTCTCTGGATTGAGCTTGATCCTGTGCTTGCGGAGATTGCAAAACATTTCCAAAAGATCCTCAACATGAGAGCCAGCTTTTTTGGATTTGACGACTACGTCATCGACGTAGACCTCCATGTTTCTTTCGATTTTCTCATAGAGGGTTTTTTGCATGAGCCTTTGAAAGGTAGCCCCCGCGTTTCTAAGACCGAAGGACATGATCGTGTAGCAGAAGGTTCCAAAGGGAGTGATGAAGGCAGTTTTTTCCTTGTCCTCTGAAGAGAGAGCAATCTGGTGGTACCCGGAGTACGCGTCTAAAAAGCTCATCAGCTCGGACTCCGCAGTCGTGTCGACTAGCTGGTCAATGAGAGGCAGCGGAAAGTTATCTTTGGGGCAGGTAGCATTGAGCCCCTTGTGATCGACGCACATGCGCCACTTGCCCCCCTTCTTTTCGACTATAACCGGGTTTGCGAGCCATTTCAAGTGCTTGACCTCACGGATGAAGCCGGCTTGAAGGAGCTTATCCAGCTGCTCCCGTATGATATCTTGCTTGAAGGGGGCAAACTTGCAAAATTTTTGCTTCACCGGCCTCCCGCCGGGTTGTACAGCCAACTTGTGCTGAATCACCTCCCTTGGGACCTCAGGCATGTCAGACGGTTCCCATGCGAACACGTCCAAGCTTTCCTGGAGGAAGGTGATGAGCTCGCTTTCCTATTTTGGATCGAGGTTAGCCCCCAGATGCACCACCTTCTCTGGGTGCTCCTCAGATAGGAGAACCGCCTTGGTGGCTTCTCCCGATTGCAGTACTGCTACAGGTCGTGGGCGCTTCTGCCTGAGCTCTACGGTCTTGGGATCGGGCTCCGGCAACTGCCCCACTTGAGCAAGGATGAGCTTATTGCATCTTAATGCATCCTTGGCATTGCCCTGAATAGTGGTGGGACCCATGGGCCCTACGATCTTGAAACAGTTATAGCCATGATGAACTGCGACCATAAATTTTCCCAAGGAAGGGCGCCCTAAAATGGCGTTATAGGGAATCTCCTGGTGAATCACCTCGAAGGTGATCATCTCGGTTCTAAAATTGCCCGAGGCGCTGAATGTGACGGGCAGCACGATCTGCTCGATAGGTGTGATGCAAGAGTTAGGCATGATGTCGCAGAAGGGCAGTGACACGCCTTTGACCCTCGAGGGTGGGATTTGCATCTGATTGAGGACTTTTGCGCTAATAATATCTAGAGAACTCCCGCCGTCTATAAGCACTCTTTCCACACTTGCATTGCTGATGGTGGGGTTCATAATTAACAGGAGACGTAAGGGCTTTGAGAGCCCAACCGGGTAATCCTCCCTTGAGAAAGAGATAGCCGACTTAGCCCACTTCATCAGCTCAGAAGCAGGGTGCCCTTGATCCACCGTATAGACCTCTCGGGCTACCGCTTTTAGAGCCCGCCTAGACTCGTACGCGGACGAGCCTCCGAAGATCACATTGATGAAGTGTTCGGGCTGGTGCAATTTTGCTTCGTTGTCGTCGATATCGCGAGCGGGGCGTTCCTCCTCGGCTCTCTTCGCTTCTCCGTGTTTAGGGAGCTACGGGTATGGCCCTTTGCCCGCGTAGAAGGCCTCAAGCTAGCCCTGGAACGTCCTGCAGTTGCGAAGGTCATGGTCGGCCACGTCGTGGAGCGGGCAATAGCAATTATCTGGGCTTGGCTGCTGCCCACCCCTTTGCTCACCCTTAGGAGGGTACGCGGCCTTTCCCTTCCCTTTGCCCCCAAGGTCGGACTTGGGTTTAGGCCGAGGTTGGCATTGATCGTCGACAGCGGCGATCACCTTCAGAGTTTACTCTTTCTTCTGCTTTTTGGACGAACCGTCATTAGAAGAGGCCTTCTTCTTCTTCTTTTTGGAAGGTTGTTCAACCCCGGGCTGCGGAATCTCCTTGCCCTCATCGAGCATCCTTTTCGACCGGAGGGCCTCATCGTCCTTGGCATACTGATCAGCTATCCGGAACAGCTCGGCGGGTGTTAGATTGGCTTTCATGGCTAAGTCCCAACTTAGCCTTTCATCCCTAACTCCAGCAGTGTATGCCGCGACGACAGCTTCGTCTGAGATGTTAGGGATGGTATTCCTGACCCGAGAGAACCTTTGGGTAAAGCTTCACAGAGTCTCCTCCGAGCCTTGTCGTAAGAGTTTGAGATCTTAGGGCTTACCGGGTCTTTCATAGCAACTATTGAAATTACTAACAAGGGCTTCACAGAGCTGATCCCAGGTCCAGAAGATCACTTCCTGCTGGTTGAAGAACCAGGTACGAGCCGGGCCCTCCAACACCATCGGGAGGTAGTTCGCCATGACCTGCTGGTTGCCGCCAGCGGCCATGATGGCTGTGGTGTATATAGATAGGAACTCCTCCGGATTTTTAGACCCAAGTGTTCTATCTGACCCAGTTTAAACCTTGGGGGCCACATCACGGCACGGAGCTTGCGTGAAAATGCTTGGCAGCCATAAGCAACGAGCTGAGTCTCGCGGGGAGTGTCCGGGCCGAGGCGCTCGAAAGCGCTCCTTCTGGGCTTGTCGTTGCCACCCACAGGCTGGTCCGAATTTCGCCTGCGCCGGGAAGGAGTCCATACCGACATGGAGCTTCGCACGTCCTCCGGGACCCATTCGTCCTAGCATATAGGGTCGGTCTCCACCCCGCGAGGGGTTTGATGACCTTGGCCATGGCTCGGACCTGGGCGCAAAGCGTCCCGCCTCGGATCGATCCTCCGGCAAGCATTGCTGCTGGGTGCCCGGCTCCCTCCTCGGGACGGGGCCCACAAGGAGCTCGGCTGCCTGTTCTACCGTCTGCCGCGCTCGCTGATCTTTTCTCGGGTAGCGCGAGATGCGCTTCTGGCTCGGCCTTCGAGCTCGACAGCGAGTTGCTCCATGTTTTCGATCATCTCGTCCTGGATCGTCATGGGATCGATGTTGCCCGGGTCCTGGCGGTAGTCGCGTATTGCTCCCGCCAGAGCCTGGATTTTGTGCCCGCTTTCCCGAAATAGCCCGGACACTGCAGAACGAGACTCAGCCGATCGAGAGGCCGGTGTCTCGCAAATGCGACGTGGTTGAAGGGGAGATACATCTCCACGGTCAAACGGTTGGACCTCGCCCATGGAGGTTGTGATAAAACGTTGAGCCATCGCTCGCTGAGCGTCCTAGTCGGGGGCAGCCCGGGCGTCTTCTCCATCATCGCCCCCATCGGAGGGAGGGCGATCTTCCCTAGATGCGCGCTGCTGCTCAGCAACCCGCACCTCACGAAAGAAAGAAGCAACCAAGGGCGTGAGAGCTGCTGTGTCACCACATGATGCGGTTTCGCTTGGTGGACTCGGGACATAATTCGAGATGTCCACCATCTCATTACCTCCGAGCCCCTCGAGGCCGATGCTCGGAGGTGCCGCCAGCACTTCCGCCGGGGGCAGAGAGAGTACTGGCAGCAACCCGGGCACATATCCGAGCATTGAGGTGTCGTCCTCCCACGATAGATCTCACGGGTGGGAAAGAGAGCACTGAGGCGAGAGCCCCAAAGCGTCGGTTCTCAGTGAGATTCGAGCTGAACCGATCTAGAGCCAGTCCATGACTGGCTCAGGCACGTACTCTAAAACATCTGGAGTGTGATCGGTCCGAGGTTCGGGAAGAAGCTCCAAGCTCGGAACCCGATCTGCAAAATGTTCACAAAGAGATGTCCCCACGGCCTCAGACTTGGCAACCTCCGGGTTGAGGGAATAAACCTCCTCTCCCTTCGAGTCGCCAAAGAGACAAAGAGTCTTTGTATCTTGAGTCATCATCACTCCCGAGGATCGTCTTGAAGAAGGAAGGTAGTCAGGCCCCACGGTGGGCGCCAATTGTCGATGCTTAGGATCAGGTCCTTCACCGAGCTTACTTGTTGATTGAGGCCAACTTGCCCTACCTCGTCAGGGGTTTAGCTTCGGGGTGGTAAGATCACAAGACATGGGAAAACAGCGATTTACCCTGGTTCAGGCCCCTCAAGGATGAGGTAAAAGCCCTACGTCCAGCCTTCTTTACTATGTGTTGAAGAGGATACAACGTAGATCACAACCCGAGCTTAGGTGAGCTCTCGAGCCGATAACGAAGATGCTCTCAGGACCTCTCGGCGACAATGAGAGGATCTAGGGAGAAGATGTGTCTAAACCTAAGCAATTGCGTGCTTCACCTAAGATGTCCAAGATGATGACGACCTGTTCTATGGCTCGATACGGGGGGTATTTATAGGGTACATCATGATAGGGTATATATGGCTAATCTGACTACAGGTAGAAGTTCAGGCTGAACATGCCTTCGTCTGGGCCTCCAGGTCGCATACGATCCCGTCCATAGGCCCCTGTCGTAACCGACGCACCGTTCTTGCGGATGAAGTCGTCCCCTGCAAGGAGATCATAAAGCTTCCGGATATAACCGCATTATAAGATTACCTAGCAACATGGCCATAATCCAGACTTGTCCAGACCCTTGGACGAGCTACCCAGGCTAAGGACAACCCGGGCCACCCGGACGCCCGAGCTAAAGCTAGCTCGGCCCAAGGGATCACAGCCCAAACGACCCGAAGTTGCGCTCGCCGGGCTCTTCCTAGGCCTATAGCCCGTACATGCTCGGGCCCACAACCGCGGGGTCAGGTGACGTTAGCCGAGCGTAATCCAATCCCCAACATTTCCCATCTGCGAAAATTCGGTTGCAATGTATACGTACCGATTCCACTACGCAGCGTACATAGTTGGGTCCTCAAAGAAAATTGGGGATCTATGTAAGGTATAATTCTTTGTCAATTATAAAATACCTTGAGCCACTAACAGGGGATCTGTTTACGACTAGGTACGCTGATTGTATTTTTGATGACGACAATTTCTCGGTATTAGGGGGAGATATGTATCACAATGAATGCTGAGAAATAGATTGAAATGTCACGGGCATTTAGTTCTTAGATCTACGTACAAAAGAATCTAAACAAGAGGTTCAGAAGATTATAAATTTACAATATATTACAAATAATCTGCCAGATGCATTATGAAATCATATATACCCATAGCTAATGCACCGGAAAGAGTAGAGGTACCTAAGAAAACTACTCTAACCCCTAATATATATAAGAGGGGGAAATTAGGGGGAAATTTCGGTTGCACAGGACTTAGTTTCACGGAGACGTCCATAGAAACAACAAAGGACCGATAAAGGTAAATTACCTCAATTAGTAAATGAAATTCAAAATGAGGTTGATAATCCTTGGAATGATAAACCCAACATAAATGTGCGTATAAAATGAAATGTTGGGACATCAGAATCCTTGGACGCAATCGTATTGGGGAATTATGATGAGTCACGTGGTATAGATGAAGAGATTTTCACAAATTATACTGATTCAAGAGAATTATATAATAGAAAGACTACAATTATCGATATTTATTTTATCTCTAAAGTTGCTGAATCCCTTCAACTGGATCCAGAACCAAAGCCCATGGCAGAGTGCATGAAGCGCTCAGATTGGGTCAAATGGAAGGAAGCAATTGAGGCATAATTGCGCTCGCTTAATAAAAGAGAGGTATTTGGTCCAGTAGTGACAACACCTCCTAAGGTATTTCTTGTGGGAAATAAATGGGTTTTCTTTCGAAAAAGGAATGAAAATGACTAGGTGGTGAGATATAAAGCGAGGCTTGTAGCACAAGGGTTCACGCAGAGGACCGGCATCGATTACGGTGAAACATATTCACCGGTGATGAGTGGAATAACGTTTCGATATTTACTTTCATTGGCAGTTAATATGAATTTGTCCATGCAGTTGATGGATGTGGTGACCGCATATTTATATGGGTCACTTGATTTAGATATTTATATGAAAGTCCCTGAAGGGATGCCACCTTCGAATCATAATGCAAATCACAACATGTATAGTGTTAAATTAAAAAAATCACTATAGGGATTAAAACAGTCGAGTAGAATGTGGTACAATCGACTAAGTGAGTTCCTTCTTAAGAGAGGTTACTCAAATAATGATGATTGTTCTTATGTGTTCATAAAGAAATCCGAAAGTGGATTTTGTATAATATGTATTTATGTTGATGATTTAAATATCATTGGAACCACAAGGGATATAAAGGAGGCAAACAATCATCTTGTGATGGAGTTTGAAATGAAAGATTTAAGTAAAACCAAATTTTGTTTAGGTTTATAACTTGAGCATCTCCCTAAGGGGATATTAGTGCACCAGTCTGCATATACTCAAAAGATTTTAAAAAATTTAATATGGATAAATCATATCCATCAAAAACTCATATGGTTGTTAGATCCCTTGATCGGGGTAAAGACCCATTTAAACCTAGGAGTAAAACCGAAGAAATTTTGGGACAAGAAGTTCCATATCTTAGTGCCATTGGAGCATTAATGTATTTTGCAAACTGCACCAGGCCTGATATTTCATTTGCAATTAATTTATTAGCTAGATTTAGTGCAACACCAACAAAGCGGCATTGGGCTGGCATTAAAAATATCTTTAGGTATCTCCAAGGTACACAAGATCTTGGTTTGTTATATAAGAAAAACTAAGTTATGACTATAGTGGGTTATACTAATGTTGGTTATTTGCCTGCTCCTCGCAACGCCAGATCTCAGACTGGATTTGTATTTTCATATGGTGGTACAGCCTTTTTATGGAAGTCTCTAGTAAACAGATTTTAGTGGCTACTTCCACCAATCATTCTGAAATAATTGCATTATATGAGACATCACGTGAATGTGTATGGCTTCGCAGAATGATTAACCACATATAAAAATTATGTGGTATTAATTCAATAGAATCCCCTACCATTAGTTACGAAGATAATGCAGCTTGTATTATACAAATGCAAACAGGTTATATTAAGAGCAATATTACTAAACATATCGTTAAGTTTATTCTATCCATATGAACTCCAAAAGAGTGGTGAGATAGAAATTTTATAAACAAAGTCTTGTGAAAATCTTGCTGATTTATTTACCAAATCTTTGCCAAAATCTATATTTCAAAAATATGTGCATGAGATTGGTACGAGAAGACTTTGTGTGTTACAAGGTTCAGGGGGAGAATGCTCTAAACTTTAAACCTGTTTCATTATATATTGTACTTTTTTTCTTTATGAGTTTTACATGATGGTTTTTCATAAAAGGTTTGTAACGAGGCAATATAACACAAGCTAAATATATTATGCACTTTTTTCTCCATCCATTTTTCCCATTGAGTTTTTGGAGAAGTTTTCAATGAGGCATATATATATATATATATATATATATATATATATATATATATATATATATATATATATATATATATTTGAATAGCCTATTTTTCTTCGTCCATTTTTTCCATAGGGTTTTTAGAAGGAGTTTTTAAAGGAAATTTAAAGATAGTAGTAATTTGCCTAAGGGGGAGTGTTATGGTACTAAACACATGTGGGCAAATACTAATTAACTATAGTATTAAGAATATCCCTTAATTATTGCAATTAAGTGACTAATGGATAAATCCAACAGTTAACTGCAGGTGCATGATAGTTAACAATTTAGCAACTGCTCATTTTGCACTCTATAAAAGGGGTTTCAACCCCAGTGTAATCTTACTCTTGTACTGTATACATTCACAATCAATAAAGAACACTGTTCACTGTCTACTTCTATTTGCCAAATTTCCTACCGCATTATATTCAAGAACAAGTTGATTCTCAACCAGGAAATTACAGCCGCTGCTAACACAACAGCTAACCTGCCCTCTGGAATTTTACCGATCAAGGCTTCGGGAGTGTGGAAGCGGCACGGATCTAACCAAGCTCTGATACCAAATTGTAAAGACCACAGATCGCCGTGGCAAAATTGGGGAGAGGGATTGAGAGGAACAGCAATTTGGGGGAGATAGGTTTTCTGTTCTTTTTTCGACAATAAGTACCCTCACACCTTCAGCTCAACACTCAACTCGGACACACCACAGCCCGACCCAACACCCAAAACACGCGCCCAAAAGGAAAACTACTAAAGTTGACACTCCTGAAACTCCTGCGGTATCGGTCTCCCTGCCATCTCTTATCTTGATCTCTGACTCCTATATGGGCATGACAAGCCACAGGTCTCCTACTGATAGCTTAATTCACCAATCAAATATTTATTATAGTAATGTGAAGCAAAAATCCAACAAGACCATATAATTAAAATTTTGTACATTTCTCAAGTAAGATTTTCTCACTGGCCAATGCCAGAATGGTACTAAGTTGATCTTGCAGTAGATCAAACCGACTATAGCACTAAGCCCAAATTGCTCCTTCCCTCTTACAACTTCTGATTTTGGCCTGAGATCTACCATTAGATCAGAATTATATTCTGCTACTACAAATGGAACACAACGAACCCAAATGGGTGGGGGGCGGGAACAGTGTAGTTTCGGTTAGTGCCCGTGAATTGTGCCATTGGAATGCACTGTAGAGCCATCACCAACTGCATTGATTTCTGACAAGAAGCTGTCCTCAAAGAACGCTGAGTGGAGAGCTTGAACACACTGTTTTGCCTCACTGTCATGCACCACTAAGGAAATGTTCACCTGTTTTTAAAAATGGTGGACATCTTACTGTTAGGAGCCTTAAAATTATAATGCCTCATCAAACATGGAGGAAAAGTGAGTACCTTCGATGCCCCTTGTGAGATCATCTGGACATTAATTCCATTTCTTCGTAGAACATTGAATGCCTGGCAAGAAGCAATAGATAACAATCACAAATGAGAAAGTAAATTTCAATATTTGAATATCACTTTGCACAGGACATTTAGAAAGAGTAAATTTCAATATTTGATTATCACTTTGTACAGGACATTTAGAATCACTTTCATCTGTTGGTGCGCCAACTTTGTGCACTAGCTAGCGTTACACAAAGACATTATTGAACATAGCAAGAATAGCATTCATGATGTGTAGACAACCAAGACGGTTCAGCAAAATGTACTTACCTTTTCAAGAATCAAAGACGACCTTTGCACATTTCCAACTAATGAGATTATTGATCTGTGCTGCAGTAGGTGAACAACTGCTATCTTTTCAAGCTCTTCAATAACATGGCCATGTTCCTGGTGCATCGGTAAATATCAATACAAGTATATTAAGCTGAAAAGTCAGACTTAGATTTCTTTCAAGATGCAAAATCATTTGGAACCTAGCAAGACCTTGATTGTCCCTGATTATTCATTTTGACCAATTCGATATGGACCAAACTCTTAAGAGATCAGCATTAACATATTATTTCTTCGATAACATTGAATTACCCATGTTATAAAGGACTTCCATTAAGGCCGCCACCATATTTTTGTTATTGAGCAAAAATGGCAACATTCAAGTTGCAACATTCACTTATATTAAGTTATATAAATTCCTAGATTGTAACTGCCTTTGTCATGCAATCTAATGCTTGAGATGCGAATATAATAGTCAGCCTAAGATCAGCAAAAGTAACATGCCAATGATATTTTTTAAAAAACATATACATTGACAAGCAATATTTTAAAAGAAAGGGAAGCAAAATTCTAGCTCACGCAGATTCAGGAAATGCGAGTATATTGCTGCTTGCGGAAAAATCAAATAAATGGCAGAGAATAAACAAAGAGTGAATTGAGGTCCAAACATTTGCCTGCTGGATCAATTCACGACTCCATAGCTTTGATGGATCCAGGGTCAAAGATATGCTGACTTCGCTAGTGGCTACACAGTCAACAGAGATGCCCAAATCTTCAAATATTGAAAAGACCTGGAAAGATTAAAAACACTACAGTCAAAAGAATGAAATTCCAATCATAGATTTAAGAAAATGTTGTCTTCAATTAGTTGTACCTTGGCTAGAAAACCGTATTGGCCAAGCATCCGTGTGCTCACTATATCAAGCATTGTAATATTTGATTTTAATACAATGCTAGTCAAAACAGACTGAAAAAAATATACGAACTAGTGAGTTCTATGCCGAAGAGACCAAGGCAAATTTAAGTCAAGCAACAAACCTTACTCATATCTCTTGTTTTAGTGATGAGGGTACCAGGGGCGCGACTGTTATATGAGTTCTTAACCCTAACAGGTATATCACCTTCTCTTGCTGGCCGCATTGATTGTGGATGCAAAACCTATAATTAGTTAATAAAAGAATCTCTGTAAGTATTTAAGAATCATATAAGTCAGCCATTGGTTCACTAAGTTACTATGCTCGAAAGCATAAGCAGCAAGACAAGAAACTTTAAACCATACTAGAACAGCCTCAGAGGACAGTAGTACATTTAGCAACTAAATAAATAGTATAATAAAAATCACACACACCTGTGCACCAAAATAGGCAAGTTCAGCTGCCTCATCAAATGTCAAGTACGGCACAGGTTTCGCCCTAGGATGGATATTAGGATCACATGTTAATACACCATCAACATCTTTCCAAACCTACTGGAGTTAAGGGAAGAGATATAAGTTCACTACATTGAAATATTAAAATGAACATAAGATGTATCACAAAAGAGGGAAGCAAATATCACATAATGGGAAGCAACAGATGGTAAATTTAAGCAAGTTCAGACTAACATATGGCAATTCAATAGCCATGACAGGTATGGAATTTTGGAAACTTCTCCTAGAAGCATCCATACTCAAGCAAGAAGCGACAAAAATGCTGAATAAGCATTTGATTCCTAAGCCTACCAAGTTTATAGATGAATGCCCAGCAGCCCACTAGGTCAGAATTCAGAAGACATAATGCAAATTGCATGTGGTTAGAGGATTATTCTTGTTAGACATATGTATATATGGGCTTAGGCCCTTTCCTTTTATATTTTGGGCTTTCCTCTTTTGCCCCTGTATTGTGTATATATACTGGCCTTTTAGCCTCAGATCAATACAAGTGCTATTCCCAACATGGTATCAGAGCGGGTTAGGGTTAGGGTTTCTTTCCTCTAGCCACCGCCGATTCTCACCTCTGCGTGTTGCACTTGCACGCTCTACCACCACCATCCATCACCACTACCTCGGATCCACCTCGTCAGCTGCCCTCCGCCGGCCTCGGATCCACGCCGCTTTCTTCAGCGTTGCCGCTGCATGCAGCAGCGATCGCCGACTCCAGATCTGCGGCGCCCGCCTGCCTGTCGCCGCTGCCGCTGCCGCCGCCGCGCTGCTCATTGCCGCCACCGCTTCTCGTCCTTGTCATTGCCGCCGCTTTCCGCTCCGTTACTTCTCAACGCCGCTGCTGCTGACGTCGTCTGTTGCCGCCGCTCTCGCCGCTGCTGCTGCGCCAAACGTCGCCGCCGGCCAGATCGCCGCCGCCGCCAGATCGCCGCCGCCGCCGCGACGTCATGCCGCCACTCGGCGTCGCGCCGACACCCAAACCCTAGCAGGCGGTCTTGGTTGTATAAACCGAATCGACCTTGGCTTGTTTTGTCGGTCAAGTAACGACCGGTCGGTCGTTGTAAAAAAAATCCAAAAAATCCAAAAAATGTCGCCGCATCGCTTCGCTTCGCTCGTCTTGATTTTCGATGGTCTTAATTATCAAGATTGGTCTCTTCATATGCGTCTGCGCATACGCGGTCGGCACCGTGGGATTTTTTCATCGGCGAGCTTCCTTGCCCGCCTCGCCCCGATCCTGTCGCGTCAAATTTAACTTCAGTCTTTCGATTCGCCGTAAAGCTCCCCGATGCTAATGCCGCGCCATCGAGAAAGGCTCGGATGATCATAAGGAGGCGATGGAGTCATACAAATCTCAGTACACCGCTTATAAGTTCTGGTGTGATGAGGATGCTCGTGCCTCCGTTATTTTGGTTGCTAGTATGGAGGTGCATCTGACCGGAGAGGTGGTTTCTTTGGCTTCTGCACAGCTGATGTGGTCACATCTTCGTGATCGTTATGAGCCTCTTGGTGACTCACAAGATCTTGCATTGCAGGCGACACGAAAGCGATCATCGCAAAGGCAAGGTGACTCTACGGTGGATGAGATGTATGCTCAGTTTTCTGCGGTGTGGCGTCAGCTTGACTCTCTTGATGCTGCGGATGCTGATCATGACCGCCGGACTTGTGCTTGTTGCCAGCGTCAGCAGTCTCGTTTAGAGCTTCGTCGCATCTACGACTTTGTCACACGTCTTCGGCCAGAGTTTGAACAGATTCGTGCCCAGCTTCTTGCTCGTCACCCTCGTGTCTCTTTATTAGAGGCTCTTGCTGCTCTTCGCACCGAGGAGACCCGTCTTCGTGGTGCGGGACTACTGACTTCTCCGTCCGTGTTTGCTCTTCGGACGCCTGCTTCGACACCTACAGCTTCTCATCCTTCGACTTCACCAGCTCCGCCGTCTTCTGGAGTGACGACGAAGGCTAGCCTTCAGTGCGCCTATTGTGACAAGGACGGTCACGTGGAGCAGTTTTGTTACCGGAAGAAGGATATTGCTCGTCGTCGGCCCACTAAGAGTACTGCCGCACCAGTTGCAGGAGATTCAGACTCCTCCCAGCGCAGCCCTGATCCATCTACTGAGATTTTGATGCTATTGCATCGCATGGCTGCCTCTACACCGACAGGTTCTGCTGGTTACGCTGCGCCTTCGGTGAGACCACCTTCCTCTACTTCAGGTACATCACCATGGATTCTTGACTTAGGTGCATCTTTTCATATGACATCTGATTCTACCTGTCTTACTTCTATCACCCTTTGATCACCCCTTTAATCGTCGAGACGGCAGATGGTACCTCTCTTCTGTCACAGATTCGAGGCACTCTTCTGTCTTCTTCTTTTCACGCTCCCACGCTTTTCCATGTTCCCAAACCAACCATGCAAATTATATCCACGGGCCAACTCACCGATCATGGTTGTCGTGTGATTCTCGACATCGATTCTTGTTCTATTCAGATCGCTGCACGGGTCTTCGGGTTGGTATCGCCCCCGGCGCCGTGATTCGCAGCTGTCTTTGGGAGCTTGATCGGCTTCGCCTTCCTTCCGCCGCCTCTGCCCGGCCTCCGTCTCACGCTTCCTCCACGGCGTCTTTTGCTCAATGGCATCATCGTTTGGGACATCTTTGTGGTTCGTGGTTCCGCATCTTTAGTTCGTCGTGGTCTCGTTAGGATCTGTGGTGCGGTGAAGCTTTTTAGATTGTGCGGTTGCAACCTTGGCAAGCGTGCAACTCCCCTATGCTTCTAGTGAGTCTATGTCACCGTCCTTTTGATCTTGTTCATTCGATGTATGGGTCCGCCTTTTGTCTCGCAAGGTGGTCATAAATATTATGTCATTTTTATAGATGATTTTTCTCGCTACACCGGATATATTTTATGTCTCATCGTAGCGAGGTTTTGTCTATCTATAAAAATTTTGCCACCATGATTCGTACTCGCTTTGATTCTCCCATTCGTGTCTTTCGGCCGACTCTGCAGGGAATATCTTTCGGGGCTCTTCGCGGGTTTCTCACCGAAAGGGGCACTCTCTCGCGATTCTCTTGTCCCGTGCTCATGCTCAAAATGGTGTTGCCGAGCGTAAACATCGACACCTTCTTGAAACAAATCGGCGCCATGATTTCTCCTCTGCTCCACCTCATTTCGGCCGAGGTCAAGTCACGCTTGTTATCTTATTAATCTTCAGCCTTCTTCTGTCCTTAAGGGTGGCGTTCCCATAGAGCGTCTCCTTGGGCACGCACCAGACTATTCTGGTCTTCGCTCTTTTGGGCGTGTGCTATGTTCTTCTTGCTCCTCGTGAACGCACTAAGCTAACTGCTCAGTCGGTTGAGTGTGTTTTTCTTGGGTATAGTGCTAAGCACAAGGGTTATCGATGTTGGGATCCTGTTGGTCGACGGATGAGGATTTCTCGGGATGTTACCTTTAATGAGTCTCGTCCTTTCTACCCTCGTCCTTCTTCTCCAACTTCTACTCTTGATTCCTTGTCTTTCTTGACATTTCACGATACTCCTATCTCTACTATACCCGCTCTCGTTTCATCCTCTCCGCACCTTTCTCCTTCATTAGAGTCTCCTTCCTCGCCTCCTCCCCTGCTCCACTCGCTTTGCTTCCCTTATCCTATTGTCTACACTCGTCGAACTCACGGCCGAGGAACCACCGCTACCTCATCCTCTTCGATGAGGCGGCTTCTACCTCTTCTCGATATGCTTTTAGTGATCGCCGATCCATTCGACCTCGAAGCGTTTTGGCTTTTTTGATGCGGTTCTGTAGAACCGACCTCTTATCGTGATGTTCGCTGCTCATCCCGAATGGCAACATGCGATGACCGAGGAACTTGCTGCTCTTGAGCGCACTGGCACTTGGGAGGTTGTGCCTCTTCCGTCTAACGCTCGTCCCATCACCTGCAAGTGGGTTTATAAGGTTAAGACTCGCTCGATGGTTCTCTTGAGCGATTCAAAGCTCGCCTTGTGGCTCGTGGTTTTCAGCAGGAGCATGGTGTTGACTATGATGAGACCTATGCCCTGTGGCTCACATGACCACTATTAAGACTCTTTTGTTTGGGCCTCTGCTCGTGCGTGGCCTATCTATCGCCTTGATGTTGTAATGCCTTTCTTATCGGGGGCGCATGAAGAAGTCTTCATGCGCCTCCGCCAGGTATTTTGTTTCGGATGGGATGGTTCTTCACCTTCGTCGGGCTCAGATGGGCTTAAACAAGCTCCCGGGCCCGGTTTCAGCGTTTTCTTCCGTGGTCACTATCACCGGTTTTTTCGTTAGTGACCATGATCCCGCGCTTATTGTTCACACCTCGCCTCATGGTCGCATCTTCTTCGCTCTATGTCGATGACATGATCATTACTTGTGATGATCCATCTTACATTGATTTTGTCAAGACTCGCCTTAATGAAGCCAGATGTCTCATTTAGGTCCTATTCGTTATTTTCTTGGGATTGAGGTTACCTCCACTCCGTAGGGTATTTTCTTGTCCCAAGAGAAGTATATCGGGATCTTCTTGATCGGGCCTCTCTTCGACCACAAGATGCACCGAGACTCCCATGGAGCTTAATCTTCACTTCGATCCAATCGATGGGAACCTCTCTCGATCCTACTCGTGATCGACACCTTGTTGGTAGCCTTGTGTACCTTGGTGTCACTCGTCCCGACATCTCTTATGCCGTTCATATCTTGAGTCGCTTTGTTGTCTCGCTCCTACTCACTCCACTATAGTCACCTCCTTCGCGTGTTGCGCTATTTGCGTGGCACTATCTCGCCGCCTTTTTCTTTTACTCGCTCCAACTCCTTACAGCTTCATGCTTATTCTAATGCTACCTGGTCAGATCCTTCGATCGCGGTCCCTTTCTCGATATTGTGTTTTCCTTGGTGATTCTCTCGTTGCTTGGAAGACTAAAAGGTATAAGCGCCGATCGAGCGCAGAGGTCGAGTTGCGTGCTATGGCTCTTTTGACAAACAGAGGTTACTTGGTTGCGTTGGTTACTTGAGGATTTTGGTGTTTCACATTACACCGACTCTCTTTTGTCCGACAAAGACAGAGCTATTGGTATTGCTCGTGATCCCGTGAAGCATGAGCTCACCAAGCATATTGGTGTTGATGCTTCCTATGTGCGGTCACAGTTCAGAGCAGTTGTCTCTCTTCAAGATGTGCCGCCCGAGATTCAGCTAGCAGACTTCTTCACGAAGGCACAAACTCGACAACAAAGATAGTTTTTACCTCTCCAAACTCAGTGTTGTTAACCCACCATGAGTTTGAGGGGGGTGTTAGATATATGTATATATAGGCTTAGGCCCTTTCCTTTTATATTTTGGGCTTTCCTCTTTTGCCCCTATATTGTGTATATATACTGGCCTTTTGGCCTCAGATCAATACAAGTGCTATTCCCAACAATTCTTATAACTATAGTAGAGAGAGAGACTGTTAGTATCATGCGTATGGTATTTGTACCCAAAGAGTTGAGCTAAATTAGATTCTATTGTTCTGGTTATGGAGGATACAAATTTGAGGATGGATTTGTCACAAACCAGCATTTTGGACGTGTTTATGAGCGGGTGGGCTAGGGTTTCACCGACGGACCAGCAGCAGCAGCAGCAGCCTGGTCTGACGGATGAGGATTAGCTGGCCCAAGTTCTATTTTTGGAAGGGTCATTATTATTAGTAGGGTTCTTTAATTATAGTAAGAGTCTTTGTTATAGTATTTATAGAAAGAGAGTCCTTTTGTGTTTCCGTTTGTGCAGCCTTGGCCTGGCTATAAATAGGCACTGTTTTACCAATAGAGACAAGCATAATTAGGGTTTATTCCCTCTATCTGGCACAGATAGACGATCGGGCGTGAGGAGAGCTAGGCGCCTCCTCTCTTCCGATCGCATTTGTGTCGGGAACCAGCATAATACTTCGAGCCATGACAATTTTTGGTACCAGAGCTACGGCTTGATCTCTTGTCGCCGGGGCAAATCCATGGTGCGCGGCGTGGAGGCCATCACATGGCGGACTACGCGAGAGTCAAGAACAACCAAGGCTATCCAAATGGATGCTTGCTGAGTTTTTCGTGGAGATTCAACCCAGCTTGGAGAAGATCAACCGGATTGAATCCTTGATTCGCGATCTGACTCAGCAACAGCAAGCACATCACCTTGCCATCATGCGGCTGGAGCTAGGCCGCGGCAAGGCATTAGTCGATCCGGCGGCGGCGTTGGCATCAACGACAGCGGCAGCGGCGGCTGTCGTAGCAGCCGTGGCTGCGAAAGGCGAGGTCGACCGCGCACTGGTGCATGCAGAGCCGATCCCTCGGAGGGCCAGCCATCTAGGGACGGCACCCATACTTGCGCGGCGCGCGCTGCATGGGAGAGACGAGGAGGATCTCCCAGTTCCTCCTAAACCCCACAAGTAGGCTTTCCCAACATTCGACGGCAAGGAAGATCCTTTCCCGTGGCTTTGCCGTTGTGAGCAGTTTTTCCAAGGGCAGCGCACGGGGGAGAAGGACAAGGTCTGGACCGCGTCCTATCACCTCACCGGGCACGCATAGACTTGGTTCACACGATGGGAGAGACGCTATGGCCAGCCCAACTGGACAGAGTTTGTGGATCTCATCACAAGACGATTCGGTCCAGAGCAGAACGAAAATTCATTGGGAGAGCTTGCTGCTCTTTGGAAGGAAGGCTCCTTGGAGGAGTATGAAGATCAATTCCTCAGCCATCTATGCTATGTTGAGCGTCTTTCAGAAAAACAAAAAGTTGATCTTTATACGTATGGGCTGATAGAACTACTCCGTTCAAAGGTGGAGATGAAAAACCCCGGCGACCTAGACAAAGCAATGAACTTGGCTCGATCGATAGAGAATCTGCAGCGAGCACTCCTCTCGGCGCTCACTCCGACCTCTGGACAATGGCCGGCTTCTAAGGAACAGACCACTTCAGCATCTTCCCATGCAAGTACAGCAGGAGCAAAGAGCTCGGAGTCCTCGGCGGCTGTCCAAACAGCGCCTAAAGCTTTTAAACGCCTCTCTCCCAGTGAGATGGCGGAAAGACGTCGACAGAATTTGTGCTTCAATTGCAACAAACAATGGGTCAAGGGCCATGTATGCAAGAAACTCTTCACAATTCTAGCCGTTAACGAAGAGGAAGCAGAGGAGGGGACCGCCACTGAGGAAGAAGGGCAAATTTCTTTACATGCCATTTCGGGAGTGGGCCTCACCAACATAATGCAAATCAAGGTGCTAATGGCCAAACATGAGGTGGTGGCCTTGGTTGATTCTAGATCAATGCAAAGCTTCATTACTGAGGACCTTGCTCAATGGCTACCTGGAAAAATAATTCAACATCGAGGACTGGGGGTCGTTGTCGCAAACGGTGATCGCATCTCGTGCTTCGGGGTGTTCAAATCGGTGTCTTTCACCATTGATGGAGCCTTCCACGACGATTTTTAAGTTATACCATTGGGAGGGTATGAGATGGTCCTTGGAACCAGATGGCTGGCTGGTTTGGGCCCTGTTTTATGGGATTTTCAGCAGTGGACCATGTCATTTCAGCAGGGAGGAAAGCCCCGCATTATCTCAGGGTTCGTTCGGTCCTCCGGAGTGGCAAGCCACGCTATTTCTCACGGTGATCAAGCACTGCTACCCCACCTTCGGGCCGAGTTTGAAGATCTGTTCAAGGAACCACAAGGGTTACCGCCACTGCGTGAACAGGACCACCGGATCCATCTGTTGCCGGGTTCTGAACCAGTGGTGGTCTGACCTTATCGCTATCCCAATATCCAGAAGGATGAGCTGGAGTGACAATGTGAGAGTATGCTTCGGCAGGGTATTATAAGGAGCACGTCGGCATTCTCATCACCAGTTCTCTTGGTGAAAAAGAAAGACGGCTCTTGGCGGTTTTGTATTGATTACCGAGCTCTCAATAGCCGCATTTATTATGATAAGTTTCCAATTCCTATGGTCAAGAATTGCTCGATGGATTGCGTAGCGCTAAATTTTTCACCAAATTGGATTTGTAGTCTGCTATCATCAAAATGATGTATCCTAAGATATCCACAAGACGTCTTTTCAAACTCATCAAGGCTTATTCGAATTCCTTGTGATACCTTTCGGGCTCGCGAATGTGCCGGCCACCTTCCAAGCATTAATGAATGCAGTGCTCCGCCCGTTCCTGTGTAAATTTGTTTTGGTCTTCTTCGACGACATTCTAATCTACAACAAATCATGGGAAGAACATTTGTGTCACATGCGCATGGTATTCTCGCTGCTACGTCAACATGGGTTATACTTGAAGAAGACCAAGTGTATTTTTGGAGATGCCCCGGTCGGTTATTTAGGCCATATTATTTCTTCTGCTGGGGTATCAATGGACCAGAATAAGATCAATGCTATCCTTGATTGGCCGACCCCCACGTCGGTGCGAGCCCTACAAGGATTCTTAGGGCTCGCAGGCTATTATTGCCGGTTTATAAAGGGATATGGCTCTATTTCCACCCCGTTGACTCAATTGCTGCGCAAGGATGGCTTTTTGTGGATTGAGGAATCCTCTAATCCATTTAACGAGCTGAAAACGGCCTTGACTTCTGCACCTGTTTTGCAATTGCCTCATTTTTAGCAGCAATTTATTGTTGAGTGTGATGCGTCAGGTGTAGGATTTGGAGCCGTACTGCACCAAGGAGATGGTCCCATCGCTTTTTTCAGCACACCGGTAGCTTCCCGTCATCGGTCTTTGGCAGCCTATGAGCGAGAGTTAATTGGATTGGTGCAAGCAGTGAAGCACTGGCGGCCTTAACTTTGGGGGCGCGCGTTTCTTATCCGCACCGACCACTACTCTCTTAAATTTCTTTTGGATCCGCGACTAGGAACTATTCCCAGCACCGTTGGGTCAGTAAGCTTCTTGGTTTCGATTTTGTGGAGTTCAAACCGGGCGCTACCAATACGGTAGCCGATGCACTTTCTAGGCGGGATGCTGATCAGTTGGAATTATCAGCTTTATCTGGACCTCATTTTGATATTTTTGATCGCCTTTGAGAGTCTTTCTATGGATCCGGCATTAGTTGCTCTAACCGAGCAATTACAAAATGGCGATTTGGATGACCAGTGGACCATAGTAGACGGTCTTCTCACTTTTTAGCATAAGGTTTATATCCCTCCCACTTCTCCAATGGTTCAAGAAGTAATTGCAGCTGCCCATCTTGTTGGCCATGAGGGAATTCAGAAGACATTGACTCGTCTTCATCGGGATTTCCATATTCCCCAAGGCAAGAGGTGTGTTCGTGACTTCGTGTTATCTTGTACCACCTGTCAGCAAAATAAGACAGCAGCTACATCCGGCAGGTCATCTTCAGCCACTTGCGGTTCCCACACAAATTTGGTCAGATATTTCTATGAATTTCATTGAAGGATTACCAAAAGTGGGGGGCAAATCGGTCATCCTTACGGTGGTGGATCGTTTCTCCAAGTACGCCTATTTTTTCCTCTCTCATCCATATGTGGGGGAATCAGTTGCTAGAGTGTTTTTTGATGAGATTGTTCGGTTGCATGGCATACCAATGTCCATTGTTTCCGACCTTGATCTAGCCTTTACTTCAGCTTTCTGGAGGGAATTATTCAGGGCGTCAGGTACATCTCTCTGTATGAGCACCGCTTTTCATCCCCAAACAGATGGGCAGTTTGAATCAGTCAACAGAGTCATCTCAATGTACCTACGATGCTTGACTGGTGATTGTCCCCGCCAATGGCTTCAATGGCTTGCTTGGGCGGAGTATTGTTACAACACTTCCTTCCGCAGTTCTTTGCGCGAGACACCATTTAAGGTCATGTATGGACGCGACCCTCCTTCATTGCGTTCATTTGATGCATCGGAGCTTCGCACTGCAGCTGTAGCGGATAGTCTTTTTCAGCGAGATGAATTTCTTCAAGAGATCCAAGGCTGCCTTCTTTTGGTCAACAGACCGCCAAACATTATTATGACTCGACGCATCGCGATGTGGAATTTCAGAAAGGTGATTGGGGTTGGCTCCGTCTTCACCCTCGGCAGGCTGCATCCTTCATGGGAACACGTCATACTAAATTGTCTCTCAAATTCTTTGTTCCTTATAAAATCTTACAGCTAGTGGATGCAGTTGCCTATTGCTTGGAGCTACCTCCCAAAGCCCGTATTCATGATGTGTTCCATGTTGGTCTTCTCAAAGCTTTCAAGGGTACTCCGCCTACATCACAACCACAGTTGCCACCCATGTGTCATGGGCATGTTCTGTCTCAACCAACAATAGCACTCCGCGCTCGTCTGACCATGACTGGGTGGCAGGTTCTTATTCAATGGGCGGATTCTCTACCTTTAGCCGCAACATGGGAAGATGTCCCTGCTTTCAAGCGTCAATATCGTGATTTTCAGCTCGCAGACGAGCTGTTCATCGAAGGGTGGGGAGGTGTCAAAAACCGGCGTTTTGGACGTGTTTATGAGCGGCGGGCTAGGGTTTCACTGACGGACCAGCAGCTGCAGCAGCCTGGTCCGACGGATGAGGATTAGCTGGCCCAAGTTCTATTTTTGGAAGAGTCATATTATTATTAGTAGGGTTCTTTATTTATAGTAAGAGTCTTTGTTATAGTATTTATAGAAAGAGAGTCCTTTTGTGTTTCCGTTTGTGCAGCCTTGGCCCGGCTATAAATAGGCACTGTTTTATCAATAGAGACAAGCAGAATTGGGGTTTATTCCCTCTATTTCGGCACAGATAGACGATCGGGCGTGAGGAGAGCTAGGCATCTCCTCTCTTCAGATCGCATTTGTGTCGGGAACCAGCGTAATACCTCGAGCAGTGACAGATACGGTACAAACAACTTTTAGCTTTATCAAATTTTGCCACTTGACCTATTTCACCCGTTTCCACACTTCTATGATGAGTAATGGATGGAAGTGTACATAGCATGGATAAAATACATGCACATGTACCATAATCACTCCTTACTAATTTTTATTGCTTTCTTTTTTGTCTTAACTGACACTTCATTGGAAGCTATTAAGGTCCAAATTTACCCTTCAAGGAAAAAAATCTCTACAATTTATCTTGTTTTCAAAGGATATTTGCTACCAAGTCTTTATGGGTTGTTCTCTTCAACTTATCTTATTTGTTTATAAGCTGAACTTCGAGAAATTCTCGAGGTAGCTTGAAAAGCCCGATGCACTTCATTTGACTTGAATGACTTGTTTCTAGGAGCTTTGGGACGCATCTTCAAGATAAAAAAAGAGCGGACTGCAAAAGCCAAAGCGTTTGACTTTTCGATTTGAAGATAAATTGATAAGATAAGCCGAAGAGCGGACTGTAGTCAAGATTAGCCCAACACATACTATGTGTTTGGCATGGGAATGGGAATGTGAGTTACAAGGAGGGAGATTGTGGTGGGATTGTCTGATTGGACAAGAGACTTTTTTAGACTTAACCCAAAGCAAGAAAGATGGGAAATTGCAAAGAATTGATTAGTAGCTTGTAAGACATTCTAACATAAATTATTAACAGCTTAGTGGCTGATATGCAATGATCTTTCGCTAGATAAAAATTCCTTCCAGTCCCAACCACCCTCCATGGGTTTAAAGGTGGGACTTGAACCATCGAATTGACAATCCCTAGACATCTTGCATTCCCATGCTCTACGAGGCTGTTACCGGGACACGTGCGCCCAAAAATTTTTTGCCGTGTGGACGCGCGGACACAATCCCTAGACGTCTTACATTCCCATGCTCTACGAGGCTATGTTACCGGGACACGTGCGCCCAAAAATTTTTTGCCGCATCGACACGTTTCCGCGTGTCCACGCGTGTCAGCCGCGGCCGGATGCGTGTCTACCAACTCGTAGGAAACGAAGGAGTCCTGAGGAGGAGGGGAACATTCACCGCTCACCGGCGCACCATCCAGCGCAGTCGGTTACACCCCCGACGGCTTGTGCAGCGGTGCGGCTAGCAACTCCGTGAGCAAGAACGTAGATTTAAGAAGCAAGAAGCCAAGAACGCGGATCTGAGAAGCAAGAAGGCAGAACCGAGAAGAAGAAAAAACGGACCGGGCTCCGCCGACTCCGCTTCATCTATGCCGACGACTCTGCTTCATCCGCTGCCGACTCGCTTCCGAAGCTTGCCTCCGCCACGGTGTTAGAGTACAAGCACAAGACCTCCCGACACAGATCCCACCACCCTCGCCGCCTCGGAGCCCTCAGAGAGTGGTGACCTCACCTCGGCAAGCGCACCGCGAGCCCGCTCACTGTGGCACCTCGGAATAGAAGAGAGCATTGGTAGTGAGCCATGCCAGGAGCCCGCTCACGGCTACCGCGACACGCCGCGTGCAGTATTTGGAGTGAGAGGTCGGGAAAGAAGAATGCACAGGGAGAAAAGGACGGTCGGAGGGAGAAGAGAAATCCGCACGTGTGCTTATGTGGTCATAAAACAAGTGCATATGTGTGCATATGCACAGGGGAGAAAACAAGTGATTGTACAAATAATTAATGATTAAGCAGGTTAATTAATGATTAAGCAGGTTCGTATATGTGTAAAGCGAGTAAGGCCATCTTCTTTATAGCTTAAAGCTAAATTTCTCATTTTTGTATTTGTCATATACTGTAACAATTTGCATCAATTTTTTCAAGATTTTTAGTGGTTCTTCTAAAAGTTACCAAAACTAATTTTTTATTAGCTTTTAGACTCTTCGAGTCCCTTTTCGAGGGCTCTCAACTTTTTAGCTTAGGCCCTGTTCTTTTCAATTTGAAAGCTAATTTTGATTATAATTTGAATATTTGTTATTTTTGTAGGAGCCAAACCTTTTGACAATCGAAAGCTGACTCTTTGACAAATAACTCCTTTTGACCTCTCGAACCTTCTTATCGAGGGTCTACAAATTTTTAGATTGTAAGCAAAAATAGCTTTTCAGTCTATTTACTTATATTACCTACTTAAATCGCTATCTAGGTGAAAGTGACACACTAGTCAATCGAAAGCCGTCTCTTTGACAATGATATTATCACACCAAGGACATGGCAGGAAAGTAGAACCCGAGGTAGATGAGTCGGTAGACTCCATTGTCGATCTCCCGATAGAGCTAACCAGTCAATGTCAACAAGAGAACATGGGTGACAGTGACGCACTAGTCGATCCAAAGCCGACCCTTTGACAATGATATTAGGACAACAAGGACATGGTGGGGGAGCAGAACCCGAGGTAGATGAGTCGGTAGATGAGTCAATGTTGATCTCCCGATAGAGCTGACCAGTCAATGTAAACAAGAGAACATGGGTGACAGTGACGCACTAGTCGACCCAAAGCCAACCCTTTGACAATGATATTATGACACCAAGGACATGGCGCGGGAGTAGAACCCAAGGTAGATGAGTTGGTATATGGGTCAATGTCGGTTTCCCAATAGAGCTGACCAGTCAATGTCAACAAGAGAACATGGGTGACAGTGACGCACTAGTCGATCCAAAGCCGACCCTTTGACAATGATATTATCACACCAAGGACACGGCGGCGGAGTAGAACCCGAGGAAGATGAGTCGATCCAAAGCCGACTCTGGCAATAAGAGCTTTTAGAAGAACACTAAAAGCTAAAAGAAAAGGCCTACAAAATATTTTTGAGAGCTTTTAGAGGAACACTAAAACCATTTTTGTGCTATAATAATATCATGTGTTCATATATGGGTGTTCTTTTTCTCTTTTCCCTAAAAAATTACTTAACAAATAATACAACGGTGTGAATTTGCAGAAGAAAAATATAAAAACCAAACCGTAGGAATACGAAGCTTCTCGGTTTATATTAAACTAAGAAAAAGGAGCCAAAATTCTAAGCTACAGAGGATGTGTAATGATGGAAGTTCCATTATACCCTTATATTATTTTTAAGCCCAGTGAAAGGAGAGGAGTAGAAATGAGAATCTCTCATGTCCTTGTACCGCACAAAAAAAAAAACCCTTGGCCTCATCGCCTACAGGCGGCACAGCATGGTTTGTAGGGGTGAAAACGAGTCGGATAATATCCGACTGGATCCAGATCCAGATCCGAATTTTAGTGATTTGGAACCCATTTTTCTATCCGGGCGGATACGGATACGGATAATTATTCGGATTTTTTGACGGATACGGATACGGATACGGATACGGGTTGGGAGGTATCCGGCGGATAGTGCTATCCGGATACGGATACGGATAATTAACCGGATATCGAAATTCGGATATCCGGATTTCAGAATTTGGATATTACGTGTACGTGACTATGTTCACTTATGTGTGGCCCTTATTATTAGATTTTATAAATTTATGTTTAGTACTTATTATCGGGTTGTTTGAATTATTCCACTTTATTTTCTAGTAACATAGATTATTATATTCATTACTTGTATGTCTCTCAAATTGCATTTAATTTTATACTACGTGTTGTGCTTTTGTGGATGACCAATAATGTGTAGGTTATGTCGATTTTTTCCCGTTGAGGTATTATGATAAAACCCGGTTTCGTATTCGTATCCGACCCATATCCGATCCGAAACCGTATCCGACTAAATCCGTATTCGAATCCGTATCCGACACTCTAAGTCTCCGAATCCGTATCCGGTATAAAATACGGATACGGATATGGGTTGACCCCTATCCGACCATATCCGACCCGTTTTCACCCCTAATGGTTTGCTCCTGCGCAAGAATCAAAAGAATGGGCTGCTCCAGTGCTCATTCCTTTCTTGCTCCTTCCATCTGCTCCTTTCTTTCTTGCTCCTTCCATCTCATCTGATCCTGATCTCCTTGGTATCTTAGCTACTTCTTGCTAAATTAAAGATATGAATTAAGGTATGTGCTAGTTAGGTGATAACAGCAGGGGTCCCGATCTTTCGATGAGATGGATAACTCTTGATTTGTGGAGGAATCGACGTTGGCGGCCCGACTACAACCGGCCCAGACGATCGCTACTTTAGCGATCGATACACCAACTCCAGAGGTTATTGATCTCGCGGCCAAGACGATCAACTCGACCACAAAGGTCGTTGTTCTCGCAAGCAATCAAGAACGAGCAAGAACAAGATGAACAAGCAACTCGATTTGTGAATATGAAATCAGATCTGATTCAAGAAACAAAGTTTGGTGGGGTTCCGATGACAGTAATTCAAAGGTCTAATCGACACGCGTGATTACAAGAAGTAGCAAAGGCTAACTTAATCAAACAAAACCCGCTCCTAAACGAGGTGACCACTAGCTATTTATAAGAGGAAGAAGGAGAAAAATTCAACCTAGGGTCGGCCAAAGAAGGTTTCCAAACCGAACTATCCTATTACAAGGCCCATGGGCCAAACAGACTCGGCCCAAAAAGCGACGGGGTTTTTGGCAGTTTCCATTGACTCGTAGGAATTTGGAAGCGAGGTTGATCCGTTGGAAAGTAGACGAAAAGATCTTTCCGTCAAGTACTCATGGACCTCCAAAGAACATCCGAATCAAAAGTTATGGCTGTTTGAATTAATGTCGCTGCCGAGGCCGAATTGGACTCGAATTGGTTCTTGTTTTGCAAAACCCACTTGTACTCGAACTTGGCCCATTGTTGGTCCGGCTGTGGCTCTTTCTCCCTGGTTTATAAGCACAATGAAATCGCTACAAGAATTAAATAGCACCCCATTCGGTGATTCGCTTATTGGAAGGCTTAGGAACGATTCACCGATAATTTAGTTGACGTCGCGAGCTCGAGTCATTAGTCCATGCATGGATGGTTCAAGTCGAGATGAATGAGACGGATGAAATGTCATGGTTGCATCGGTAGAAGGATGTCCTCATCATCCTCCCTTCTTGCATTTGAGTCGCCCTCGACTCAAGCTCAACCTCTTCCCCAAGTATGGCTTCAAGTCCGCAATGTTAAAACCGACTAACCCCAAAATCTGCAGTAACTCAAGCTTATATGCATTGTCATTAATTCGCTTAATCACTTTGAAAGGACCATCGCTCTTGGCATCAATTTTGACTTTCTTTGCTCAGAAAACGATCTTTTCTCAAATGCAACCAAACAAGATCGCCAGTTCAAAAGTTAAATGCTTCCTCCCTTTACTACCAAAGAAATTTTGAATTTAGCATTCGAGCTTATGTTTTCTTTTGTTGTCTCATGTATTTTCAACATAAGTTCAGCTCGTTGTTTAGCATCAATATTTTTCCTCTCCGAAGCCGGGCAGAGGTAACAAATCAACAGAGCACGAGGTAGAAAGCCATAAACAATCTCAAAAGGGCACATCTTAGTAGTAGAATGCAAATAACGATTATAAGCAAATTCAATATGAGGTAAGCATTCTTCCCACATCTTGATGTTCTTTTTCAAAACAGCCCTAAGCATGGTGGATAAAGTTCTATTCACAACTTCGCTTTGCCCATCATTTAGGGATGACAAGTGGTGGAAAATAACGACTTAGTTCCCAATTTAATCCATAAAGTTCTCCAAAATGACTAAGAAATTTAGTATCACGATCTGAAACTATTGTGTTTGGAACACCATGCAAGCGAATAATCTCCGAAAGAACAAATCAAGAATGTTGGTTGCATCATCACTTTTATGACAAGGTATAAAGTCGTCATCTTAGAAAATCTATCCACAACAACAAAGATGCTATCCTCCCTTTTTTTGTCCTAGGCAGTCCTAAAACAAAGTCCATAGAAATATCTTCCCAAGGCACACTAGGAACAGTAGAGGCATATATAAACCATGAGGGTTAAGTCGTGACTTAGCTTTTTGACAGTAGTGCAATGAGCAACGTAGCGCTCAATGTCTCTTCTCATCTTTGGCCAAAAGAAATGATCGCAAGTATGTCTTCCGCCTTCTTCACACCAAAGTGTCCCATCAACCCGCCTCCATGCGCCTCTCAAATAACAACAATCACACGGAACCAATCGAATGCATAATTTGTTAGCTCTAAACACAAACCCATCATTTAGGACAAATTTGTTCCATGTTTTTCCTCTTTACAATGCAAGAGACATCTTTAAAAACATCATCATATTCATATTGTCAGTTTAATCGCCTCTAATCCAAAGATTTTGAAATCAAGTTGTGAAAGCATGGTATATCTCTAAACAATGCATCCATGAATCACATTATCTTTCCCTTGCTTGTGTTTTATGACATAAGGAAAAGATTCAATAAATTCAACCCACTTTGCATGTCTACGATTCAATTTAGCTTGACTTCAATATGCTTTAATGATTCATGATCGAGTGAATAACAAATTCTTTGGGCCATAAATAATGTTGCCATGTTTCTAAAATTGAACTAGAGCATAAAGTTCCTTATCATAAGTAGAATAGTTCAAACTAGGCCCACTCAACTTCTCACCAAATATGCAAATGTGTTTTCCTTCTTGCAATAACACACCACCCAAACCAATTCCACTTGCATCACATTCTAACTCAAAAGTTTTAGAGAAATGGAAGTTGAAGTAAAGGTGCATCGCCAACTTATCTTTCAAAGCGTTGAAAGCGTCCTCCATGCATCATTCCAAACAAATGGCACACTCTTCTTGGTGAGCTCATTCAAAGGTCGGCGATGGCGCCAAGTCCTTCAAAAACGCCGATAGAATCCCAAGAAGACCTAGGAAGCTTCGCTGCCAAGGACTGTTTTAGGAATCGGCCACTCAATTGCTTCAACCTTGGCTTGATCAACTTCAATTCCTGTGGAGTAACAACATAGCCAAGAAAGAGACTCGATCCGTGCAAAAGGTGCACTTCTCAAGGTTACCAAATAAACGTGCATCTCGCAAGGCATTAAAAACAAAGACGCAAATGGTCAAGATGTTCCTCTAATGACTTGCTATAGATCGGGATGTCATCAAAATATACCACCACAAATTTGCCAATGAAAGCACGCAAAACTTCGCTCATTAGTCTCATGAAAGTGCTAGGTGCATTAGTTAAACCAAAAGGCATCACTAACCACTCATATAAACCGAACTTAGTTTTAAATGCGCTTCCATTCATCCCCTAACTTCATGCGAATTTGATGGTATCCACTACGCAAATCCACTTTAGAGAATACAAGAGAACCACTTAATTCATCTAGCATATCATCTAACCTAGGGATAGGATGACGATACCTAATGGTGATATTATTAATTCCTCTGCAATCCACACACATACGCCATGATCCATCTTTCTTAGGCACCAAAATCACCGAACAATGAGAAGGACTAAGAGATTCACGACGCACCCTTATCAAGCAATTCTTCAACTTGACGTTGTATCTCCTTGGTTTCTTCCGGATTGGTCTTGTATGGCGCCGACAGGCAAAGATGCCCCAGAATGAGGTCAATTTGGTGCTCAATCCTCGAATGGGAGGCAGCCCGGGTATGTCCTTTGGGAAGACGTCGGTGTATTCTCGCAAAAGGTTAGTGATGGCGGGAGACAATGAAGAAGGCATATCCTCAAGTGAAAACAAAGTTTCTTTGCAAATCAACGATAGCAAGGAGAAGTACCGGTTTGTGCCTCATTCACATCAGTTTTGGTGGCAAGGAAATAAGCACCTTTCAATTTAATCTCATTTTTCTTCTCATGTTCAAAGTTAGGCTCTTTGTTTTTATTTTGCTCCATTCTTTTATCTACAACCTGGTTCTCACTCTTAGCATTCTCTCGCTCTTTCTCTTTGCTAGCCCTAGCAACTTCATCTTTAAAATAGCCTCGGTGTCATAGGATGTAGCACAATTTTCTTCTCTTTATGCACAAATGAATATTGATTGGTTCTACCATGATGCATAGAATCCTTATCATATTGCCATGGTCTACCTAACAACACGTAACATGCTTGCATAGGTACAACATCGCAATCTACAAAGTCATGATACTGAACCAATAGCAAACGGAATTCTCACCAAGCGTGTTACCTTAACCTTACCACCGCCGTTGAACCATCGAATGTAATATGGCCGAGGGTGTGGTCGTGTGTGTTCAATGAGAGCTTCTCAACCATGTCTGAGTGGCGCGAGGTTGTTGCAACTTCTCCATCAATGATCACGCGGCAAGCACGCCCTTGATCACGCATTTGGTTTGGAACAGATTGTGCCGCTGATTTTGCTCCGCCTTACCCATTCGTACACTCAAAACACGCCGCACTATGAGGCTCTCATAGCGATCCGCATGTTCAGCGTCAATGTGTTCCTCTTCTTGGTTAAACTCTTGTTCACTTCTGCATGGTCACCGCAAGCATAGCATAGGAATCTTCATCCAAATCACTAGCGAGGAGAACTCACCGTTATCCCGCACAATCAACACTCGCTTGCTTGGACATTGACTTCTCATATGCCCATAGCCTTTGCATTGATGGCATTGCACGCCCCTTGTCCTCCCAAAGGAAGCAATGAAGAGAACTCTTGGCGACCCTTGGACCATTCCCTTTGGCGCCTCGGTGGCCACGGATGCTTGGTACGGACGAAGAAGGACGTGGCTTGTTTGTTGGAGGAAGGTGCTGCAGCTTGGTCGACTTCGTTGGGGTAGCAGTGTGCGTGGAGACCAAGTCTTAGCACGCCCTACGTAAACATTAGTCCTCGTGCTTGCGTGTCGCCCTCAAGACTTCCTTTCAAATTTGCAAGCAAGATGAAATAAACGAGTAATAGAATTGTATTCTTTGTAATCTAGAATGTCCTGAATTTCTCGCTCAACCCGCCCATGAATCTAGCCATAGCCGCTTCCTCATTTTCCTCTAAACCACAACGAAGCATGCCTATTTGCAATTCCCGATAATAGCCTTCTACACTCTTACTACCTTGCCTTAATTGTTGCAATTTGTTCAACAGATCACGTGCATAATATGATGGAACAAATCTAGCTCGCATGATTCTTTTCAAATTATCCTGTGTTTGTGCGGCGTTTGATTTTTACGACGATACTCACTCCACCAAATAGAAGCAAAATCGGTGAATTCACTAGTAGCGACCTAACCCTTTTATTCTCGGGATATTCATGGCAAGTAAATTTTTGATCGATAGCTAATTCCCAAGTAAGGTATGCATCAGATCGTATTTACCATCAAAAGGTGGAATGGTGAATTTAATATTTCCTAATGAATCGTCATTGTCACGCACTTCTGCCGTGGGAATGGACCCATGCCGATGCGATTGCGACGGAGTTGACGTCATTGTCGAGCGTCCAAATCTTCAACCTCGGTGTCAGCAGAATAGTCATCATCATTCTCACCTGCCGCGCTACCCAAAACACCATGGTAGTTGCGGTCTCGCGGGGCAACAACGCCATCGCCAGAAGGTGCCGTCCAATGCCATCGAGCCGCCTCAAAATCTCGGCAAGAGAGGTCTCCATCGTTACAAGCTTGTTGTTGGTGTCGATTTGAGCCGCCCCGATCCACCAAAGCGCTCATTAGTAACCCGCACATCCTCGTCAAGGCCTTCAGTCGTAGCCTTACTTGGCGTTCAAAGTGTTGGATGATGCCCCTGCACGAGGAGAATGTTGCGTGCTATTGTCTCCAGATCTGTCATAGTTAGAAGAAACAAGGAGCAAGCAATCACAGAGAATATGTTTCTAGCAACTACTAGGATGTGGCTAACAAGTCACTCCTCTCAACCCGTTCTTTCAAGTTCTTACCAATTCTTACCATGCTTAGCGTAAGGTGTCAAGAACCGACGAGACAACACTCCCGGAGATATGGTGTATCGATGCCGCCACAAGTGCCTGATTGATAGTAGTATATGTGGAGTCAGAGGAGGCTTAACACAATCCAATGGAAAAGCTTGAACCACGTTAGTCCAAAATAAGTTGAATAAACGTTCAACGCGAGATCGTATATATACCGGTCCTAGGACAAACCGTACTAGAGACGCGAGCCGAGACACAAACGATGTCACCAACTCAACAAAACACAAGACCTAGCTAGAGAGCTCGTTCTCTTTTTTTTTCCTTTTTTTTTTTTTGCGGCTTTTTTTTTTTTATTGCACTTGCCTTTTTTTTTTCATACTTTCAAAACCGGACAGCCGGGCAGTTATATTGTCCGCAAATTCACTCACTAAAAGCTCAATTTGGGGAAGGTCTCTATATCAAAGTTGTAGATCTTTTCGTTCTCATCTATTTTCATATATGGAACAACCAATTTGGAGTTTGGAAATAGGAGATATGGGCCCCTAAATACAAGCTGTACAGAAAAAACTGAGATGAGACAGATCCAGATCCAACGCAATTTTTGGGTGCGAAGATTGCCTTTTCTAGAATTGGTACTATGGACAAAGTTGTAGAGGATCTTCTTAGCTTTCCAACAAGTACAAGAACACCCAAAACGGATAAGGAATCAAGAGATATGGCTGTTTTATCGAACTGGGATCAGATTGATCCAATTCGAATCCGACTAGAACTCGACAATTCCCAAATTTTAGCAAATTGAAGATGGCCAAATTCAGAGATCACTCCAACTAACTTTTCCTTGGATATTTCGTGCTGATTCCAGAAAGTCCAAAACGTCAAAATCCGAGTTCAGATGGAAGACTTATGATTGGAAAACCGAATTCGTAACAGATTGGATCTCTAGACAGCCCAAAATATATTGCAAGATATCTCTGTGTTGGAGGCCGAATCAGATCTCAGCTTGAATACCAAAGTTGGAGGAGACGTTCTAAGCTTTCCAAAAAGTCTAAGAACTCCAAAATCCGACTTTGTATGAAGAAGAAACGGCCAAAACACTGAACTGGACAGCAGCGACGGTGACGAAAAACGTGACACGAACTCGAAACTCTAGGGTAAATACTCTAAGACCAGCAACCGACTCGACGATGCAACCGTAAACTCAACAAGTGTGGACTACGAAGCAAAAGCAAGGCTAAACTGTCTTGGACGAGGGAAAAAAATTTTTTTTTTTTGGGGCAATTTTCTGGACTATAGGTAATACAAGATACAGAGGTAGAAATCTCTCACCGATCAACCTGGTGCTTTGATACCACTTGATAACAGCAGGGGTCCCGATCTTTCGATGAGATGGATAACTCTTGATTTGTGGAGGAATCGACGTTGGCGGCCCGACTTCAACCGTCCAGGATGATCGCGCTTTAGCGACCGATACACCAACTCAGAGGTTATTGATCTCGCCGCGCGATCAACCTCGACCACGAAGGTCGTTGTTCCTGCAAGCAATCAAGAACGAGCAAGAACAAGATGAACAAGCAACTCGATTTGTGAATATGAAATCAGATCTGATTCAAGAAACAAAGTTTGGTGGGGTTCCGATGACAAGTAATTCAGCGGTCTAAACGACACGCGTGATTACAAGAAGTAGCAAAGGCTAACTTAATCAAACAAAACCCGCTCCTAAACGAGGTGACCACTAGCTATTTATAAGAGGAAGAAGGAGAAAAATTCGACCTAGGGTCGGCCAACAAGGTTTCCAAACCGAACTATCCCTATTACAAGGCCCATGGGCCAAACAGACTCGGCCCGAAAAAGTGATGTGGGGTTTTGGCAGTTTCCATTGACTCGAAGGAATTTGGAAGTGAGGTTGGATCCGTTGGAAAGTAGACGAAAAGATCTTTCCGTCAAGTACTCATGGACCTCCAGCAACATCCGGAATCAAAAGTTATGGCTGTTTGAATTAATGTTTGTCGTCGAGGCCGAATTGGACTCGAATTGGTTCTTGTTTTTGCAAAACCCACTTGTACTCGAACTTGGCCCATTGTTGGTCCGCTGTGGCTCTTCTCCTGGTTTCTAAGCACAATGAAATCGCTACAAGAATTAAATAGCACCCCATTCGGTGATTCGCTTATTGGAAGGCTTAGGAACGCATTCACCTGATAATTTAGTTGACGTGCGCGAGCTCGAGTCATTGGTCCATACATGGATGGTTCAAGTCGAGATGAATGAGACGGATGAAATGTCATGGTTGCATCGGTAGAAGGGATGTCCTCATCATTAGGGCTATTCCTTGGATCATGCTGTTCAATACTAGTCACTTATATTCCTCTCTCATGTTTCATCTTTTTTAGCAGGGAAGCAGCAATGGACAAGGAGCAGGCTGGGGGTGTGGAAAGCTTAGATCAAAACAAGAATGTTTTGGATCAAAATACCTTGTGGAAGCACATGAAGAAATTATCTACTGCACAAGGTGAGGTAACAAGCACATTGAGTGCAATCTATGCCACCAAACTTTTACAGGCACTTACACTCGTGTTAGAGCACGTCTACTGCATATGTCTGGTCCTGGGGTTGGTGCTTGTCAGGAAGTTGATGCTGTGATGCTACATACATTGAGGGAATTTGAAGAATCAAAAGAACTAATAGTTTTAGTGCAAAAAAGAAAACCCACCATTGAACTGCCAAACTCAGAAGAATTTGGTTCAAAGAGACGCAAAAATGATTGTGCTTTAGCTAAGTCTTTCAACAAAGTTGCAAGAGATAAATTGGACTGTTCGATAGGAAGGTTCTTTTATGCAAATGGGTTGTCATTCAACTTGATCAGGTCACCTTACTTTCATGATGTGATCAAACATGCTTGTGAGAATTCTTTGACTGGATATGTTCTTCCTGGATTTGATGAATTGAGGACAACCATGCTTGCTTCCGAAAAGGCAAATATTGAAGATCTTACAAAGGATTGCAGAATTTCTTGGACCAGTACAGGTGTGTCACTTGTTAGTGATGGGTGGACTGATGCAACCAAGAAACCACTAATCAACTTTGTTGCTGCATCTCCAGCTGGTCCTTTGTTTCTTAAAGCAATTGATGCATCAGGAGAAGTAAAGAACACAGATTACATGACCAAATTATTTCTTGATGTGGTTGCTGAAGTGGGGCATCAAAATGTAGCTCAAATCATCACAGACAATGAGCTGGGCTTAGAGTTGAAGCTGCACACTCAAGCATCTTTTGGACTCCATGTGTTGTTCATACACTTAATTTGGCCTTGAAGAATATGTGTTCAACTGAGAAGTTAAGCAATGCAACAAAATATCCACTCTGCAATTGGATAAGAGACATTGATAAGGAGGTAAAGCTCATAAGAAACTTTGTTGCCAATCATTCAGCTGCTCTGACCATATACAACAAGCATGCACCCTTACTTCTCAATGTCGCTGAAACAAGATTTGCATCAACTTTAATCCTGGTGAACCGAATTCGAGAAGAGAAGCATTATGTCAAATGGTTGTTGATCCCAACTGGAGATTTCTTAGAGAAGAAGACGCAGAGAAGGCAGCAAAGATCAAAGGATTGCTTGTTGATGATCAATGGTGGGAAAAAGTTGATTTTCTTATCACTTTTTCTAATCCTATTGTGCGATTACTTAGGGAGGCTGATACAGATAATCCAATGCTGCATTTGGTATATGAAAAGTGGGACTGCATGATAGAACAAGTTCGTGAAATCATACATAAGAATGGAAACAGAAATCCAATTGCTGATGCGGAGGCATTCTATGCAGAGGTTCATGGTATACTTGTAAAGAGATGGACAAAGAGCACAACCCTCTTCACTGCTTGGCACGCTGCTTGAATCCCATGTACTATAGTGAAGAATGGTTGCTTCAAGGTGCTGGCCACATCCCACCCATCATGATTCTGAAATTTCAGATGGTCCCAATGCAGCCTTTACACGTTTGTGTCCATCTGAGTCAGAACTTACTGAAATAAGAGGTGAGTATGGTCGGTTTACAACGTGTGAAGGCTATTTTGATCAGTTGCATGTAAAAAAGGACAGGTTTACCTCAACACCACAATCATGGTGGGCTAACCATGGATCACATGCTCCAAGACTTGCTAAGTTGGCTGATAGGTAAGTGAGTAAGTCTACGTAGTTTACAACTATAAATATTGAGTTATTAACTACTGGTACTGGTTACTAACCATTGTAAATTAATGTGCAGGTTGCTTTGTCAGCCCACCTCTTCATCTTGTTTTGAAAGAAATTGGAGCACGTACTCTCAAATAAAGACTGCTAAGCGCAACAAGCTAACATCTCAAAGAGCGGATGACTTGGTTTATATTCACAGCAACTTGAGACTTCTATCAAGAAAGGAAAAAAGATTACATGCCAGGACCTTGTCAGTATTGGGATATCAATGGAGATGACATTTGCATTGATGAACCTATTGGTTTAGAAGTTGCAAATTGTTCCTTGAATGATCTGACTCTCGTCGCTTCCAACCTTTCTAGCAGTTACAATGCTGCTGCTCCCACTGACAAGGGTGGATGCTGTCGCACCAAGTGACCTACACAAGTTATTTTCAGGTATGCAAATTACACAATTCACAATTGCTTTTGCATTTTCCAATTTGGCTTCCTGTTTTCAGATTTGAGTTTGATATTTCTTATTTTCTTTCCTTTGGATTTTCAGTTCTTTTTGGGCTTTGGCTGCTGCTTCTTTTTGGCTTGGACAGTTGGACTATGTGACTATGTCAAACTTGAAGATGGTGCTGCTCCTTGCTGGTTCATTTTGGGGTTCAGAGGGCAACTTTGTTGACAATATGGCTCTCATTCTCACACAATCAATTTACTAGTTCCTTTTCTTTTGGGCAATACATGTTTAGATAGTCCATCTGTGCATGACTGGCTTTCTGCCACTGTAATAGACTAGTAGTGTAATGGTGGCTGAAATGAAATTGTAGATGTTAACTCTTTAATGAATTCTCAATTTCTTATATACTTACATATGTTTTCTCATTTCTTCTATAATTTTTTAATTATAAATTCCATATATATGGCGAATCCCCGAATCCTAATTTCTAGAGATTGCGGAATCGGACACCCAAACCCATGTCAGAATCGGACGCGCGTGTCCATGTCCTGGTAACACAGCTACGTGGAACTTAAAAAACTCCCACCATGGCACCACCTCATTTCCCATTCCCATCCACCACTCCCAATGAACCAAAAAAGCTAAAAAGTAGTCTGTTATTGTTGCATTTACCAAAAAGTAATTCTTCCATGGAAGAGATTAGCAGAAAAAAATAATTAATTGCCATATATAGTGCCAATTATCAAACAAACCTGAATTTCTCTTAATCCCAAAGCTTTGCCACTGGTCGTAGCTGTCAGGTCACTACCACCCCTTCCTAAAGTGGTGATTGCACCAGATTTCCATCCCTAAAATTTTTAAGTGCATGATCATTATAAAGAAAAGGGATAATTTATTGTGTAACAATGCAAATTGCATGGCCCCCACACGTCAATGACACGTGAAGTGGTATATACGAAAGCCATGAAATATGTAGTGCTACAGCACCAATTCCCCCAAAAGAAAATGTGGCATTCATACTACGCAATGACTCAAATGAAATATGTAAGATGACTAACCTTTCCAAGAAAACCAGTGACTATTGGAATAGCGGGATTGTTAACCCAGTCCTCATATAGCCTCTTTGCAACAGCAGGATAAGTTGCTTCCAGAATATCCGCATTTGTGAAATCATCAGTGGTTATAAAGCCGATGTTAAATGCATCATACTGCAATGCAGCAAGCATCAGTGAACAAGAAGAAGGCCTCACATTTTTTTGGTTCATATCTTAATTGACATTTGAGAGGAATTTCCTGTCGAGTGCCAGAACTAACTAGAAAATCAAAGAATCGCAGACGGCTTAAGTCTATCTGTATAAAATTACAACCAATATTTTTTATCTCAATGAACAGCTATTTGGCTAGCCAAGAACTAATCCAAATTCAGAACTAATATATTTGCGTTGCATGCAGTACATTAATGTATTTGACTAGCTAACCACCAGTAGACTATAGATCTTATTATAAAAAAGTAGCATGCACCAGCTGATAATTCATAAGGTCATTCAAAGATGTTTGGCAACAAAGAAGATTTTAATGCATTGAACTAGAGCATGTACCTGATGTGCTTTTATCCCAAGTTTATTCAGAAATGCTGCAAATATTCGTGTAGACATGCATTCACCAAAGGAAACAAGATAATCTCTTGTCCTAAGAGTAAGTTCTTTCATCATAGCAATTCCCTTAAGAAGTTGTTCAAGTTCATCCAACAAACCTGCAATATTTCACATTAAAAGTGCAATAATGCAAAACCACATGTACATGTTGGTACATGTACTATCATAGGCATAGGCTCCAAAGTACCTCAAGGTTCATGCAAAGGATATTGTAATGATTAGAAGATGGGGTAGCTGTTTCAATTTTGAAAGTTTGCATCAATCTCGAAGCATATTTAATAATTATTATGATAGTACATGACCCCTTGTTAAAGTGTAATGGTCTATATAGCATCAAAAAGCTGCCTAAACCACAGAAAAAGCTAAGGTAAAATCTTGGAATAGCCTAGAAGCATATTAGCAAAAATAGATACTAAGAAAGTATGAGCAATCTAGAAAGCGAGCATACAACAAAGTTGCAAATCTTATTGCTGACATCAACTTGAAGACTAAATCATCAATTAATCTTTTTGTATGCTCACAATATTGCTTTTGATGATTGATTATTTGCCAGTGATGAGTCAATGACATGTGGATCCTAGGGCCACATATCATTGGCACGGGGAGTGGCAAATCATCAATTATTCCTATTGCTTTTGTTGCGAGATATTATCAGATTCTGCTTAAGATAACAAAGTGAAGGTTAAACCATCATAGATGAAGCCATTAGGCTACAGGATACGCGATTGTTCCAGATTAATACTCCATGGGGCATTTCTTGGGGAAATATTATATGGATGACAATGAGCACAAGACTTATAGCTGACATGGCAAACCTTGATGCTTCAGTCAGTGGACGATGGGAATGCATTATGTACATTCTTCAGATAGTATTTCTGAAATATATTCTTCAGATAGGGAAGATATGTGTAACTACAAGAACCTTCACAGCCACAAGAATAGGAGGATAGCTTCTGGTTCCGAATCTTCTATTTGTGCATTTTACGATGAGATGGAGATTCCAAAAAACAAACCATTCTTCTTCAGTAGTTCAAAAGTTTTCCAAATCATGCTGATTGGCTGCACATGCGATATACTAGAGCTCACATTAAAAAAAGGTCATCAACTTGATGCGATAAGACAAGAACACTGAATGCACACTCATGTTTCGCTAGTTACCAAACAAGCACATGCATAAGACTGCTGGACAAGGAAGTAGAACCAACACCAGTTTCAACAAAAGATCATACATTCCACTTAATCTCAATATTCACAAAAACAAAGTCTTTTTGAGCATTTCATAGCTCTGAAGACTTACATGCAACATACATCAGTAACCCTTCAACAGATAACAAAAGAGATTCAGAAAATGAGCAACATCTTACCAGAGACAATTGACCTCTCTAGACCAAGTTGATCAATCGTCCTAGACAGCAAAAAAGATGAGTAATCAAACCAAAGAATTCAAACCAATCCGAGCAATCAACATGAAGCACGGCAGTTCACTTGGTCATACCGAAGAAATTCCTTTATAAAGGTTAGCTCGTCAAGCTCCCAGACCTTCGTTGCGCCGCAGCCCACCGCTGTCTCCCCGGCCTACAAGCAAAATCAAGAAACCACTTGTCAACAGTCAACACCACCTCGTCACAGAACAAATAATGCACACCACACATTCAAAGGCAATGAAATCGGGGGCGTACTGGTACAATACCATCAGGAGTTTGTTAGTGGTCTTCCCCATTGCTGAGAGAACAATCACCGGGCGCTCCTCGGGGAAGCTGAGGATAAGGTCAGACACATTCCGCATCCGCTCGGCCGACGCAACGGACGACCCACCGAACTTCATCACCAAGGTGAGCTCCCTCTCCGCCGCGCCAACATTGTCACCATCCTGCGCAGCCGCCGCCACCGCATCCTTATTATCGATAACGGCGGCACCGGCGGCCGCGGTTCGCTGGCAACGGACCGCGGCGCCGCTCCTCCGCCGCCGCCGGCACACCTCGGTCGGCGCAGCAGTACCGACCAACAGCACGAAAGGCGGCTCCTTTCCGGCCTGCCCTGCAGCGGCAAGGCGGAACCCCAGCAGCGCGGTGAACCGGACTGCCGCCGACGCCGCCAACGCCGCCATGCCGTGACTGGTGAGAGAGGAGATGCGGGCATGCGGCGGAGCGGGAGGACGACTGGACGAAGGGAGAGTAGTAGAGAACGGGGCGGAGGATGGGAGGTTGGAGTCTACGAAGGGAGAGGAGCTGAGTAGAGAACGCGGCGAGGAAGGATGGGAGGTAGTCATAGCGGACGGCGCAGATTGGACTGGGCGGTTTGGTATTGGACTCTCTTCCGCCCAAGCGAAGCCTGTTGGCTGTGGTGGATGTGGGCATGGCCTGTACGTGCCATTACGTGCCAGAGACGACGAGAATGTATCGGGCCCATGTGCCAGACACACAAATAAGTGGCCCTATTTAAAATTTGTGGTGCACAAAAAAAAAAAAGGGAATACTTATGGCCGAGCCGTCCAAGGGAAATTTGTGGTGCACAAAAAAAAATAAGAGGAATACTTATGGCCGAGCGTCCGATTTCCTCGGACGGCCCAGCCAAAATGGATGAAAGTTTACGGTCTCGGAGCTTCCGTTATGTAGCCAGAGAGGGACACAGGCAGACAGACATCACACAGAATTGGCGGCGGCGGCTGATGTAGTAAGGCGACGAGTGGCTCACCCCCGACAAGCTGCAGCACGTCCTCGCCTGCCTCCTCATCGCCCTCGCTAGCACCACGCTCACCGGCCGCAGTGCCTGCTCCTTCCTCCCTTGTCGCGTGGCAATCGGCTGCGCAGGTTCCCTCGCCACCAAGGCCACGAAGGAGGCCACCGACGAGTCCGGCTTCTTCGGATCCTCCGGTGCCTCGCCCAAGGATGTCGTCGCCGACCTCCTGGGTGCCGCCCTCACCATGCTCGTCCTCGTCCTATGCCGTCACCTTCACCGGCGGCTCCGTGAGAAGGCACCGAACGCTAACAGTGGAGATGGCATCTCCATGGTGTACCCCCCACCATTTTTGCCACGAAACATGAGGCATATACATATGAAACTTGGAGTTTTTGCCTGGTGAAACTTTGCTTTTGTTCTCGTGAAACTTTCTTCTTTTGCATCGGGTGATTTTTGAACCACAGTGAAACATGAGGTTTCATCGGTAGTTAGCCAAGTTTCACTGGCACTTCTTTAAATTTCATCAGTATATAAACCAAGTTTTATTGTTTTTTCTTCAAGTTTCAACAGTATTTAGCCAAGTTTTATTGCATTTCTTCAAGTTCCATCAGTAGTTTCTCCAAGTTTCAGTGGTCTTCTTGAAGTTTCATCGGTACTGTAAACAAATTTCATTAGTACATTTTTTAAGTTTCTGTAGTTATTTTCCCAAGTTTTATCAGTATTGTAGCCGAGTTTCATTAGTATTTCTCAAAGTTTTATTAGTATTTGTAACCAAGTTTCATTAGTACATTTTTCAAGTATCAGTAGTTATTTTTCCAAATTTCCATGATGATGTCACCATAATGTCATGCGTCCGATAGGAATCATCCTATCTGACATCCGATCCGAGGCGCTCACCAAAAAATAACGGAATCGCTTGACAAAGGATGCTAGGAAAAGATCGAACGCGCCAGTGTAAGCAACGCACCATACCACCACTGTCCCCCCACGCACTTTCCTCTTCCTCTGGTTCTCTCCGTCCCATCTCCTTCTTCCACCCAAAAAAATTCTTCCCCTCCTCTTAGATCCGAGCACCCCTTCTCCTCTTTCTCTCTAATCCGGTGCCTTTCTCCTCCCTCTCTCTCTATCTCCTCCCCTCCCTCTCTCTTTATCTCCTCCCCTTCCTCTATTTCCTCCACTAGAAGGATAGATGGCATCAAGAGCACACGATGATATGCAGCAGGGGTCCCGATCTTTCGATGAGAGGGATAACTATCGATTGGTGGAGGAATCGACGTTGACGGCCCGACTACAACCGTCCAGGACGTTGCGCCTTAGCGACCGATACACCAACTCCAGAGGGTTATTGATCTTGCGGACACGCGATCAACCTGACCACGAAGATCTTTGTTCCTGCAAGCAATCGAAGAACGAGCAAGAACAAGATAAACGCAATCGTGCTTACAAGGCCCGGTTTGGCCCAACTGGATGAAGCAGTACCTTGTTTTGATGATTCCCGACGCTCTATGAGGAATTTTGCAATGGGACCAGATTCATTGGAAAGCTTATCTCCTAAGCTTTCCGTGAAGTGGTAGAACGTCAAAAATGGACTTCGTATGTGGCCTGGGCGTCCGTTTGAAGTTGTGCTGTGCGCAGACGGCCGAACTGCACTCGTGGCCAAATTGGGATTTCTCTTGGGCCAGCCTTGAAGCGACGTGACTTATATGACCTAAGGGAATGGACGAGGTGGAGATACGCCTTTCTTGAATACGCCGTCAAGCATGGGAGGCGGCCAAGGTGGTGGCCGAACTGATGAAGGTGATAGCGCTATGTCCAAAAGCCGAGGAGGACAACTGTGTGATCGACCTGGCCAAGGTGGAGGTCGATGAATCAACATTGATGGAGCCACCATATTAGACGTAAACGAAGTAGAAGATGCCGTGAACTATCGCAAACTTGTCGTAGATGTAGTGGAAGATGCCAACATAGCCGATGTAATTGCAGCAACACTTGGTAATGACCATATGTATGCAGTGTTGGTTCTATCCATGATAAGCATGGTCTCATCATCCTCCCTTTCTTGAAGTGGAGTCGTCCTCGACTCCATCATATTGTCCTGCAAAATGTTAGTAGCGACAGGAAACAAAGCAACATGCATATCTTTTGCGATCAAATCAGTGGCTTGAGAATCACAATTACCCAAGCACTCCCTTTCTTGAAAACTATCATATAGATTATAAAGGCAATTAGGGGTACTTGATATGATATTGAAATTATCTAATTGATCACATTGTTGCATAGAAAATAGAGGATTCAAATCTGAACAAATGTAAACTCTATGCACTTTATACTCTCCTTTATCATTGTGTTTGCCAACAATATGAAAAATATTTCGTGATAACCATGACAAATCAGAATGTACAAAAATCCACTCCTTTAAACTATTTAGATCACACAGAACATCAAATTCAATGTAACCTAAAATATTTAAAGAAGACATCAATTTAAGCTTACCTTCCTCACTAGCAATGTGAATAACATGTTTATGTTCAGTATAAGTGTTTTGTTCTAAAATAAAAGTTTCATGTTCATTCATTAGTTGTGGCATGGATATAAGTGAAGCATTATCACACAACTCTTCATTATCACAAGAGACAACAAGTAAATCATCTTGTAACAAAGGAATATCAGCGGGTGATTCCACTAAAGGTTGCTCTATGACAGCATGAGTAGTGGACAATTTCAGCATATCAAAATCATTCTCACCTTGTGTAAGCACAATACCTTTTATATTACCTTCAAAGCCCTCATCAGTGGTTGTAGGTGCAACTTCAATTTCTAACTCTTCACATACATATGGAGCAGCAATGAACTCTTCTTTCTCCATGCTTTCTTCTCCATCCTTTTCTTGATGGTGCTCACTTTTCTGCAAAATGTTAGCTACAAAGGAATGTGCAACAACAGGCGCCTCAAATGAAGCTAATGATTCTTTCGAAGATTCAGCAAGTATATTTTCAACTCTACAAGCACATTTAATTAAGTCCGAAAGAGAACTAAATGTTTTATCAACAAGAACATCCTGAATTTCATGATTAAGTCCACGTATGAATCTAAACTCGGTAGCTTCTTCACATTCTTGTAAACCACAACGCAACAAACAATTTTGCAATTCATGATAGTATTCTCTAACAGTTTTAGAACCTTGTTTTAAGCGTTGAAGTTTAGTAAGCAAATATTCAAAGATCATATTCAGAACATAATCATCTCTCATAAGTTTTTTCATGGCACTCCAAGTTTTAGGTTCTTTATCATGTCTAGATATATGCTTCCACCAATATATCGCATCTGATGTTAACGCTTTAACTGCAGCACTAATCTTTTATTTTTCAGATAAATCATACTTTCCAAATTCTTTGTCTACCGCTATCTCCCAATTAATATATGCATTAGGATCAAACTTTCCAGCAAATAGAGGCAATTCAGACTTGATTTTACCTTTTTCATCATCAGTTGATGAAGCCGTGGTGATGTTGATGTCACGATTCCTTGTGGATTGTCGTAAGTGTTTAAGGAACACGTGATCCAAAGATTGTATTCGGCGCTTGCTGCAACGGGATTGTGGCACGTCATTGTCTTCATATCCTGACATGGTTAGGTGAAAAATAAGAGAACAAGCACAATAATATGATCACAAATAGTATGTCCTTAATAGCTAATAGGATGTGGTTAAACAAGTCGCTCACTCTCAACCCGTTCTTTCAAGTTCTTACCAATTCTTACCAAACTTAGCAGAAGGTGTCGGCAACCGACGAGACAACACTCCTGCAGATATGGTGTATCGATGCCGTCACAAGTGTCTGGTTGGTAGTAGTATATGTGGAGTTATAGGAGGCTGAGCACAGTCCAATGGAAAAGCTTAAACCACGTTAGTCCAAAATAAGTTGAATAAACGTTCAACGCGGTACTGTGCTGGTCCTAGGATAAACCGTACTAGAGACGCGAGCCGAGACACAAACGATGTCACCAACTCAACAAAACACATCACCTAGCTAGAGAGCTCCTTCTCTTTTTTTTTTTCTCTTTTTTTTTGTGCGGCTTTTTTTTTATTGCACTTGCCTTTTTTTTCCTCAAACTTTCAAAACAGGACAGCAGGGGCAGTTATGTTGTTCCGAAAATTCACTCAAGAAAAGCTCCGAATTTGAGGAAGGTATCCATGTCAAAGTTGTAGATCTTTTCGTTCTCATCAATTTTCATATATGGAACAACGAATTTGGAGTTTGGAAATAGGAGATATGGGCACCTAAATACAAGCTGTACAGAAAAAACTCAGACGAGACAGATTCAGATCCAACGCTATTTTTTGGTGCGAAGATTGCCTTTTCGGGAATTGGTACTATGGACAAAGTTGTAGAGGATCTTCTTAGCTTTCCAACAAGTACAAGAACACCCAAAACGAATAAGGGAATCAAGAGATATGGTTGTTTTACCGAACTGGGATCAGATTGATCCAATTCGAATTCGACTAGAACTCGATAATTCCCAAATTTTAGGAACTTGAAGATGGCCGAATTTAGAGATGACTCCAACTAACCTTTTCTTGGATATTTCGTGCTGATTCCAGAAAGTCCAAAAACGTCAAAAGACAAGTTCGGATGGAAAACTTATGATTGGAAAACCGAATTCGTAACAGATTGGATCTCTAGACAGCCCGAAGTATATTGCAAGATATCTCTGTGTTGGAGGCTGAATCAGATCTTAGCTTGAATACCAAAGTTGGAGAAGACGTTCTAAGCTTTCCAAAAAGTCTAAGAACTCCAAAATCCGAGTTCGTATGAAGGAGAAACGGCCAAAATATTGAACTGGACAGCAGCGACGGTGACGAAAAACGTGACACGAACTCGAAACTCTAGGGTAAAGACTCTAAAGCCAGCAACCGACTCGACGATGCAACCGTAAACTCAACAAGTGTGGACTACGAAGCAAAAGCAAGGCTAAACTGTCTTGGACGAGGGAATTTTTTTTTTTGGGCAATTTTCTGGACTCTAGGTAAAACAAGATACAGAGATAGAAATCTCTCACCGATCAACCTGGTGCTCTGATACCACTTGATATGCAGCAGGGGTCCCGATCTTTCGATGAGAGGGATAACTATCGATTGGTGGAGGAATCGACGTTGACGGCCCGACTACAACCGTCCAGGACGTTGCGCCTTAGCGACCGATACACCAACTCGGAGGGTTATTGATCTCATGACGGACGCGATCAACTTGACCACGAAGGTCTCTGTTCCTGCAAGCAATCGAAGAACGAGCAAGAACAAGATAAACGTAATCTGAAATTGCAAATATGAATTAGGCACAAACGAGTAGGTGGGGTTCCGAAGACGAGTAATACAGGCGGTCTAACCGACACGCGCGATTAGAAGAAAAGTAGCAAAGGCTAAACTTTAATCTAACAAAACCCGAGTCTAAACGATGACGGCTACTGAATTTATAAGAGGGAGACGGCTAGGAGGGATGTGCTGGACGTCCTAGGGTTTTCCTAGGGTATCCACCACGTGGGCTTGGGCCCGATGTGCTTACAAGGTCCGGTTTGGCCCAACTGGATGACGCAGCACCTTGTTTTGATGATTCCCGACGCTCTATGAGGAATTTTGCAATGGGACCAGATTCATTGGAAAGCTTATCTCCTAAGCTTTCCGTGAAGTGGTAGAACGTCAAAAACGGACTTCGTATGTGGCCTAGGCGTCCGTTTGAAGTTGTGCTGCGCGCAGACGGCCGAACTGCACTCGTGGCCAAATTGGGATTTCTCTTGGGCCAGCCTTGAAGCGACGTGACTTGTATGACCTGAGGGAATGGACGAGGTGGAGATACGCCTTTCTTGAATACGCCGTCAAGCATGGGAGGCGGTCAAGGTGGTGGCCGAACTGATGAAGGTGATAGCGCTATGTCCAAAAGCCGAGGAGGACAACTGTGTGATCGACCTGGCCAAGGTGGAGGTCGATGAAGCAACATTGATGGAGCCACCATATTAGATGTAGACGAAGTAGAAGATGCCGTGAACTGTCGCAAACTTGTCGTAGATGTAGTGGAAAATGCCAACATAGCCGATGTAATTGCAGCAACACTTGGTAATGACCATATGTATGCAGTGTTGGTTCTATCTATGATGAGCATGGTCTCATCACACGAGCTCGAATTGGGAGAAACTGCTGCAGCTAGAGAAGGTAGCCGGGCCTCGTTGGATTTGAAGAAGAAGACAAGTGGATTTGGAGAAGAGACTAGTGGTTGAAGAAGAATTGAGGGCATTTTGATTTGCAATATTACCCCTGGTACGTATAAAACATTGTGTTTTGTCTGGTGAAATATTGTGCTTACTTTGGTGAAACACTTTATTTGCTTGTGAAACATTGTTTTACTCTGCTGAAACATGGTGTTTGCTCTTATAAAACATGGTGTATGCTCTTGCGAAGCATTTGCTTATATGTGGTGAAACATCTTTGGAAACATCGTTTCATTAATATTTCATCCATGTTTCATTAGTATTTTGATCATGTTCCCATAATGTTTCATCCATGTTTCATTAGTATTCTGACCATGTTCCCATAATGTTTCACCAATATTTTGCCCATGTTTCATCAGAACTTTTTGCAAGTTTCATCAGCACTTCGTCCATGTTTCATTACTTGTTTCTCGCGTGAAACATTGCTCGTTTGGATTCAAACATCCCTGAATAACGGATTAAACATTCTTCATAAATGTGTAAAATAATGTTCACACGTTAACGCAAAATGTTTCATGTTTCAAAAAAAGAGTCTGATTTTTCCTCAGGATCATATCTCGGAAAAAAAATGTCGATAAAGCAAGCATGTCATATTTATCGGTGTTGGCGAAATATGCAACAAGTCAGTAATAAATATCACCCGAAATAGTGAAATAATCTAGACACAACAAACCCAACAAATTCATGATTTTCATGGGATCGCATCATCAACCCAACCAATTCATGATCCATAGTATAATAAGATGTTTCCTCTTTTAGAAGTAAAAGATTGTCGGGACCCGGTTTTACTAAACCGAACCCCTCTGAGTTAACTGTATAGTCCCAAGGATCAGTGCTCATACTCATAGTGAAACATAATCATGATACCAAAACAGAGCTGCATTAGCTATTAAAGTAGTTTAGAGTGCGGCAAAGCAACATATTACATTATTTCAAAATACAGATCCTAAGTAATGCAAAGCAAAAGATAATAACCAAAAGTAGTGTTCCATCACGGCCACAGGCACATGATGAGTGGGAAGCGGCTAGTAGTCCGGAGCATCATCTAGAAAGATGTCAACGTTTTCCTACGCGTCCTCGTATTCTTGACCTGCTCACAGAATGAACAACCCGTGTAGCAAGCAAGGTTAGCGTTTGACTGCTAACAAGTCCTTCCTGGGAAGGGCCAGGTTAAGACTTATACTAAGAAAGCTGAGGGTTAATTTGCGTAAAAGCACTTTACCTAGAGTTGTAAAAGCATTTAAGAAACATATATAAATAAATAGCAGTACTCATGATTAACAATGGGATCACCAAAATCTTATTCTCATGTCTCCTATTTTTCCATATCTCATATTTCTCTATTCTTATTCTCATGCCACATATTCTCCATATCTCATATTTCTCAAATCGTAGTCACAATTCTCAAGTCTCATGTAGCAAACTCATAGTCTCGTCTAGCAACGGCACACATGCCAGAATAACCCTACCCATGCCATATTAAGAATGATGAGGCTATAATGTGAAACCCACCTTGTCCGCCCTTAATCATGGGCATGGCCATTCAAACGGTTTTACTGTGTGCAGAGGTTGTACTCTTTACCTACAAGATACGATATCCTCCCGTCGAAGGATATCATAACAAAACCCTTTAGAAAATTAACCTCAGGCCGACCACAGTTGTACCTGATATTCACACAAGTATCTGGAGAAATGATATGCCCACAAGTCTCCGGCAATACACCGGCGATGGTTCTCTCGGACCCCATCCATCATGCAAGGACAGTGAGCAACCCCAACGTTTCTTTTTCTCTAGATTAGGCCCGTCTCATACCGGGCTTGCGGTCGCACGGTAAGTACTCAGTAAAGTAATCACATGGCACGGTCCTTATTCTCGCAGCAGCAACCAACACAAACTCGATTCTCGTGCTTGAAGGCACCCACCTCACAGTCCGTCCGCTCCTGATCCCAATTATTAGTTGGTCAAATTTTAATTAAAGGTGAATAAACCAAAATCTACCGCAATCGATTCATCAATTCTCATGGTTTCCTCATTAGCTAGTATATTAAGTGGGCTCGGATCCCCGAACTCCTAACTAAGCATCTCTAAGCAGGTAATATTTAAAAGTAGTGGGTGATATTACTATAAACTATCCTAGGGTCAATTGTTTGCCGGTGGATGCATATATCGAAGGGACACATGCACTAGGTAGCGTTATATGACCATACGACATTTTCATCAACATAGCAATTTTGACAAAGCTATAAAATTGGGTTCTAGGGGAAAGACTTGCCTTCTGGATAGTCTTACTCCAGCTGGATGTTGGCGGCGTCGAAGTATCCTCCTTCGTCGCTCACGCGATCTATCACATGCAAAACGAGAGACAGACAATAAATAAATAATAAAAATAGAAAAATTAATTTTAGAAATTATATAAAAATTATGGTAAGTAGGTATGATTTTTCTGAACTTTTAGGAATTAGAATCGCCGGATTCGGGGGTCAGATGAACCCGTAGCAAAAATGGGAAAGATTACTATTTGCTGAAATTCGGAAATTAGAAAAATTACTGTAGTTTGCGGGTTTACTATGCATCCAACCAATTACTGGGATTTTCCACCGGATAAGACCAGAGGAGGTGAGAGAATTAGAGAGAGAAAGAGAGAGAGAAAAGAAAGAGAGAAGGGAGAGAGAGAAAGAGGAGGGCGGTGGCGGTTGGTTGGGAGACGACACTCTAGCGGTAAGGTGGCGCTAGGAGGCGGCGGTCGGCGGCGGGGTGCAGGGCACTCTGGGAAGGGGGCGCAGGCGGCCAGGGTGACGTTGGCCCGGGGCATCAAAGCGGCGGCTGTGTCGCAGGAAAGGCGCGATGGGCGACCGAGTGTAGGGGCTAGGAGAGGGGCGGTGAGGCAGCGGCGGCGATCCTGCTGTCAAGGGGCGGCACTAGCCTGCGGGGGCGGCTGTAGCTGGCTGGGACTACGGCTCAGCCAGTAGGGAGCTTGGCGCGCAGCTCCGGTGGAAAATAAATGGCTAGGGCGGCGGTCGGCGTCTGGCTGAAAGGCGGCCCGGCCTAGGTGGTGGAGCGTGGGCGGCACGAAACGGCGGCGACTCCAGGGAAGGCGCCCCTGAGCAGCGGCCGGCCTAGGCTAGCCCGGTTAGGGCAAGGCCACGACAACGAAGGTAAGCGCGACGACTACCTTGGCGGCGAACTCCGGCCACGACAACATCCTACTCAATGCGTTGGCCTTACTGCGAATGCTGATGCCTGAGGCTTGGCTGTGAATCGGGGTTGGAGGTTTGCGATGGGGTTTTGTAGGTACACACGGGGACCTCCATAAGTGGCTAAAAGCCCTGCAGCCCTTAGTGCATGCAGGCCACGTCGAGGGGCTAGGGGGCCACGTAGGGCAGTGGCGGCATTGACACTAAGCCGTGTGCATTTTAGTTTATTTCTAAAGAAAATAGGATCGGGTATGTTCAGCAATGGATCGGAGAGAGGTTGTCTTGGCAAGGGAGAATAGCATAGGGCAAATTTGTTGGGCACGAAAGAAAAAGGAGAAGAGAAGAGAAAGTTTATTGTTCCCTTTGTAATTTAAATTTTTGTGCTAGATTAGAAAGGTAAGCAAATAGGGTTTTAGATAAAGTCATTACTTTGTATTAGAAGTTTGGAGGAAAATTGTAAATATTAATGGCTGAAGTTTTGAATAAAGCTGTTTCTTGTATGATAAATTTTGGAAAGATTTGATTTGAAAATGTAAATTGATATGTAATTTTTTTTTAATATATATATATATATATATATATTAGAATTGATGAATAATGGACAGGAAGTGTAAGCAAATTTGGTTTTGATTAAATTGGTTTTTAATAGTATAACTGCCACAATAAAGTTGTTTATTTGAAATATATAAGCAAAACATTACTTCATTTATTTACATATTTTTTTTTATGATGTCACAAAGATAATACAAAATTTGGAAAATCTTAAGGCTTAAAAACTCGATGTTATATTAACTAAAGCAAATCTTAGAAAAAGAAAATGATATGGAAATTCCAATTGTTATGTCTGCAATAACATTGAAACATTGAAACTACTGATGTAAGGCTAACAAATGTGAAACAATCTTACTCTTGGTTGAATGAAAAATGGTCAGTACCTGGTAAAGATCTTTTTTCAGTTTGATTTGCTACAATTTACTTGTCAATTTGGAGGGTCAAGAATAAGGCTTGTTTGAGGATAATCATATTCCATCTCCTAATCACAGTGTGCTTGATATTCTTCAAGGAAGGGATGCAGATAGAACAAGGCGAAGCACTTCTAGATAATGGGGGCACAAATGCTAGAGTAGTTTCCTGGAGCTCTTAAGCATGTTGGTGGATTTGAAGGGGTTCTATTGCTATCGGTGCCTGAAGATGGTGAAATGCAATAGGAGTGAATTAGGGTGTGGGAGGTTGAGTTGTATCATAGGAATTAGGGTGGGAGAGTGAATTAGGGTGTGGGAGGGTAAGAATTAAATGCTTAGAGCTTGTCATGAAAAATTGACAAAATGCCATCGTATACACGTGGCCACTACCAGCGAACCAGCTATTACAACCGGTTCGAAACAGGTTTCAGAACCTGTTTTGGAACCGGTTGTAGGCAACCGCGAGTGATACCCTCCGGGTAACAGTAGCGGTTCCCCCAACCACTGTGGTACGACACCACAAGCGTTTCGGAAGGCGACCTGGCAAACTGGTGGAGTCGCCATGTGGGTGCTCTCTACAAGCGGTTGGTGTTACCAACCGCAACACCAACCGCTTGTGGAGAGCCTCTCAGGCAGCGAGGGGGAGGCACCACGTGTGCCCTCTCCACAAGCAGTTGGAGTTACCAACCGCTTGTGGAAAGGCTGAGCGTAAATTATATTTAATAGAATATGTTCTGAGAGGGGTTTTCAATATGAATTTTCACAATAAAATTAAATACAACTACAATAGTTTTTTTCATAATTAAATATATATTATGATGTGTACTCATTCACACAACCACAAGTTCATTTACACAATAATACGAATGAATAAAAAATGGACAAGTTGATATACACATGAAATAATGAGCACATGAAAGCAATGTTTATACATTTCAAGAGTACAAGGGTGAATCTTGAGGTCATTTCTTACATACATCGCTATTTGTGCCCTTCGATGATTCCGATATTTCACACGTCCTTATAGAAGGACAATCTCTCTATCCCTTTGTGTGGAACTCGTCTTTGGTGGATATAATCTCGTCGACAATGAAGCCGATGAGTTGTTCTTGGATTGCTACAACCCGGTGCGGTGGGATCACACCTTGCACATCGAGGTAAGGCTGCCAAAGCAGAAAATAAATAAATCTCTGAACACGTAAAGTGTAAGTACTAAGAAATTGAGATGCATCGTTAATTTGGTATTTTTGACACACGCACCTCGTCGTTTCTTTTCGGCATATCGCCTTGGGAAATATTCTGCATGTAGTGGCACACATAATAGCCACATAAGTTGTTTCCAGCCGTTTGTTATAGAACCTGTGATGAAATTTAAAAAGAATACAATTATTGAGATGAAAACTATCACTAAAGAATATGAATGAATTAATATGCTTTATTACGTACTCGAGTGCTTAATTAGACTGTGAATTCGTTCTTGAAAGTTCCTTTATGCTTCTTTCAGAACCATGCAAATGCCCTGTGATGCATTAATATATGAATAGTAATTATTAGAGTTCGAATTAATTAAATAGCTAGACATTTCAATATAATGAGGAAACCATCTTATAAATTAATATGTGCCATATCGATTTAGCGTGTCAATGATATATTGATATTTTTTATGTGGTTTCCTTCTTGTGTCTTGAACAATGATCTTGCTATTATCAAGCATGACAACAAGAAGGACCCAGTGAAACCTATTAATATATTGCAACATATATATGTAATTAGTCATATTATGAATGCTTTAAAAAGATAAGAATGAGAGGTTGTGAGGACACGTATATATATATGTACTCGAAGTTGAAGGGCGAAGTTTGTACGGTTTGTAGTGCTGTCCCAAGAATGCATCCAGAATGTAATCCTCAACATCCTTTGGTTTGTGTCCGAAGACAGCCTCGTTGACAATCTCTGGGTCTATGAAGCCCACGTTGAAGGCAGCCTATCTTCTACATCGTTGTATCTCCATTCTACATAGAAAGGGATAAGTTATTAGAGTTGCAACTTTCTGGTATGAGGAAGCACATGGTAAACTTATTAGCTTGACACTTACAAACACCAGTAGCTTATGAGAGACACGTTGGCAGTGTCCTGATGGTAAAATGGTAAAAGTCTTCAAATTCTAGCCATATTTGATTGTCCACGCGATAGAAATCTTCGTTTTTGATATGGTGGGGAACTTATTTCTTCCTTGAGCGGATTCTACCATGTACCATTCATGAAATTGTCGTATCTTGGTTGTTAAATTCTTTATGCTTTTAGGGTCAACCAATTCCCGGCCCAACTCATATTGCCCTCACTTCTGCCACTGGGAGATCATCCGTTAATCCAAGAGTTTCAGTTGCAGAATCGAGTCTTGCCTCTTTCATGAATTGGTCAAGCTGCTCTTGCTCTTTCTTCTTCTTTGCCGCCTCTGCCTTATCCCGTTTAGCCTTTAGTGTAGCCTTTGCTATTGTCCGATTGTGGTCTGACGGCACAGGCAGTGGCACTGCATGGCATGTCGCGAAGTGTTTTGAAGCTTTTCGATCAATTGCTTGCTTTGGCGCTGACACCTTAGGTGCGAAGTGTGCAGCAACTTCTGCGGCAATGATTTTGTTTGTCTCCTCGTCCGTCGTATCATATGTCCTTTTTGAAGGTTCCGTTGACCTTGTTGATCGGTTGGACTGGTCGGCCTTCTCGGGAGGAGGATGGCTCCTTCTGATTTGGAGCTTCTTTCTCGGAGAAGATGGTGGAGACATGCTTTTCCTGGGGGGGTTCGTTTTCGTTGGAGGTGCTGGTGAAATTGGGCTTTTGCGTGGAGCAAGTGGTGGAGGAGGAGTACTTTGTATTGGCGGCGAGGCATTGTGTGGAGGTGACGTTGGAGGAGGCGTGGTTTGTCGTTGTGGAGGATGTGAGCTTCCTCCAGTCGGCTCCAATTGTTCGATGTCTCTTGGTGGAGATGACACCTCCATGCCATCTGGAAATATGATATACCGTTTTCGCCAGAGGATGATACCGTGGAGGGCCTGTCCAAGCTTGGTCACCTCATCGCCTCTAGCAATATCGAGCAGAAGATCTTCGAAACTACTTAACACCTCCTCCAAGGCGACCTTCGACTAACCGGGAGGGTATCTCGTTGCAGTGGAATGTTTGGCCCGGCTCCACTAGGAACGCCATGCCGTAAGCCACCTTGATGGAGAGGTTACGCGCCTCGACGTGTAGCTCACACTAGCGGCGAACCTTGATGTCATCCACTGGAAAATGGCCTAGGTCATCCACTTCAGGTGTCGCGGTGGACGTGCAGCTGCTCCGCCGCACGGAGGCCTGCGGGCTGATCATGGCGTCTGGCAGATTGCTCGGACCTGCTCCCTGAAGCTTGCTGAGGGCTATGTGCACTTGTTGCGCAACTATCATGCCGATACTAGCCTAGGTTGCTCTTAGTTCCCTTTCCAATTGGCTGTATTTGTATAGCTCTCTGTTTTTGCTTCTTGCTCGGCTTCTGTACGTATGGGAATCCTTGGCGAATCCGTACTTCCATGGCGTCGATGAACCAATACCTCTTGTCCGTCCCGGGTGCTCAGGGTTTTTGGAGGGCATGTGTTAGCTTGTCATTCTCCCTGTCTGTCACTAAGGACCTAACTGAGACTGCTCAACGGTCTGTACAATCCTTTGACCAACATCTTGCACTCCCAGTGCCATCACCAAGCTGCCGTGATCTGCAAGGGCCCCCCCGGTGAGCCATAAACCAATTTCACAGACGGAATTCCCAGTCAGCAGTAGCAGGTGCAACATCCTTGGCTAATAATTCTTCCTCCCGCTTCTCCCATTTCGGTATAGCCTTGATGTAACCACCGGTGCCAAGATGGTGGTGGTATTTCTTCTTCTATGCATTCATCTTGTTCTTTTGGCTCGCGGCTTGGCTTTCAGCTGACAGCTTGTACTCCTCAAACGCTTCCAAGTGATCCACCAGCTTAGGAAGTCGATTGAAGTCAGGCCTTTGTCCTTTCTGCACATACTTGGTATTTAGAGACGACTTCCACGCCTGAAATACGATTGCCATCTTCTTCAAAGTGTATTTCTTTACTTTGTCTTCGAACCCTTTAGGGAATTTGAAATTGTTCTTAATATCTGTCCACAACAGGGTAGCTTGAGGGACTTTAGCCCATTTCTGGATGCTAATTGGGACGCGGTCCCTTACATGGTAACCGCAAGCGTTATTGAATGGGCCAATTGTTGAAAGAGGGGCAACCGGCATCCCGTCGGAGTTAACATTGGTAAAGACATGCTTTGCCGACGGCTTCTTGTTAGGTCCTCGCTTCGCTTGGTTGCTCGATGTACCCTGCTTAAAATACAGAAACATATGAGCGTGTCAGAGTGTTTTATATTGGTTGAAAAGCGGCATGTATCAGGGCACATTACCTCGCTGGCTCCAGTGTCCACGGCATCACCGGAACTACCGGCAGCAGCGTTAGCGTCACTGTGGTCCACGGCCTCATCGACAACAGTTTTATCGGTTGCCTCGGCAGTAGCAATAGCGTCACCTTCGTCGTATCCTCTGATGCTACCCTGCGCGATCGAGTCTAGTAGGAACTGTTCTCCCTCATCAATTAGGGTCACCACGGCTTGGTTGCGCCATTTATATATTATAATTGTGAAACAATGTTAAATTAGTATTGCTATTTATGCACATGAAATAATTGTGAAACAATGTTAAATATGCTTCATGACTCTCTCTATGTATCTCTCTCTCTATCTCTCTTTCTCTATCTCTCTCTATATATCTCTCTCCCTATCTCTCTCTATCTCTATCTCTCTCCCTATCTCTCTCTATATATCTCTATCTCTATCTCTCTCCCTATCTCTATCTCTATCTCTCCCTCTATCTCCCTATCTCTCTCTCTATCTCTCTATCTCTCTCTATATATATCACTCTCTCTCTCTCTCTCTCTATATATATATATATATATATATCTCTTTCTCAATCTCTCTCCCTATCTCTCTCTATCTCTCTCTATATATCTCTCTCTATCTATCTCTCTCTATCTCCCTATCTCTCCCTATCTCTCTCTCTCTATCTCCCCATCTCACTCTATCTCTCTCCCTATCTCTCCCTATCTCTCTCTATCTACCTATCTCTCTCTCTATCTCTCTATTTCTCTCTATCTCTCTTTGTCTCTCTCTATCTCCCTATCTCTCCCTATCTCTCTCTATGTCTTTCTCTATCTGTTCCCCATTGGGGCATTTCATCGAACACCCTGTGGGCAGTCATATGTAGAGGAAGAGTGGGGCGCGGGCGTGGGCAATCTCGGTCCTTCGGGGGCTTGGGGGAGCGACGGCTTCTTTTTAGGTCAACGACGCGGTAGAGGTCCAATGGTGAGGCGGCGATGAGGGCGTGCGCACGGCGGTGTGGAGGCGTCGATGGCGGTGGCAAGGCGCGACGACGAGGGCGCGTGCACGGCAGTGGCCATGAGGCGACGAGGGCGCGCACACGGCAGTGGCGAGGTGGCGATGCGGGCATGCGCACGGTGGAGGAGGCGCCGAGGGCGGTGCGGGGGCTCAACGGAGGAGTGAAACTCGCGACGGCTCGGGACTTAGAAAAGTTTTGGGGAGAGTGAAGCGCGCAGGGAAAACGATCTAAAATAAATAGGAAACCCCCTCTACAAGCGGATCGTACTACGAACCGCTTGTAAAGGGGCCTTTACAAGCGGTTCGTAGTACCAACCGCTTGTAGAGGGGCTCTTCTACAAGGGGTTCGTAGTACGAACCGCTTGTAGAGGGGCTTTTTAGGAGCCTGCGAGGAAAGCCTCTCTATTCTTTCTTTTTATTAAAATTTTATTAAAATGTTTTTAATTTCAATACTTGTGTTTCATATTTTATTAAAATATTTTAAATTTCAGTACTTAATTTCTATGGATACTTCAAATATACATTTTTATTTAAAAATTTGTAAAAAATACTTTAAATACACCTAAGTCATCTCAAAATTCAGGTAATAAACCTAAGTCATTTTCAGGGTTTCTAAATTACATAAGCCCAAATAAACTCATAATTTAGTAGAAGACCCATCTCAAATATTCATAATTCATAGAGGAGCACATCTTAACTAGTAACATACTTTGTCTTTACAAGTGTGCCTTCGTTATGATCGCGGCGTATATACGAGCATCGACATCTGTGTCATTCAGGACACTTATGTCGACATCCACCGCAAAAGGAGGAAGCTCATCGAACTGACTACACTCTTCCTCGTCTGTGACGTCCTCAACTTCGACAATCCTTTGTTTGCCTTGGAGAACCACGTGTCGCTTTGGCTTGTCCTTCTGCTTCTTAGGTTTGCTTGAAATGTCCATTACGTAGTAGACCTGTCTCACATCATTGGCGAGAACAAATGGTTCGCGCCTATAGTCGACTTGTGTGAGGTCCATGGTTGCCATGCCGTATTTATCGATCTTCACGCCGCTTGAACTTAGTTTGACCCATTGGCACTTCAATAGAGGGACTTTCAAAGGTCCATAGTCAAACTCTCATATCTCTTCTACGAAACCATAATATGTGTCCACCTTACCAGTGTTGTCCGCGACGTCTATACGGACACCGCTGTTCTGGTTCTTGCTCATCTTATCCTGGGATTTCTTGTAAAATGTGTAACCATTTATCTTGCATCCCTTGAAAGTCACGATTTCACTAGATGGTCCCCGAGCAAGGCGTTGCAATTGTTCATTGTCTTTCATTGTCTGACCCTTTGAAAAGGATGTAGTTTTGTAACCAAGCGCCGAATGAATCCATGTGCCTCAATGTTATCCAATCCTCGACCTCCCTGGATATTCATGGCGTAGAATACTGTTGTGCTGAAGGACATAAGGGGCCACTACAGTAGATTGTTTTAGAACCGTGAAATATGCTTGTTTAAAAGCAAGAAGATCATTGTATGTAATTACTTTTCATCCTAGTGTCTCTTTTCCTCTTAGCCTCCCCTCATGGCATGATATAGGGACACCAATCAGATTTAGATCATTAATGTAATCTACACAAAACTCATTCACCTCCTCTGTCCCATACCTCTCGGCTATGCATCCTTCCAGACAAGAACAGTTACGGACATACCTCTTTAGAACACTCATGTACTTCTCGAAAGGAAACATGTTGTGCAGAAACACGGGTCCGAGAATACCTATCTCCTTGACAATATACACAGTGAGATGAACCATAATATCAAAAAATATAGGAGAAAATATCATCTCAAGGCTAACCACACTTTGTACCACGTCATCCTGCAGCTTATTTAGTTTATCTGAATCGATGACCTTCTGTGAAACCGCGTTGAAAAAGGAACACAGCTTTGTGATTGTCTCCTGAACCCACTCGAGCAAAATACCTCTCACAGGCACTAGGAGCAACTGTGTCATCAACACAAGACAGCCATGGGATTTTAGGTGGACGATTTTATTCTCTTTCATATTTATGAGTCTCTTTACATTCGAGAAGTATTCGGAAGGGACTTTCACTGTTCAAGCACTCTACCATGCTTTTTTCTTTTCTTTACTTAGAGTGTAGCTCGCAGGATGTAGATAATGTTGTTCTTTCCCTGTCTTTTCTAGATGTAGATCGTTCCTCAGTTCCAAAAGTTTTAGATCACTCCGAGCTTGTAGTGTATCTTTCGATTTGCCGTACATATCTAAGTATCCTAGCAGGTTCACGTAAACATTCTTCGTGATGTGCATGAAGTCAAGTGAGTGACGGATCTACAAATCTTCCCAATAAGGTAAGTCCTAAAATATTGACTTCTTCTTCCACATGGGTGCCTAACCTTCTTGCACATGGGTGCCTGACCTTCCTCATTTGGGACCGATTTTCTCCCAGGACCCTATCTAAATACTACTTTCATATTATTTACCATAGCAAACACACGTGGCCCACTTTGATGCTCAGGCTTAGCATGAAGGTCTGGTTTCCCGTTAAAATTCCTGCCTTTCTTCCGCAACGGGTGCCTCGTAAGAAGAAACCTACGGTGCCCATGTACACAACCTTCCGAGAGTTTTTGACATACATGCTGTCCGTTTCGTCTAAGCACTGACGCAGGCTCTATATCCTTTTATAGTTAGGCCGAACAGGTTACCAAGCGCAGGCCAGTCGTTAATAGTTACAAACAACAATGCACGTAGGGTGAAATACTGCCTTTTGTGCTCATCTCATACTCGTACACCATCCTCCCACAATGGTTTGAGATAGGCATCAATGTCGTTTCCGGGTTGCTTGGGGCCTTGGATCCACAACGATATCAATATGTACTTTCGCTTCATACACAACCAAGAAGGAATGTTATATACATAGTATAACAGGCCAGGTGCTATGGCTGCTGCTCAACTCGACGAAAGGATTCATACCATCGGTACTCAACCCAAACCTTATGTTTCTCACCTCATCTGCAAAGTGCGGGTATGTTCGATTGACTTTCCTCCATTGGGAGCCATCAGTGGGATATCTAAGCATCCCATCGTCCTTACGCTCTTCTTTGTGCCAACGCATCATCTAGGCATGCGCTTTGTTAGCAAACAGACGATTCAATCGGGGGATGACAGGGAAATACCAGATCACCTTAGCGGGAGGTCTCTTCTTCGTACGCTCCCCTTCTATTTCACCTGGGTCGTCACACTTCATCTTATAACGTGATTCTTTGCACACTGGACAAATATCAAAATCCTCGTACTCATTGCGATACAGGATACAATCGTTAGGACATTACGATACAGGATACAATCGTTAGGACATGCGTGTATCTTCTGTACCTCCAATCCCAAAGGACAGACGACTTGCTTGGCTTCATATGTAGATTCAGGCAGAGTGTTATCTTCCGGAAGCAACTTCTCTATGAGTGATAACAATTCATCGAATCCCTTATCTGACACACCATTTGTGGCCTTTCATTGCATTAGTTCTAGTGTGGTGCGCAACTTTTTTTGCCCTACCCACAGTTTGGGTACAAAGGAGTCCCATGGTCCTCTAACATGCGCTGGAACTTGTCGAATTGTCTTTCATCTGTGTAGTCTCCCTCTCCGTCACGCAGCATCTGGTCTAACTCATCATCACCAAACTCCCCGAGTGTATCTTCCACGGAACAGTATTGCGTGGCGTCTGGGATATTGTTCAATCCCTCTTCTTCTTCCTCATCTTCTTCATCGTCTTCCTAACTAATCCCCTCTACTTCGTCATGGTTGGTCCAACATGTATAGTTTGGCATGAAACCTCTCATAATCAAATGGTTCATAACCTGCCATCAGTGGGAGTGCTCCTTCTCATTCTTGCAGTCTACGCACGGATAACATATGTAGCTGTCTTGAGGGAAGACAACGGCCGCATCGAGAAAACCCTGCACGCCATCAATGAACTCTCTGGAGCGACGGTCCGCATTGTACATCCATTGCCGGTTCATCCACACCAAGTTATAATTTTGAGCTACCTTCAAATATCTTTTACTAGAGTGTTTACATGCACTTGTACATATAATTATGCTACAAAATTCAAACTATCTAAATTCATTAAAAATTATAACATATTTTATTAAAAAATATAGTTACATTTAAGAATCTAAAGCTCGCAAGCACTTAGATCTACCTTTGTAATTATTTTTTGTTCTTCTTGAGTCTACAATTAAATACAGTATTTTTTTTGCTGCAACAAAAAAACCTCCACCTACACTAATTCTTTTTGTCCTTCTACATTTATTGAACTAAAACTAACTAATTATTAAAATTTTTAATTATTCTTATCCTTCTACAATTTTGAACTAAATCTATCTAATTATTTTTTCCCTTTCTACCTTTGTAATTATTTTTATCCTTATACCTTTTTAACTAAACCTAACTAATTATTTTTTACCCTTCACATTTATTGAACTAAAAATAAATAATTGTTACATTTTTGTAATTATTTTTTATCCTTCTACATTTTTTAACTAAATCTAACTTATTATTTTTTTCCTTTCTACCTTTTTATTTTTTATCCTTCTAATTTTTTTCTTTTTTATTTCATACACCAATAATTACTTCCTTGCAAACCTACATCTACCTAATTTGTCGTTACATTTTGGATTCTAAAGCAAACAAATTTTGAGAACAACTCCCTAAAATTGATCATGGTCTCGCCAAAAGAGTTCTAGAGTGATCAAGCTAGCTACCAAACAAACACCTTTCAACAAGAACAAATCAATATTTCTCCACATCCAATGCAAAAAAAGCAATACTTAGGTGAGAAGGATGTTAACATGACGTTACCATCTTTGAAACACTTAATTTGGAGCTAAATCACCTCAATTGAAAATTTGGGCAGCACCTCCCCTTGAACAGTAGCTCGGCCCTTCCTGTTCACCTCTGCGCACTCAGGGAGGAAGAACATGTTTAAATACGCTGGGCGGGATGGCTTCTAGAATTGGTTTAAAACACAAACTGTTTATGGAGCTTGATTTTTACAACCGGTTTGTGTCTCAAACCGGACACAAACCGGTTCTGAAAATCCACAACCGGTTTGGGACACAAACCGGTTGTAGAGATGGGTCTCTACACGCGGTTCGTGTTTCCAACCACTTCTGGAAGCCTCTCCTGCCCATTGCCCACAAACCGGTTCTGGTACGAACATTACAACGAGTTCGTACCAAACCGGTTCTGATGGGGCCGGTTGTGATGCCCACTTCTGTAGTAGTGGGCTTCGCTATTTTGCCACCCCTCTCTTAATGACATATGAGATCGTCTGTGTCTATGACAGTGGACCCGAGCGACAAAATAGCGAAGCCACTTCTTCATAATGGCATATTATCAAATCCCTCGTCATTTCATGGAGGTGGTGGCTATGTCATTCTTCGCCATGCATAGATGGTAATTTAATAATCGTATTAGTGATGTTTGAATGGACTATTTTTCATGTCAATTCCAGCTGATGTATGTCAGTCTTTGACTGAGGTTGCGTGTGGTTGTAAGGGGCCATATACATCTATGATAAGGAGGCCAAAATTTATTTTCCATCTAAAAAACCCTAGGAATTGTCATTTTGGTGTTGCTAGTTTGTACTTTTCAATGAGTGTGTTGAGGAAGTGCAGCCACAACTGGGGTGGACATGGAAAGGCTAATGTAAGAGGAGGGTTTTGGTTGTGTTGGTTGGTTGTGTAAGCCGTAAATTTGGATAATCTTTTGTTTTCGTTATGTGTAATGGAAATAGGGGTCCCTTGTCGAAAATTCAAGATTCATAGTAATTAAAGTGTTATGTTTGGCTACTCCAAGTTTTTACTTTGCCTTAACCCTAGAAGTAGAACCTACAATTTTTGCAGCCCTTGAAGCATGCTTCTTGGCCATCAAACATGACTCTTCTGGTCCATTTGAATTTGCATGCTAGCTTCTAGGGTTTAATCTTGGTTTTGAAAGTCCTAAGGCTAAAAGTGTTAGATGTTAATTTGAAAGGTACGATTTGCAAAACCACCGGCTGCATAATGCAAATATACCAAACAAATATGTTTTGCTAATTGCATTAGGTTCCCTTGTTACCTAAAATTGTGTATAATGTAAGTGCATCTTATTTCTTCCTGGAAAGTCCTTTTTTGGTCTATCAACTATGCCCTTCAATACCTTTTGGTTCCTGAAGAAGGATGGAGGTGCATGGTCAATTAGAGAAGAAGATGGTGTCTTGGCATGCACTTGGCTTGACTGTGAAGATGAAGAGCATTCAAAATGTTATCATATATTAGAGTGGCGAGTTTGTACTTCCCTTTTATCTTTGTAAGCAAGATAAAACAAATGGGTGTGTTGACACCCGATTTTGGCATCCACCGATGTTCTAGAAACTTCTTGAAATCGGCTTGGGGCTTTAAGGTTATACGGGTCAGAGACAGGTGTAGGGAAGGCCCAAATCTGCTGAGCTCAGTATGGTAAGAAGAGTCCGGGTTAGCTAAAACCTGAGTATATTAGATATATTTAGATAAATTTTGATATGCAGCAGGGGTCCCGATCTTTCGATGAGAGGGATAACTATCGATTGGTGGAGAAATTGATGTTGACGGCCCAACTACAACCGTCCAGGACGTTGCGCCTTAGCGACCGATATACCAACTCCAGAGGGTTATTGATCTCGCGGACGCGCGATCAACCTGACCACGAAGGTCTTTGTTCCTGCAAGCAATCGAAGAACGAGCAAGAACAAGATAAACGCAATCTGAAATTGCAAATATGAATTAGGCACAAACGAGTAGGTGGGGTTCCGAAGACGAGTAATACAGGCGGTCTAACCGACACGCGTGATTACAAGAAAAGTAGCAAAGGCTAAACTTTAATCTAACAAAACCCGAGTCTAAACGATGACGGCTACTGAATTTATAAGAGGGAGACGGCTAAGAGGGATGTGCTGGACGTCCTAGGGTTTTTCTAGGACGTCCACCATGTGGGCTTGGGCCTGATGTGCTTACAAGGCCCGGTTTGGCCCAACTGGATGACGCAGTATTTTGTTTTGATGATTCCCGACGCTCTATGAGGAATTTTGCAATGAGACCAGATTCATTGGAAAGCTTATCTCCTAAGCTTTCCGTGAAGTGGTAGAACGTCAACAACGGACTTCGTATGTGGCCTGGGCGTCCGTTTGAAGTTGTGCTGCGCGTAGACGGCCGAACTGGACTCGTGGCCAAATTGGGCTTTCTCTTGGGCCAGCCTTGGAGCGACGTGACTTGTATGACCTGAGGGAATGGACGAGGTGGAGATACGCCTTTCTTGAATACGCCGTCAAGCATGGGAGGCGGCCAAGGTGGTGGCCGAACTGATGAAGGTGATAGCGCCATGTCCAAAAGCCGAGGAGGGCAACTGTGTGATCGACCTGGCCAAGGTGGAGGTCGATGAAGTAACATTGATGGAGCCACCATATTAGATGTAGACGAAGTAGAAGATGCCGTGAACTATCGCAAACTTGTCGTAGATGTAGTGGAAGATGCCGACATAGCCAAAGTAATTGCAGCAACACTTTGTAATGACCATATGTATGCGGTGTTGGTTCTATCCATGATGAGCATGGTCTCATCAGGCACCCTGTGTGCGCATCAGGTATCCAGCAGTGTGGCCTCGCCTCGTCGACCAAAAAGAAAAAGGCAATGGAAGGCACTTATAATTGCAAATCGAAACATATAGGAGAAAGAGCATTGTTCTTACCAGTGAGCTTGAGGTGGCACGGTGTGGGCGAGAGGGAGGGGGAACTGCTGCAACAGCTTGAACTGGCGCATCACCCTGTAGGGGTGAGTACTCCTCAACGAAGATGCTGAAGAGCCTGTAGGCTTCGTCATGAGCCAGTACTCCGAGTCACGTTCGCACAGGGTCAAGAGACCGCGTGGCGTGTGCGCATGAACCTAGTCAACGTTGTAGGGTGTCCACAGCACGTCCTCTTGCTGTAGATCATCAAACTATCGCACGTAATCAAGGTAGTCCCTATGCGACTGCAAGTGAGCCCACGTACGCTGCAGGAAAAAAACATAGCAGTGGTTTAGCAAATTTGAATGAACAATATGCAAAGACAAAGGATGGTTAAGAATCCATGCCCGGCGATGAAACAAAATAAATCCCATCATGGGCGCGTCCTCCGGAGTGTCATGGTAAAAGGCGACCTCGTAGGGGCTGTAATCCATGAGAGGCTACTCAATGACGATCCTCTCGTACGACCACAGTTGGAGTAGCAGAGGGCATTCACCGAGCATGAGCTGCGCCTCCATCTTCATGCAAGCGTCGCACAAGTCTCTCTATACGTTGCTGCCGGGACTACGAAGACCCAACTATAGTGGGGTACCTCGTACGACACTGCGTCCGCGATCTCCTTGGCGTACAAGAAGAGGTGCTTGTCCACCGTGTGGCCGTCGGTGCTGGTGAAACCCAACCAAATAGCCAGAGGAGGTATGCCTTGAGGTGCCTCGAGACGGCAGCCTCGTCCACCTCCATGTGCATGTTCTTAGCCTGCGAAAGAAAAATAAAAGTCATGTCAGCAAGTAATGAAAGTGCAGTAAAGGTTGATATTTCTTACCGTGAACCATAGAATCCACCTCTTTGGTGAACCACGTGTCTCAGACTGAGGGAAGGGCCTGTACACGCCACCCCCTAGGCAACATATGATCCTCACGAAGCGGGCAAGGAGCTCGTCACGCCAAGCCAGGGAGACGACCACGACCACGGCCACCACCGGGATCCCGCACATGGCAAGCTGAGTAGGAACGACACGACCTGCAATGTCGATGCCATCTCCCCGGAAGGAAGGTAGAAGGTGTGTGTCTTGGGCCTCCACCGGTCGACGAGGGCTGCAAACAGGGACCGGACATACCTGAAACACCTCTGCAGGACGTGAGCCATCGCCTTAATCATCTGGCACAATGAGAGCAGGCCAAGCGCTCGCAACTTGCAATGCAATCCATGTTAGTATAGAATTACGATAAACAAACGTACTACAGGATGTTATATCAATGAGTTCCTGGCAACTTAACGGGGGCGAGGCTAAGCAGCTCATTCGGGGTCCGTGTGGAACACCCCTAACTACATGTTGGACATGGCACTCAGGTACGACCAGTGCCTTCGGTCGAGCCAGGGGTCTAGAAGCTCACAATGTTGATGCTGGTCGCCGTCGTCATTTGTCATAACAGCGTGAACCTGCAAGTCACAAATGCAGAAATACATAGGAATGAATAATGCATAACATATTATGTTTCATAAAGTGCATAAAATGTGATACAATTACACTTATGGAAGTGCATAAAATGTGATGCAGTTTCAATTCAGAAATTACATAAAACATCATACAAATACATTTAATGAAGTGCATGAAATGTGATACAAATACATTTCACAAATTAGACGAAACGATGACGATACAATGCTAAGGAGATGACATCAGTCCATTAGCACATAGCATGTTAGAGAACGTGATATCAAATTAGCACATATTACATAATTCATGATGCACAACTACATGAATGTTCAACAACCATCAGGACGTCACCTATCGACCCCTGAGCCAGAAGGCCCCACATCCAAATCGTAGTTCCCTCCTTCAGTAGGCTTGTCGCAATTCTTGTACATGTGTCCGGACTCGTTCCACCTGCTGCATCTCTTCTGGGGCCGACCTGCCTCGGACTGATCCATGTCATTTCAAATTTGGTGGTGCTGTCAGCAGCCTATATTGCACTTAAGCATTTCCCTGTCTGGGACAAGGCGACTGTCTGCAGCTGGTGGTTCAGTAAATGTCCCGAAAATGGCATACCCATACATCTCTCCACCATGTGTTCAGCATCGCTTGCTTCAGGAAGTATTCCAACACATACGGGAGAGTGGAATGATTTGTCATGGATGCAGTAGGAAGTACATGAGAGCAGAGTTTGTGTAGAAGTTTGGGTTTACGGCACGAGTAGATGCATGTGTGGTCACGGAGAGTGCACTTCTGCCTTGCCCTCTCCCGTCTCCCACCCCGGTGTCCCCTATCCCTACAGATTACCTGATACCTCAGCTCCTCTGTTCCCATCGGTGATACGTGTTTCTCTGCCTTCCTCATCTTTTCTTCCACGTACTTTGTCATGACAGCAAAATAGATGAACCGACTGTCAGCCATAGCAGCAAAACTGATAAGCCAGATTCCCCAACCAAAATTTTCTTCTCAAGACATCTTTAGTTAAAATAGCATTATAAAACACAAACCACATAAAAATTTTGACTTTAAGAAGAATCTTAGACTTCCAAAAATCAGGAAAAACTTTTCAACAAACATTCCTACACAGAGAAGTATAAGTCGAATTCCTCGAAAATAAGTGTGATTTAGTCAAATTCCATTTCACCACATCTAGCTACTGGATAAATGAATATTCTGAAGTTTTAAGATAAAAGCATTCTAGTTAGTACTATCTTCATCCTTTTTCCATTTTCTAAAAAAAAATTCCAATCCAATCTATGAGCCTCCTGACAGTAATATTATGATTATTACAAATCTCAAAAATAACAGGAAATTAAAGTTTCAAAGGTTGACCCTCTCACCAAGTATCACTTCAAAAATCCACTTTCTGATCTGAACCCAAATACCAACTTCTCCTCTTGATCGCTAATAGCTAGTAAATTACCCTAGCAGCTAGACCACGTCTCTTCACCAGACTAGTTGGGCGGTGTAAGGAAAAACCGTAATTTCTAAACTTAAAAAAAAATTCTCCTGAGAGAACGGCCGACATGTAGGCCTGCCATACCACGCCGTATCGGACCACCACGGCGTATCGGGACCTCCGCCTCTGCAGGGCCAGCCTCCACTCCGCACTCCCCTGCTCCTCTTCCTCTTCCTCGTGTGCCGTGGGCGACGGGCGACGGCAGACAGGCAGAGTCCGCGGGCGGTCGACGGCGGTCTCTGTCGCCTTGCCGTCCGGCCGCCGATCTCCACCGCGTCGCCGAGCCATCCGCCGCCGGTCTCCCCCGACTCGGGCGTGCGAGGGAGAGGAAACGCCGACGCTGCCGCCGGTCTCCCCCAACTGCTCCCGGTACGCCTCCTCCCATCAGTCCCTCTGCATCTGCACGGGAAGTTTGGTTTAAAATCGAAACCGAATTAATTTTATAAATTCGGTTCGGTTAATCAGCAGTACATTAGGGCTGTTTAGTTGCCTTTTCCGCTTAGTCAGACTGCATGAGCTCGTGGAGACTGATGAGAGCCAGGGTTGAGTGGATGCAAAAAGATGTTGTTTGATTGGTTGTATAACATTGAACGGGATGCATAGAGATGTCAGGAAATCTATATGGCAAGTGTGGTCTAATTTTGTTTGAAAAAATGTCAGGAACAGGAACACGTAGATGAAATCGGTTCGGTGATCGGAGATGCTAATTAAAAGATATTAGCAAAAATGAAAAGAAAATTAGTGGGCCATGGCTGTACTGTACTCGTGCATGCACGCAATTGTACTTTGCCGGTCGCTGGGCAGTGGGCCTGTAGCGCAGAACACAATGCCTGCGCACCTGCATCTGGAGAAACGACCGATCTCGACGTTTTTCTGGGGCTAGGCTGAGAGGAGGGACTTGTACTAGCTGGACCAGGTTCAAAACCAAATAGAGGCAACCAAACACAAGGCAAATGTGTTTGTGGATGCAAATCTGAGTACATGCAGACAACCAAACAGCCCAATAAAGAACCTACCCGAAGAACCCAACCGACTAAACAATATTAACCGAATGGCCACCCCTAGGCTGGGTCACCTCTATTGAGCCGCTGGGGTCATATATTGGAAATATAGAGCATCATAATGGTTAGGACCGAAGGTCATCGGTGCCAATTGACACCAGCAACTCTACTGTGAATCCGCCCTTGTCTGCAACTGATCATAATATTGCATTTCTGTTTTTCGTTCTTTAGAAATACATTTGTCTTTATTCTCTCATTAGTAAACATGCCTCATTAGTAAGCGTGCCCATTTTGTAATGGGTCATGTTTTTGCCCATGGTGTAGATGAGTGTGCAAAGATATATATTAACTGTCAGGTTAAAGAAGTGTAAAAACACCCTTCATTAGAAGAACAAAAATATGTACTACAATGCATTTGTCAATGTCAACCCCCCTGAATGGATTGCAAAGCAAAGTAGGTCCCCTCAAAGGGGAGGAGAAGACATCTAAATTATTGGACACCCACACATGCAGCCGCGCAGGGCAAAATAAACATTTACAGATACATAACACTGACAAATTGAAATAGCTCGGATGTAATGGGAGGTAATAAGTAATTTAGCCTTACCCATCGCCTAGGACTAAATCACAACACACATAGGTAGTAGCATCTTCCCGTGCTTGTATTAGCACAAGCCAGGGCATAGGGGTGAGGATGCACTCCGTCATCGCTCAGAAGATTATCAAATGGCGTCATCACCTTTAGGAGGTCGGAATGCTCATCCCCTGAGTTGAACAGATGATAAAATTGCATGCTACCAATCGGCCTGTACTTTTAGGAGTCAAATTCTTGGGCTTGGCCAATCCACAATGTCACTCTGCGGATGAAGCTTCTTGGTATAGCTTCTGTGAACCCTTGGGATCGATCACCGGATCATTGATGCCATGTACAACCAGCAATGACATGGAATGGTGATTCAGTGCAAATGTTGATGCAAGTACAATATAAAACTACACAGAATTATTGCAAGTAAATGTGAAGATACTAGTGCAAAGAGAGTAGAGAAAATAGCCAGAGGTGGATTGAAAGTTGATCATCTATAAAATTATAACAGAGACAACAAGTATTCATCTCAGTGATGTCAGTCGAGATAGAACTAGCCAAACATAGGCCAAAGAAATACAAAAGTTCTTTAATTTTTAGTATGAGATCTGGAGGGACATATTGTATTAGCATTAGCTAGCACACTTGGATAAAGCAAGTGACCTAAAGATATCGATTCACATTGACAATACACTATACCAGAATTGTTTTCCTCTAACATGAAAGGCAGTAGTATTTCTAAAACTATAAATACAGATTTTTTAAGCTGTCAGGTAAAGGAGGATTTATTCAACACAAGCATCCACATTGATGACAAGCATATTGGGCTAGAAGAACGAATCATAGTTCAGCAATGAAAATTTATACCATGGACAACCTTCAAATAGTCTCTTAAAAAAATAAAACCTTGGCAGTTAAACTTCAGTATAGGGGGTTAAATTTATACCATGGTGGTTAAAATAAAACCAGAGACAACCTTCAGCTAGAGCTCGACAAATCGGGGGTCCCCTGTGAAGCCATGGAGATGCTTGGCAACGCCGGGTGGAACGTTATGAGTCGGCATGTGCAGATGTCGAGCCGCCGCAGGAGGAAGAACCCTACAGTTTTTTTTGGCATCGGAGCAGAAGTCTGTGATGTCGGCGTTCTCAGCAGCAGTGCTCCGTCTGGAAGTGGTTAGACATGAACACCTTTGGCTCCGTGGGTCGCATCAGCCTAAACATCTTGGTCGTGAAGTACCAAAACATTGTCATCTGCACACTGGGTGATGCCCTGCCTCAGGCCGGCTCGCTCTTGCGGCTGATGCCACACCCTTTGCCTGCTCAAGCCGGTGGAGCCATGAAGGAGAGGTGATGCAACGGAGCGGAGGAGAGGAGATGTTGGAGAAGTTGGCAGTAGTTATCTGGAGGTGAAGAGGCAGTGCCGATGTTATAGGGGAAAGGTGGAGTGGTGGCGCAGGCGCTGCCACTGCCATGAGAGAGGAGGGGAAGGGGAGGCGTTGGGTGTTGGCGACTTGGGATCATGAAGAAGGCAAGGTTGGCATGGCATGGGGAGCGGTTTGTGTTGGAGTGGCGAGATTGGCGGAGCTGGCAAGGAGAGCGAGTGGTTCTGAAGAGACGAATTGGATAGTTACTGTTGATCCAAACGAAGTGCTAGGATGAAGTGTATCAACAAGTGGTTGAACTAACTCATGTCTTTTATATTAGTTTATATTTGTTTGTTTTGCCATTACAAGCACTGTTTCTTGTCTAAAATGTCATAGACAAAGAATACTACATAGCCAATTGTATCCCCTCGGTCTACTATTCAAAACACTAAGAATTATTATTGTTCTGCAGCTTCTGCTCAAAACATATAGCTGAATTCGGTCATTTCTCCTATGTCTAGTGACATTGGACAGAGAATGGACAGGCGCCCCTCATCAGCTGAAGCTATCTTGTTGGGAGCATTGTCTTCTGGTGTTAACGTAAGAAACACTGCACTGTTTGTTTTGGGACTAGAATCACTGTATCTCTGCAATTGCATTATTCATTGTATTTAATCCTAAATTGCCTTTTGTTTTGTGGTTTTGGAGTTTGGAATATGCATAATTCATTTTAGGGAAAATTTGTTGCAGGACAATGTAAAATGGGTGGATTTGCTAAGTACCAATACAAATTTATCTCTTTGCTATATAACACTATAAATTTGACATTGACACTTCCCCAATAAAATACTATATCCGGGTGGAGAGGAGAGAGAAACGATAGTAAAATGTCTATTTTTCCCTTCGAGTTGTGCAAGGTGATATTGGCTAGAAAAATGGCAAAAATACAGAAAAAGGGAGAATCTTTGTTTGAGCCAGCTTAAATTTTTCTTTTTTCTGCATTTTTTCTGTATTTTTTCGTCATTTTTTCAATCCATATGACACTGTTCAACTCGAAGGGCAAAATGGACCTTTTACTATCGTCTCTCTCCTTATACCCAGATATTATTTTATTGAGGAAAGTGTCTTCTGACAAAGAGCGTCAAATTTAGAGTGCCATACGAGAAAGAGAATTATTTGTAATGGTACATGGTAAATGCACCAATTTTAAAGTGTCCTATAGCAAATTTTCCCTTCATTTTATCCTATCTCAAAGTTAACCTCAATTTTGGCCCTTTTTATGTGGCATTGGAGTATACAAATAATAAGAAAGTCTGATTGATGTTATCTTGTGGTGTAGGCCCCCACGTGGTTTGTGCTAAAGATCACATTTTTGCTACTAGCCTTTTGTTTTACTGCAATGCTTTCTCTAGCATTTTTTTCAAGTGACTTTGTGATTGTTGGACATGTCCTTTTGCTCGTAACCATTGGTGCAGTGCTATTTGTGCTCCTTAACAGGTTTCCCTCCCTCCCTTTCTATCTGCCCGCATGTGACCTTTGCACTTGCAGCGATGAATGATTCAGCAAACTGCTATTTCTGTGTTGCAGGTTTCTGGCAGAAACTGGTCTTGTGCCGGTTGAGCAACAGATGCAGGAGATGGGTATTTATAAAACAGAAGCCACTGAGAAAGACAAAACAAACTAGCCACAGACTTGACTTTTATTGAATAGGAAACAGCTTAGCATTTTACATCATTGAACAGCAGCGGGGATTTACCAAAGATATGCTCATTCATCCATATATATATATGAAGAGTTGGTAGACAATTCGACACAGATGATTTGAGCTCTTTAGATGAATTTTGAAGCGAAATGGATTTAGGAATAGACAAATGCTGTAAGAATGCTTGCCATCTTCCTCCTTTGGTTTGTTCTTCTCTCTCACTGTAATAGAAACATGAGCAACAGGGGAACTGAAACAGGAACTTCATTATCTGAGAGAGAATTGACAAATGCTGTGTTTGCAGAGATGTTTTCCTGAGGGGATTCACATGCAACCCTTAAATATACCATGTGGATTTCTTGCTTAGTTGCTTATCAGAAGGTAGTAGAAATTATGGTCCGAGCATGTTTGGAATGGCTGAGCTGAATGAATAGGTTAAGCTAAAATGAGTTGAATGTTAAGTTGGATTTCGAGAGGTTTTGAATCTGTTTCTTAAAGATAGTCCACTTTATTTTTAAAAGTTTTTAGATATGGTTTTATGATTAAAAAAATTAAATTAATTTTTTAGTCAAATAAGTCTAAGCTACCTTAAACATGCTATGTCTTGGCGTTTTTTTTTTTTAATCTCTGATGCTTTCCCTTATGTGGTGGTTTTTATGCAGTCTCATCATGTTGTTCTACAGAGGAGATTTTGGCGGCAAGCAATAATGACAATCTTTCCGTTGGATTTATTATATCGACTGTAAAGAATAAATCCTTAATAGTCGTTCAGATTTCAGGATAATTTGAATTGTAGTCCACGGAAGTGGTTTTAGAGTTGCAAAAGCTTTCTTTCCAATTACTAGTTAAAGAGTTTGGTCGACGATGGGTTTCTGCTGGATGTTCTTTTATTACTGTTGGTCGTCTCTCTGACTCTATCATACATCTAGAGAGAATAGCTGAATGTAATATCCAACTTTGGATCAGACATCAAGTTTAAGGACACTAGAATCAGATAAGAGTTCATAACATAAGGTAGCTGTTGAAAAAAATACTAGCTTATGTCAATCAACCTTAACATTTTTTTAGACTCAACAATATTTTTTGCCAAGTGATTGGAATGACGATTCATTACATATTTATCTCACTTGCACGAATGATCCTATCACAATACATAACTTGCATCTGCATGAGTGATCCTATCACAATACATAACATATAAAACACCTCAACTGAGCATCCATGTTTGACAGCCATGCTTCCAACTGTATTTACCAATAGCTGTGAGCCTGAGTGCCATGTTGGCTGCTTTGTTTAACGTACTCAGCTGTGACCATGGAAAATAGATCTGACGAAGGAACAACAGAACAGGTCAAAACATCTGACGCTCTAGTTGAATGGAGCCCCAGGTTCCAAACATGCTATGCCACAAATGAATCGGACAAGTGGAAAGTGTATTTCAAGCCATAACAGTGCTATTGCACCTTGGGATCCATGATAGCACTGATAGCACTGTTAATACCATGATAACTCTTAAGACCTTACACATGCAGGCCAAATATGTTGTTCTGGACACAAATTACGTGCCCATGCTCTTCAATCTGGACCACCCCTGCAGTGCACCACTGGTTATAGCTTAGCAGGCCTCGTAACAAAATAAATTGTAGCATATATTGCAGCGCACGCACATGAAGTTGTCCCAAGTTTTCCATTAGGTCCAAATTTTGAAAACCGTATATTTTTGTACATTAAGTTGTGTTGCTGTTTAAATTAGGTGCAAACTGATATGCAGAGAGCGGTTTTACAATTTGGCATTCCTAGTAACCATTACATATGGCCACATTGCCCATATGTCATCCCGTCTTCTTCTCTCCCCATTTTCTCTCTCCTGTTGAAACCCCACACTGCCACCGCCACCGACCAGTGATGGGCGCCGCCAGGAAGCCCCCTCCCCTCATCTGCTTCAAGTGGCCCTGGAGCCCCAACCATAGCGCGAGCCTAAGCCCTGGCCCTAGCTCTTGCAGTGATCTTGAGCTCCCTGGCTCTTCAAGTCCATCTGCACCAACAGAAAGGCGGTGAGCTCGCTAAAGACAGGGATGGCTTAGCCGGAGAGAGAGGATCAGAGAGGGGGAAGAAGAGGGCATGCCAGAGAAAGATGTAAGAGGTTGAATAACAAAGAGTAAGGGGTCAATTTTCTTGATTTTGAGAGGATTTTTTGAAAAAATAGGGCCACGTGGCAAGTGACATGGTAGTCCACGTCACCTAAGTGGATTCAAAAACTACTTTGGACCTGGCTTGACACACCAACACAATACACGGTTTTACGAAATTTTGACCTAATCGAAAACGCGGACAACTTCATGTACCCATAGTGCAATTTACTTTAAATTGTATATTGGCCTACGGCCCTACACCAAATAGGGATACAGTAAACATCAGTGATGAAGTATAAAAGAGAAGCGATCAGAAATATCGCATTTCAACAAGGAGAGGTATTTAAAAGATGAAATGTCACATTTCAACAAGGAGAGGTATTTCAAAGATTTAGCTGGGCTTCTTGCTGCATCAGGTTCCTCCCTTAATTTCGTTTCACTCACACCTTTCAATTGGTTGGCCTAATTTCCTTTAGAATTATAAAAATTGGCCACCTATTCATGCCTTTTGAAGCTTCAGATTTCTCTATCAATCTTCAGTTCAGGCTTCTGCAAAAAACCTATATAAAAGTGGAACATGATCAACTAGAATAAATACCACTGAAAATTTTCACATTTCTGTGTATATGATTGTCTTCTTTATGGATAATCAGCAGTAAAAGTTGTCTAAGAAGAAGCCACTTAAGTAGTAAGAGAACCATACCCCCTTACACTTATGAATTAGGACACACAGCTTAATCACTTAAATATCCAAAAGAATAAATAGAAATTTACAAAATGCATGTCAATTTGGTTAACTGTTTTTAGTTTCATTGTTTTGGCTAAGCCAATGAACCCTTGTCAACTACTTGCAACAATTATCAAAATTGTCTGGCTTTCTTATCAAATTGTATAAAATGTGATTAACAAAATTATTTTAGATGTAATCCACAAACATGTAATCCCATAAGGCCATAAAACACTTGATTTTCTCCAAATAGTATGCAGTGGGGCGACCACTTACTTACCACCTTAATTTTTAAACATTTGAAACGAGAAATTCATCTTCTCCAGGCATAAATTCTTAAATATAATGGCATTGTAGCCCTTGTCCCTCCGTATATCAAATTTTATTTACTCGCAAATATAGTTTAAATGAGAAGAGAATACGAACCTGATTTAAGTGCAATGATCATATTTATTAATCATATACATAGTCTTAACTGCTCCAGCCAACAATGCAGCTGACACAATTTCATTATCCCTAGTCCAGATGAAAAGGTGTAACAGTACCACCTTCTAAAAAGGATCTTGGGTATAGATGCAGATGCACATAACAGAGTAGCATAACAATGATCTGACGCAGCAAAGATGGTATTTCAATCTTAGCCATCTTGTACACTGTCACCAATAATCACCACAAGAGCATGATCCATCCTTGAAATGATGGAAGCGCTGTAAATCTCTAATGATAATTTCTCGTTCAGCGATCTTTGTAATAAACTTGATTGCTGTATGGCAATCAGTGCAGATCCGGAGATTCTTTATTACATGGATTACTGATCCTGGGACAGAATTCATTAGAGCAAAAGCAACAGCAAGCTTTTCACTATGGATGCGCAACGCAGACTCTTTCTCCTCTTCATCCAAATCATGAAGAACAGAACCAGTGTTTGGTACATAGCCAGCTTCTTGCATTCTCTCGAGCAGTTCCTCCAAATAAGAATAGATCTTCTTGTGTTGAGGATGTCTGTTGTCACCAACATAAAACAAATGGGTTTTACCTTTCAACTCGACCGAGCTATACCCTGGAGGCTTTTCTATTCCTCTTGTCTTAACCAGAACTCTCATTCTTTCCACATCTTTCCACATTCCAGCTTCTGCATATATGTTGGACAACAGAACATAGTACCCACAGTTAGTCACATCTAACTCAAACAATCTTTTCCAAGAAATTTCTGCCAGATCAACATTTTTGTGGATTCGGCATGCGCTAAGAAGAGCTCCCCAGATAGCAGCATCAGGTTTGACCTTCATTTTTCTAATGAGGTCATAAGCCTCATCAAGACAACCAGCACGGCTAAGAAGATCCACCATGCATCCATAGTGCTCGATACCAGGTTCAATTCCAAATTCCTTTTTCATCGCATTGTACCAATGACGTCCCTCATCCAAAAGACCAGCATGACTGCAAGCAGCTAAAACCGAGATGAAGGTTATATAGTTAGGCTTTTGCCCTGTTCTCCTCATCTCAATGAAAACCTCAAGGGCTTCTTGCCCACGACCGTGCATGCCATAGCCAGTAATCATTGCTGACCATGAAAGGATATTCTTCTCCTTAATTCTTTGGAAGGTCTTGCTTGCCATTTCAACTCTTCCGCACTTGCTGTACATATCAACTACAGAAGTCCCAACATAGACATTTTCCTCCAAACCCATCCTTACCACCTTATAAATATACCAAAGAGGAAACTTCAACCACACTATCACTGAATAGAAAGAATTTCATAGCACATGATACAAGTAAAATGCATCAAAATTTTAAGAACATCATAATTAATTTCATCGATATCCTACACCACCAGAGGCAAGTTGCCTAAACTTGTAGCGCCCTGTCCAATGCAGGTAGTTAGGGAGGTGCTTAGTTAAAAGAAGAGTTTTTTTTTTTTGTCAACTGGACCATTAAAGCACACGTACAGACTTGCTTGCATTAGAGGGGAAAGTTTTTTGATGGGTAACAGTCTCACCAAGAAAATTTCAAATCATTGTCAATGATAATTTAACCCTTGCGTTGAAATAATCAATGATTTGTAGACCTCATGAAGAGAGTGTGCTAATAGCTATGACATAAACATAAACATAGTTACATAGTGATAGACAAATTACTCAAAATTATAAATGTGAAGTTTTACAAGTTGACCCTACAAAGTACTAATATATTTCACGTATTCAAACCCACCGACACTCCTAAAAAACTCACCAGCATAAATGAAATTTCACCCATAACTCATAGTTGTTGATCGTGGACAAGTTTTGACATTGACACCGACAAGTTACAAAAGCAAAGCAAAAATTTGTGAACTTCTACGTGATTATGTATTGTGTTGGTGCTTTAAATATCATATTATATATTACATTTATACATTTTCAGATTTTTTCCAAGATGAAGATCTAGTGCTTTTGTCAAAATTTAGACTTCTTTCATATACTAGTTACATCTAATTCTAACATGGAACAGGAACACCTAGACTAGAAAAAATATTTGATATCACTGACAGGCTAGCAGGATTTTTGAGGGCCATAACTACAGGTATTGTTGTTGGGTGCTATAAAGACTTCACACTCCAAAGCTAGCTCATGATCACCTATAAACTGACACTCAACCTTTCCACAACAAATGTGGGACTGTTCTAACATGTAAATTATCTTGCTTTGTTTGCCAAGATCATCTATACTGCTGACAGTGTTTGTGATCCAAATAACATGTTCTTGTCAAGAAACATGCCATCATTGGTTTAAAAGCAAGTAATTCACCTGGTTATGAATGCACTTTCCAGTCTGTATTGCCCCAGCATGTGCGCAAGCCAGTAGCACAGCCGATAATGTCACGGCATTGCACTTAATGCCTCCGCCAACATTCAGCATCTTGCTATACAATCCGAGCGCCTCAGCAGACAACCCATTCTGCGCGTACAGTGCAATCATGGAGTTCCAGGACACCACATCCTTCTCCATGGTATCAAACACCTTCCTCGCAGCCCTCAGGTCATGACGGCCACCCTTGGCATAAGCGTCTAGCATTGTGTTGACCACTCCAGCATCCCGGTCCAACCCAATCTTCAAAACAAGCGCGTGGAGGCTACCAGTAACGCCATGGTCCGGGACACGGGCAGACGAGGAGAATGCCACCAGGGCAGAAGCCTCGTCTACCGCCGTGGCAGAACCGGAGGCAACCATGGTGCGGAAGAGAGCGAGCGAGGGGTAGACGAGGTTGTTGCGTACGTAGCCCGAGGCCATAGCGGTGACTATGACGGGGTTGGGGCTGGGGATTTCGTCGAACGCCCTGCGGGCGTCGAGGGGACGGGAGCAGTGGTGGTACATATGGAGAAGGGCGGAGGCGGAGAACGGGTCGGAGGGGAAGAGACCGGAGCGGAGGGCGAGCAGGTGGAGCTGGCGGCCGGCGGCGAGCGAGGTGGCGGCGGCGGCTGCACGGAACGCGGGGGGTAGGGACGGGCGGAGCGCGGCGGGCGTGACACGGAGAGCGGCGGCGAAGGTGGCCAATGCCGCAATGGGGTCGCCGGAGGAGAGGAGGTCGGCAACGGCGGCGGACCAGGAGGCAGGGCGGGAGGGATCCACGGCTCGGAGGAAGAGCGCGCGGAGTGAGGGGTTGGGGACGTCCGGTCGGTGGGTGTTGCATGTGGGAATCGCGGGGTCAGGCCCCATGGCTGGTGTCGGTAGGTCCGAGGAAGAGAGCGGCGGCAGGACGCTTGCTGCTGCCATGGCTGAGCTGCTGCTTGTTTTTCGGAGGGAAGGACGCCGGTCAATGCATAGAGCTTCACAAATCACAAACAGGGCTACAATTATACGAGCATTAGTTCAATGCATAGTTTTTAAAAACCGGATTGGTCCAGAGTTCGGTGGTTCATCGATCTAATCATTGGTTCAACCGGTTCAATCGGTTTAATGGTTTAATAATATAGGCCAAACCTTAATTACGAATTCCAAATTCCCAACTCGCTCAGACGAGTCCACCTCTTTTGGCTCACAGCCTATCTAGTCAGCCCACCTAGCCACCTTCCAGGTCATTCTAACTCTAACCTACCACCACACAACACAGAGTAGACCTTATCCTTTCCCTAACCGCCTCCTCTCATCTATACCCGCTGCCCGCTCCTCCTAGCTCCCCCGGCTACCCGCTACCGCATTCTCCTCCTCCTCCTCCTCCGCTGCGATGCCAGCGTTGCAACCTCCCCCCTTTATGCTAGCGCCGCAATGCTTGCTCTTCCTCGAGAGCCTGTCGCCGCCCCTCCCTCTCCATGGTGCCCACGTCGTCGTAGTCTTCCCTCTACCTCGTGGAGCCAAACTGTTGTGGACCCTCCCTCTCCGGATCTCCCTGTGGCTGCGCTGTCGCTGTCTTCTCCTCCCCCGTGGGGCCATGCTGCCACCACCCCTCCCTCTCTGGATCTTCCTCGTGTTCGTGCCATCTTCCCCGTCCCCGGTGGGGCCACACTGCCACCGGTCCTCCCTCTCCGGACCTCCCTCCCCATCCCCAATGGGGCCATGCCGCCGCCGCCCCTCCCCTCTAGATCTCACCCGTGGCCCGTCGTTGTTGTCTTCCCTATCCCTCATGGGGCCACACCGCCGTCACACCTTCTCTCTGGCTTTCCCCCATGGCCACGCCTCTATCCTCCCCTTCCCCTGATGGCGGCGCCACCGTCCTCTCTCTACTCAGCTGGTTCACTTGTAGTCATCCGGTTTAACAGTTCGGTGAAAGACCATTTGATTTGTTCGGTTTTTGGCAGTTTGATTGCACAGATGGTGCTTTGAACTGAGCCACCGATTCCCTTTTTTCTTGTTAAATGGACGGTCTGGTCCGGTTTTTAAAACTATGGCTTAATATAGTGATTTTGTTTTAAAAAAGAAAAAAGACTATTTTACATTGAATTATCGCACTTGTCTATATAAGCCCTTGAACTATGAAACTAGTTATTCTAGTCTGCAATTATGTAAACTCGGCATAAATAACCCTGAGGATGGTTTTGTAGGTGGTTTTGCCACCGTGCATCTGACTTGACTTGTGGAACGTGACATGGCATGGAGCCTACATGTAAGTCACAATCTTCTTTTCCTTTCTTCTCTCCTCTCTCTTCCTCTCTTCTTTTCTCTCTCCTTGTCGCTCCTGTCTCTTCCCATCGACCGTCCCTTCTCCATCCTCTGGTCCTGGTCACGCCACTCTTCCTCCTTCTAGTCCCCCAATGAGGTGGCTCGGCCCCGTGGCGCTCTGGGCGATGATGACCGACTAGGTCGAGACGGCGTCAAGCAGGAGACGGCGACCGGTGAGATTGAGACGGCGACGGCATTGATCTGGGGATAGAGGCCGAGTGCAGGGCGACGCCTAGCTAGATTGAGGCGACATCGTTAAGATAGGACGGTGACCGATTGGGTCGAAGAGACCGCAAGCAGGAGACGACGACTAACGAGATTAAGACGATGGTGACATCGACTAAGGGCAACAGACTGTGTGTTCAAGGCGACGATGTTGTGCTAGGGCGGCAGCCGATTGGGTCGAGACGGTGGAGACTAGGGGACAACGATCGGTGAGATTGAGATGGTGGTAGCAGCGATTAGGAGCTGAGAGCAGGGGTAGTGGACTATGAGGTCGAGGCGATGGCATCGAGCATGGGACGATGGTCAGCCAAGCAGGCGGTGACGGGTTAGGAGGGGGCCGCCTCCTTGGAACACGATCGAGGCGCATGAGCTGGGTAGGGACGGCGGCCGAGAGCATGGCAGAGGCGTGCGGCTGGAAGGGAGCGGTGACTTGAGCTGTGCCTCAGTGGCTAGCGGGAGAGAAATCTGAGAAAGGGAAGAGAGAGAAGGGGGAGAGAGGGGAAAAAGAGAGGTAGAAAAAGAGATTAGATGAGTGAGCATGACATGTAGGCCCGCTGACGTGGCTTCTGTGTTTGTTGACTGTGATGCCGCAAGTGACGACACGGTGGCAAATCCATCTAGGTGGACAGTCAAATGGCAATAGCACTCGCTTTGAGTCCCAAAGATCATTGCTCCTACCCATATTACAATAAAGATAAAATATCAATACCACACTGCATTAACTAGTAAAAGTAATCAGATTGCAATAGCTCCTCTTATTACAATAGTTTATAATAACAATAAATCTTCACTAATGCAATTAAGAAGCAAATAAAAGTAGTGTCCTATCATGGCTACGGACACACATTGAATGGGAAGCAGCTAGTAGTCCTCCTCTGGATAATCGGCAACGTATTTTTGATCGTAATCCTGACCTGCTCGTGGAATAAGAAGCCCCGAATAAAAGCCGGGGTTAGCACGCGAATGTTAGCAAGTCTTTTCTAGGAAGGGCTAGGCTAGGCTCATCTTAGTAAAGATAATAGCTTATTTACATAAAAGCATTTAACTTAGAAGTATAAAAACATTTAAAAACAGTAAATAAGTAAATATTAATAGTCCTCGTGATTAATCTTAACAATAACATAAACATGACATAGTTCTCAATCTCAGTGTCTCATGTCTCAAGTTCTCATTGTCTCATGTCAATATCTCAACATAGTTCTCATCTCGTTCTAATTCATCATAAATCATCTAGCAACGGCACATAGCTGGATAAAACTTATCCAAGTCAAATTAATTAAGGTGTAGCTACGATGTGAAAAACCACTAAGATGCTCATAACCGAGAGCACGACCATTCGACACTCTGCAGAGATTGTACGCTTTTCCCGCAAGATGTGATATTCTCCCGTCGGATAACATCATAACAAAACCTATTAGAAGACTAACCCAAACTTGTCACAGTCATACTTGAAAGGTCACACAAGTGCCCCAGAATTCCATCTAGGCAATACAACGGCGATGTTGCATCCCTCGGGACCTTACCCACAGCGGTGACAACTCCGATATTATTCTCCCAATAGACTAGGCTATGTCCCATATCGGGCTTACAGTCACACGATAATTTCTCAATTAAATCCATCACGATCATCAGTCCTTAGAGACCGGAGCATCGACTCGGGTCATCCACTCTGAGTCAAATTATTAGTTGGTCAAATTTTAATTAATGAGTGAACAATCCTACCATAAACCCAAAATTCTCTAGTCTCATACTCAATTATACCATAATTAGGTTATTTAATGATCATAGAATTTGTCAGTGTATTCTACACTAGGGTGCCCTCTCCACCGCTGTCGTGTGGGACCACATGCACAGAAGTTAGAAGGGAAGATTTTTTTTGTCAAAGGACTTAGCTTGTCACATGGTATACAGAAGGGCGTGCAGGCCCCGTCATCCGGTGACACGCAGGGCACGTGGCCCTCCAAATAGCAGTGGGCGACCGGCCCTCGGTGGGCGATCAGACGTGGCCGCCGACGCCAGCAGCGGCAATCGAGCCCTAGCGCCAAGCGTCACAGACACGTGGCGCCCGGCGAAAGCAAGCGGCGAAAGCGAGACCAGCGCCGAGAGGATGCATAGGAGATATGACCGTTTTGGCAAGTAGGTGGGTGACTGGCCCCGCGCGAATCCAGGCGACAGACACGTGGTCGCGACAAGCAGGTGGGCTTCGGGTCCCAGTCGAGCGGCCGCGTGGACACGTAAGGCAGGAACAGGAAGGCTTCCCTCTAAATACTTCTCCCGGATCACACCAGATCATGAACATTAAATGCAAATGGCCGGGCCTGACCGGGCGCATGGCTCGTCTCACAGCATGATTACCTACCCCTCTACGACGTCGGCTACACTGTGGCAGCTCGGTACACGCGGCTAGAGGCCGAGTGGCGAGGCGTGCAAGGCGAGCATCCGCCTTGTCACCTCCGGCTTGTCCTCCCGTCAGATCGAGACGGTGGTAGGCGGCGGCGAGGATGGAGAGGCTAAGAGAGGTAGTGTCTACAGTGACCGGTGCAATTAATGTAACACTCTCTCTACTTGCCCTAGCCAGCTCTGAAGTATATAAGGGGAGCTCTGTGCATGGAAAGAGGGGGGTTCGATTAGGACGCACATTTTCTATCAGCAGCAAGAGCTCAAGCAGGACGTAGGGCTGTTACCCTCTTCGGGGGCCCGAACCTGGGAAAACCTTGCGTGTTCTTGAGTGTTCTTGGGCAGTTCATCTAGAGCAAGTGGGAAGAGAGGTGCGCTAGCAGCAAAAACCCCCTCTACCGAACACCGGATTCACGCTCGGACAAAATCTGCCGGCTGAAAGATGCTGACAGTGGCGCGCTAGGTAGGGAGTTAGTTGCTGGTGCGTTTTCTTTCTTCTTCAGCAAATCTTCTTCGAGCTTTCCCGACGAGCCGGCAACCAGCGATGACTGGCACCCGTTCTCGCTGAGGAGATCCGGCCGCGAGTCTCCAGGAGACCTCGGGCCAAGGATCCAAGGCCGGGAAAGGAGCGGCCGGCAAAGAGTCGGGTGACGGCCAGGTGATGGTTGGCGACACCCACGACACTTCAGAGCTTTCCCGGCGAGCGTCGGACCGTCACACGCCTCCTAGGGAGGACGGTGACGTGCTTACCACGGGGGAGCGCCACCAGTCCGGCGGCAGCTAGCCATGAGCGAGGCCAGGCCGGCCCAGAACCTGCATGCAGCCCGCCTGCTCCTGGACCACCCTCCGATGGAGTTGGTAGGGGATACTCTAGCTCAGCTCTGCATGGAGGCGTCAGATCGACCGGTTACCTCGAGTACGCCGTGGTCAAAGTCACGTGCGACTCGCACGCACGCTTCTAGCCATCCGAGCCAGAAGCGCTCCTGTCGTGGAGACTGGGGCATGGGAAACGGTGTTTGGGATGTAGCCTCCACCGGCGTGGAGGGCCGTGTACCAGCCCGAGTACCACCTAGAGCACTCTCGGACGAGCGTGACGAAGACTTAAGGACGCACCTCGAGGATCGCCATCGGCGGCGCGACGGAGATTTGCGCGACACACTGCAGCGTCGTCGTAGGCAGGCACGAGCCCAAGAGGAGCAGGAGGGCTCTGACGATGGTGGCGACTACATCGGTGATGAAGAGGAGGAGACTCTCTCTTTTGAGTCCCGTTAGAACCAGGGCTCCGGCGGGTAGCGCCGCATCCCGTACAGCCTCGGGTGCCAGGCTTTCTCCGCCCGGCTGTGTCGCGTGGCGTGGCCGGAGAGATTCTATCCAGCATCCATCAATAATTGTGACAGCACGACTAACCCGAAAGAGTTTTTGCAGATCTACACCACCGTTGTGCAGGTGGCAGGTGGATCCGGGAAGGTCATGGCGAACTACTTCCCGACAGTCTTGATGGGCTATGCTCGTTCTTAGCTGTTGAACCTCCCGTGGGGCTCGATAAGCTCGTGGGAGGAGCTGTGCGACCAATTCGTCGCCAATTTTCAGGGTTCATACACCCAGCTAGGGGTGGAGGACGATCTCCACTCCATCGAGCAGAAGAAGGGCGAGTCCTTGCGCTCATTCATCCGGCGGTTCTGCCACTGCCGCAACACCATCCCCAAGATCTCGAGCCAGTTGGTCATCGTCGCCTTCCGCAGGGGCGTACGTGACCGCAAGATGTGGGAGAAGATGGCCACCTGCAGCATCACCACCACCTCCGAGCTTTTCTCCTTGGCGCACAAGTGCACTCGGGCGGCGGAGGCTTAGGATCGGTCTTCTGGGCAAGCGGGCGGCCACGATGAAGGCAAGGTCGGAACCTCTAAGGGTTCTGGCCCCAAGGACAAGAAGAAGCGCAAGGCGACAGAATCCGAGTAGGTCCTAGCTGCCGAGCGCGAGCAGAAGGACACCCGGCCACGGCGCGATGACCACCGCGATCGGCGTGACGGCCGCAGTGAAGAGAAGGGGGGTAGAGGCTATTGCCCCATCCACCGGTCTAACGCTCATGACTTGGCCGATTGCCAGGTTGTGAGCAAGATGGTGGAGAAGCGGCTCAAAGAGCGCCGCTCCCCCAAGGACAACGACCCCGCCCCGCTGGCCTTTCAGCGGGCGGAGCACACGGTGGCCTACATCCATGGTGGTTCGGCCACCTACGCCACACGGTGGCCTACATCCATGATGGTTCGGCCACCTACGCGTCCAACACTCAGTACAAGCTGCTGATGAGAGAGGTCTGTGCCACTGAACCAAGCCCGGGGGCGAGCAGGCCGCTGAAGTGGTCGGAGAAGCTGATCACCTTCAGTCGGGCCGACCATCCCGAGAGCACTGCCGGCCTAGGGCACCTTCTGATTGTGGTTTCACCCACGGTTTGGAACGTGAAGCTTGGGCGTGTGCTGGTGGACGGAGGAAGCTCCATCAACCTCCTGTCCTCCAAGGCGTTTCGGGCGCTACAAATTCCGGAGCGGGAGCTGCTGCCAGCCCTCCCGTTCTATGGAGTCACTCTGAGGGCCGAGTCGATGCCCCTAGGGCGAGTTTGCCTCCCCGTCACCTTTGGGGATGCGAACAATTACTGTACGAAGCTAGTCGACTTCGAGGTTGCTGATTTGTACCTCCCGTACAACGCCTTACTTGGCCGACCGGCGTTGGTCAAGTTCATGGCGGCCACCCACTATGCTTACATGGTGGTAAGATGCCGAAGCCCCGTGGCCCCATCGTCATCAAGGTGGACAAATGAAAGTGCATCTAAGCACTTTAATGATTTTGGTGATTAATGACAAACACATATAATGACAACTATTTGTAAATGACAAATTTGTGTAAATGTTTGGCTAAGTAATTGCCTAGTGACAAACCTCTAATATGATTGTGTTGCTATGAGACTAACATGTTTATTGCCAAGTTGAATATTAGTATCATCTATTTAGAGAAAATCATATATGCCAAGTGGACAATCTATCCATCCTAGCAAGGTAAGTCTCACATATACAAATGGGATGGGTAAGCAAATATGAGGTATGCAATCTCGGTAACCTTCTATATATATTTATTATTACATTCCTCTTGTGCAAGTGCATAGTGAGTTTCAAGTAACATATTGATTATATATATGCACATTAGTTGATGTCATATCTATTTATGCATATATATCCATTTGAGTTTAATATGTGTCTTGCTTCTAGTATACATGTCTTAACTAGAGTTAAACTTCATATTGCTATGACTTGACTTGGTGCATGTATGCTTTGTTTGTACATCTTCTTATGCACATCACTTAGTGGAGTTTAATCTAAATTGTTTCACAACTTTACTCTAGCTTAAATATTATTTGTATATGTGTAATTCTTGTATATTCTATCATGTGCTCTATTTTAGTGAAGATTGTGGTACTTGCCATGGTTTAGTTGATTTATCATATTGGCAATTATCTTCGTAGTGTATCTAGCTCCATTACATATTTATCATGATGCACTTAGTAGAGATCTTTTCTATGACAAGTGTTTCCGTTTAATATTGTGCTTATTTATATAAAACACTTGTTGTACTTAATTGCTCACAAACATCAACTTATTCATATCCATTGAGCTTTTGTACTAATACCTTTCATGAGTGGTTTGGAAAGATTTAGGTCCCGTGAGTATGTGTGGTAACCAAGGTATGTTAAAGGATGATGGTTAAGCCGAGGTCAACAAGACGACGGTGTCACCAAAAGTTAAGGACTAAGTCAAGATCGACTTGGCGTGGAGATCGTAGGGGAGGATGATCAAGTCAAAGTTGATAGGACAAGAGTCTCATGAGGTGCATCGAGTCAAGTTGAACAAGGTGAAGGTGTCATCAATCTTTTGGTGAAGGTCATATAATGAAGAAAAAGACGACAAGTGACTATCCTAAACTTGTATATCTTTGATTTAATTTAAGTCTAAGAATTGCCGTACTATTAAGAGGGATGCGATGGAAAATGGCTTCTAGATGTGTCAAGTGCTCAAGTGATCCATCCTTATGAAACCTAGAGAGAGTGTGGTGTTGGTGGTGTCGGAAAGTGAGTTATAGGTCTCCCTTGTCTTTCTTGTGAATTCTGGATTTATCCTTTGGGATTTGAGAAGTGAACCCTTGTTGGTTGTGTAGCTCTCGTTTTTAGCTTTCCGTAGAGTTCAAGATCACTCAAAACGGAGTCCGGAGTCAAAGTTATGCCCGTTTTCGTCGAGGTGTGCAGTGGCTGTTTTCAGCCCTCGGACTGTCCGAGTTTGACTCGGAGTATCCGAATGACTCGGACTATCCGAAGTTTGTTCGGACTATCCGAGCTGGGTCTTTCTGTCTCCGTTACTTATACTACTCGGACTATCCGAATATTTACTCGGACTATCCGAACTTACACGGAACTGTCTGTAACGGTCAGATCCGTGTAAGCCTCTATTTAAACCTCTCTCTCTCCCCCACTTGAAATAGCCATTATACCACCATTCCTTGAGCTATCTATGAGTTCTTGAGCCTCTTAGGGCATGTACAATGGTTGAGACCGCAGCTGTCTCTAACTATTGCCATGTCACCTATAGATAACATTAGAGACTATTGATACAACAGGTTGTCTATAGAGCTATCTACATAATCATTTAATGTTTAGAGAATCAAAACTCTCTCTAATCGCGGAATTAATTACCATCTCGTGCCAGCTCCATGCAACGAGCTGGAGAGCCGACGCTAGCTCGACGCTAGCTCGTCGCTAGCTCGTCGCTCGCCGTTGTTTCTGGTAAAGCGACGTCGCTTATCCAACGACGGCTGCATCGTCTCTCTCTTCTCTCTCTCATCCACCTAAGCAAACCTATGACATGGCACTGGTTAGAGATGGCTTAGAGACTGCTGAGTTGGACTATTGTACATGCTCTTAGAACCTCTCTACTCTTAGATCTTTGTGATCATCTTTGGAGAAGGGTTTGGAAGAGTTGGAAGGAGGGATTGAGGGAGAATTGGGAGAAAGGTTAGGAGGTGATTCGTTTGTGGAATTAGTGTGTTCTTGAGCCCTAGTGACCCCTCCACTCATCGATCTAGGTGATCCCCTTGGGAAGAAGGGTTGGGAAGAGTTGGGAGGAGGTGTGAGGGTGAATTGAGCAAGAATTGACTTTTGAGCACTTGTAGTCATTTCCACGTTCATTCTTCGTGGGCAGTTGTTACTCTTGGAGGTTGAGGACTCCTAGACGGCTAGGAGTTGGTCACGAGCCACCGAGTTTTGTGTGGTGCGCCGTGTCAAGTTTGTGAAGGCTTGATTTCGCCTCTGCAAGGGAAGAAATCAAAGGAGTGAAGCCGGCGAGTGCATTGTGCAACACCGGTGAGGAAAGGGTTGAAAAAGACCCCGGCTCAAGTGTGACCGAGCCGCCTCAACGGAGACGTAGGATCCCCTGAAGGATCCGAACTTCGGGAACAAAATCTTCGCGTCTCCATCTTCATTTCGGTTTTATCCCTTTCACTCTCAAGTTTATTTACTTGCTTACTTTACAATTGAATTGATTATCTTATCTTATGTGATACTACTACGCCTATATTTGCTTGTGAACTATCTTTGGTGCAGGTGGTATTCTTGAATCTGTGAGATTTGAATTGAATTCCAAGTCACTCTGTATCATTCGGACTCTCCGAATAGACTTCAGACTATCCGAAATACTCGGACAGTCGGAGGTGAACTCGGACAGTCTGAACATATTGTGTCCGCTGTGTTTAATTTAGTGTTTAAATTTGGAAATCGTCTATTCACCCCCCTCTAGGCGACATCCCGGTCCTTTCAACAAACCAGAGGCCCTGCGTTGCAACAAGCAGCCACTTGACTTAAGGCTTATGCTGGCTACTGGCCGACGCCGTCTATCCGGGGCTCCTCCGTGAACCCGTGCCTTGCTCGGCTCGTCCGGCGAGGTTAAGGTGGTCTCCTTGAGTGAGGCCGAGCCAGCGAAGACCGTCAAGGTGGGCGCCAACCTCAGTGCCAAATAGGAAGACACGCTCGTCACTTTCCTCCAGTCTAATTCGGACGTGTTTACTTGGCAACTGTCTGACATGGCTGGGGTCCCCAGGGAGGTGATTGATCACCAATTGACGGTGCCTCTAGGAGTGCGCCCAGTCCGACAGAACGTTCGAAGGCAGGCACCAGAGCGCCAAGAAGCCATTTGTGAAGAAGCTGAGAAGCTGCTGCGCGCGGGAATTGTTAGGGAGGTCACTCACCCCGAGTGGCTTGCCAACCCCGTGCTCGTCATGAAATCCAACGGTGGCGGATGTACATCGACTTCACCAACCTCAACGAGGCCTACCCGAAGGATCCGTACCCTCTGCCACGCATTGATCTCCTCATAGACTCCACGGCTGGGTGTGAGCTATTGTGCTTTCTAGATGCGTACTCCGGGTACTACCATATTAGCATGGTAGAGGAGTAGACTCTGGAGGCACAGCAAGCGTTCGAAGACATGAAGAAATATCTGTCCACCCCTCCGGTGTTGGTCGCCCCCGGGCCTAGAGAGCCGCTGCTTCTATATGTCGCAGCTACTCTGACCGTGGTGAGTGCCGTGCTGGTCGCCAAAAGGGATGACGTCTAGAGGCCGGTCTACTACGTCGGCAAAGTTCTACAATATGCAGAGACCAGGTATCCACAGGCCCAAAAGATGTTGTACGCCATTTTGGTGGTATCTAGGAAGCTCCGACACTACTTCCAAGGGCGGGAGATCACAGTGGTCACCGCCTTTCCTCATCGGGAAATCCTCCACAACCTAGAAGCTGAAGGTCACGTCGCCAAGTTGTCGATAGAGCTGGGGGAGTTCTGACTCAAGTTTACCCCCCGCACCGCCATAAAGAGTCAAGTGCTGGCCGACTTTATTGCAGAATGGTCGCCGGCCAGTACCGAAGCTGAAGCAGCACCCAAGCCCCCTCCGTGGACCCTATTCTTTGATAGTTTCCTCAGAATCAAGGGCGCAGGGGCTGGGGCGGTTCTGGTCTCCCCGACCGGAGACATTCTTCAGTACATGGTCATTCTCGACTTTAAGAAGGCCACCAACAACATCGCCGAGTATGAAGGCTTGCTGGCGGGACTGCGTGCTGCTGCCTCGTTGGGCATTCGGCGCCTCCATATCAAAGGTGACTCCCTGCTGGTCATCAATCAGGCGTGGAAGGAGTTTCAGTGTGCTAACCCCGTGATGTTGGCAACCTAGCGGAAGTCATAAGAATGGAGCACCGTTTCGATGGGCTGGAGTACATCCACGTCCCTCGACACGACAATCACATGGCGGATGAGCTCTCGCAGCTCGCTTCCTCAAGAACTCCTGCTCCGGCCGGAGTCTTCGAAGAAAGACTTACGCGACCGTCCGTCACAACCCTCGATCCTGGTGGGGACGATGGTGCACCTGCCCCAGCCTCCAGCTCAGGGAGGGAGGGTGGAAGTGCCGCCGAGGCGGCATCGGTGGAAACGTCCGGCCAGGCTTGGCGGAGTACCCAGACGATCACCGCGTGGTTGCCACACTTGGCCGGTAAGGTTGGTGGATGGATCCGATCCTAGCCTTCCTGTGGGACCAAGTGATCCCCGATGATGACGCGTCAGCCGAGAAAATTGCACGCAAGGCCAAGTGCTATACTCTAGTAGGTGGGGACCTATATCGCCAGGGCAGAAACGGAATTCTACTGAAGTGCACCACTCGGGAAGAGGGGAGCAGGCTGCTCTCTGATATCCATGGAGGCATATGTAGGAGCCATATGTCCAATCGTACCCTGGTCGGCAAGGCGTACCGCCAGGGGTTCTATTGGCCTACTGCCCTTCAGGATGCTTGTGAGATGGTGAGGAGATGTAAAGCGTGCCAGTTCCACGCCAAGCAGATCCACCGACCAGCCTAGGCGCTGCAAACCATCCGCTCTCCTGGCTGTTCGCAATCTGGGGGCTGGACATCCTAGGCTCGTTCCCGTGGCCCACAGGGGGCTTCACCCATCTGTTCATCGCCGTCGACAAGTTCACTAAGTGGGTTGAAGCCGAAGCAGTGCACACAGTCACGGCGGCCGCTGCAATCAAGTTCATATGCGAAATCTTTGTGCGCTTTGAAGTCACCAACCGCATCATCACTGACAATGGCACCCGTTTGCGGCCGGGCGTTCTGAGCCTGCGGAGAGATGGGTACGAAGGTGTGCTTCGCCTCAGTCGCCCACCCGCGGAGCAATGGCCAGGACAAGTGTGCCAATGCATTGGTGCTGAGGGGCCTCAAGACAAGGGCATTCGATCGGCTCCACAAACGCGGGAGGCGCTGGGCAGAAGAGCTCCCGATGGTGTTGTGGTCACTTCGCACCATGCCCAACCGTGCGACCGGAGAAACTCCCTTCTTCCTGGTATACGGAGCTGAAGCCGTGCTACCATCCGAGCTATCCCTGGGCTCACCACGCTTGGCGGCATTCAACGAAGAGGACCAAGAAGCACGACGATAAGAAGTCAAATTCCTGGAGGAAGTACATGATCGGGTGGCCCTGCGCGCTGCTCGGTACCAGCAAAGCCTCAGACGGTACCATGCCACCCGGGTCCAGGAGAGGACACTGACAGTGGGCGACCTTGTCCTCCGCAAAGTTCAGACGCAGACCGGTCGCAACAAACTATCTCCCTTGTGGAAGGGCCCCTACAAGGTGGTCACAGTCTCTCGGCCCGAGGCGGTTTGGTTGGTTGATCAGGACGACTACGAGCTGAAGAACTCTCAGAACATATAGCAGCTCCGAAAATTCTATCCGTAAATACTGTAAGTACACCGTAATTCTATTGACCAGCTAGTGGAATAGTTCCTCTTTTCCCCTATCTAGTCAGGGGCTGCTAATATATATATTTGCATGATCAGTCTTCAATTGCCATGCGTGTATGTCATCTGCTTTCTGCTGTACTCCCTGTCTCCGGGTCCGGATATTGCCAATGTTGCTCTCGTATGTTTGTCGCGTGTACCTAGATCCTGACGACCCCTTCGATAAAATTGGATGCCCAACACCCGTGTCATGCAAGGAAGGGCGATTAGGGGACGAGTCTGGCACGGTGCTCAGTCTGGGCCAATCACCGGTGTGACACAGCGAGCATCATTGGCCTATGACCACCTCCGAGGACCTGCAGCCTTAACCGCGTGGTGTTATGGTCTGATCTCAGGAGACTGCAAGGGAGTAACTCTTAGATGGAGACGAGAAAGCAACAACTTAGCACTCGCTCATTGGAAATATCGCGGCAAGAGTTTCTGGCGTCATTGGTTTCAAGTGGCTTTTTTTGCAAAAGGTGGTATAACTCCTGCTTCCATCTAGAGTGGTAACCTCTGGCCGCAGGACAAGTTGCGAGGAGCTGAGTGCTCGGGGGCTGATCGCGCAAGTTTAACCTGGTCGCCTTAGGTCTCCACGTGGCAAACCTGAGGGTTGGTCGCCCGGGCGAGCACCAAGTCAAGCAGAACATGCGCGATCGCACACAAATACAAGCTGCTGGGTATGAGCGGAAAGCAGTCTATCTATTAATATTGCAAAACAGTTCAGTACATGATTGCATAAAAAGAAAGAAACAAAAAAAAAAGATAAAGGGGCCGACCACGCCATCACTCCTAGTCGGCGATCTTGATGTCCTCCGCGACGTCCTCGGCTTCCTCCTCCGCGGTGGCGTTGAGGTCCAGAGCCTCTACCCACATCAACCTGACCACGTGCTCCGTAGGCTCGCGCACGCGCGACTGGACCTGGGCCGCATCTCCCTTGATCCCCGAAACGACCGCTAGGGGGTCAAAGGAGGCGTCGCGGCTGGCGCAGCAGGACAGCACGTACCCGGCAGTCGGCCAAGGCAGCAGGCAGGCCAGCGAGGGCCTCGGCGACACGGGTGATGCCAAGGGCGTACTGCATCGCCATCGGCTCCACCGTCTCGGTCTGTTCTACCCCCAGTGGCCTTAGACTCCAGGCTATGCGGCATTTGGCAGGGCGGAGCATGGCGGTGAGGTTGTGCAGCGTGCGGCGCAGTTCTTCCGACACCGCGCCGCAATCTCCCTCTGCGCTCCTCGCCACCGCCTCAGCTCCCTGGGCTTAAGCGAGCAGGGCCTCCTTCTTGGCCCTTTCATGCGCCAGCTTCCCCGCAGCAACGCAGTTTGCTGGGCAAGTTGGGCCTCCCGGCGGGCGCTGGCCAACGTGGGCATCTAGTGAAGAGTGCACCTGGGCCAGCTTAGCGACCAGCGCAGCCAGTTGGGTAGGGAAGGCAGGGAGAGTGGCCGAGGCGGCGCTAGCAATGACACCGAATTGGTCGGCGTAGGCTTGGCCCACTTCTTGGGCACGAGAAGACTCCGAAGTGGAGCCAATCCCCGCGACAACAGGCGGCGCGGCCTCCTGAGCGCCCGAAGTGCCGCAGGTCCCTGCCATGCATGCATCAGGAAGGCGTGTTAGCGCGGGCAGGTAAGAAAGAACTCAGAATAAGGCGGGATCAGCCCCGCCGGCTGTGAAAGGAGCAAAGGGCGCAAGGAACACTTTGGCAGCGGAAACAGGAGGAAGAAATCGCTGCGGTAATCGTGTCTATTTATGGGCGCGACGCGGGATGGTTCAGTTGCCTCGCGTGGGGATGTGGGGGGCCGCGACGGTTCCCATGAAGTTATGGCGGAAGTCGAGGGGACTCTGCGGTTGCACGCGTAAGTGGTGGGCCCCGACCCAGGCCGTGTCAGGGTTAGAGGAGACGCTGCAGGTTCTCAAGTGGCTGGCGCACGTCCCAGGGAGGGCCCGGGGGCTACTATCGGTGTATTCTATACCGGGGTGCCCTCTCCACTGCTGTCGTGTGGGACCACAGGCACAGGAGTTAGAAGGAAAGATTTTTTTGCCAAATGACTTAGTTTGTTGCATGGTGTATAGAAGGGCGCGCAGGCCCCGTCATCTGGCGACACGCAGGGCATGTGGTCCTCCAACAGCGGTGGGCGACCGGGCCCGTGGATGGCGGCAGGATGAGTGGCTGCCCAGCCTTGCAGCGGGCAATCGTGCCCCAGCGCCGGCGTCAGACACGTGGATCCCTAGCGAGCAGGTGGGCAAGCAGGCCCTAGCGCTGGGAGGATGCATAGGAGATGTGACCGTTTTGGCAAGTAGGTGGGTGACCAGGCCCCGGTGCCAGAACGGGCGGCCAGGATGCATGGTTGCCTGGTAGACAGGTGGGCTTTTGGGTCCCACTATCAGGCAGCCGCGTGGACACATAAGACGGGAACAGGAAGGCTCCCCCCCGAAGACTTCTTGATAGCAGTAGGGGTCCCGATCTTTCGATGAGAGGGATAACTATCGATTGGTGGAGGAATTGACGTTGAAGGCCCGACTACAACTGTCCAGGACGTTGCGCCTTAGCGACCGATACCAACTCCAGAGGGTTATTGATCTCGTGGGCGCATGATCAACCTGACCATGAAGGTCATCGTTCCTGCAAGCAATCGAAGAATGAGAAAGAACAAGATAAACACAATCTAAAATTGCAAATATGAATTAGGCACAAACAAGTAGGTGGGGTTCCGAAGACAAGTAATACAGGCGGTGTAACTGACACACGCGATTACAAGAAAAGTACCAATGGCTAAACTTTAATCTAACAAAACCCGAGGAAGAAGAAGGGAGGTGGCGCCAATATATAGAGGTATGACTGCTAGAGGGGGCGTGCTGGCCATAGGGGCACGCACCCCCACGCAACCCTAGGTATATATGGGCCTTGGGCCCAAAAGAGAGGTGGCGCAGCACCTGGCAGATTTGGCCCACTTAATTTTTTCATCGATTCTGGGTGACTCGGGAGGAATTTAGAGGTGATGCTAGATCCGTTGGAAAGCTTATCTCCTAAGCTTTCCAGAAAGTGCTCATTTGCCTTAATCGGACGTCGTATGCAGCTTAGGCGTCCGTTTGAAGTCAGACTGGTCGCAGACGGCCGAACCGGGCCTTCTGGAGAGTTGGGCTTGCACTTGGGCTTTCTTGGACGTGGGGGAGGCACTTGGTTCTTGGTTGTTGCCTGTTGGACCTCCCTCATTGTTGGAGTGAAAGGCGATTTAAGCCCACTTGATATTTCTCGTCGGCTTACTGCTGCGGCATTTCAGCACGTCGACGTGGCGTGGATGTCGACGACGTCGGCGGAGTTATAGTGGTAGGAGCAAGAGGCGTCGTGTTCACATCTGTCTTGGTGATGTCCTCATCATCCTCCCCTTCTTGATTTGGAGTCGTCCTCGACTCCATCCCATTCTTCTGCAAAATGTTAGAAGCGACAAGAGGCAAAGAAATAGACGCATCCTTTGTATTCAAATCAGCAAAACAAGGATTGTGCTTGTCCATGTCATTAGAAACAAATTTTGTAGCTAATAAAACTACACCATTCGATTTCATTTTAGATTTGATAGAACTTGGGTCCTTCTTAGGTGGGTTTGATTCCTTAGCTACAATAGGATTATCACTTTTATAACTTTCGTGTTTATCTCTTTTAGCTTTTTCTACCTGAGATTTCAGTAATTCAGCAGGGGTCATAGGATGTAGCACAAATTTCTTACCCTTAAATATGAATGAATATTGATTAGTTCTACCATGATTAACAACATCTCTATCATATGATGGAGATGGGCCAGCTGCGCTTCCGCTACGCTGCCACCCGTGATGTCATCGAGGTCACTATGCCCTGCGCTCGCCAGGCCGAGCAGCCCAGCCGTGGGCTAGTGCCGCCGCTCCTCGCTCCACTGCAGCTGCAGCACCAGCCGTCGCCGCCTTTGGGCCGCAGCGCTGCCTGCTCCCTTCCTCCTCTGCGGGCAGCCATGTTGAGGAGCTGTGATACCAGATGTTGGAACTAATCTTGTAATTAAGTATTTTGTTTGTTATTAGGATCATGGTGTGCATGGTCGCATGGTGAGGATGTGGGACGTGATGCATGGTCGGCTAGTTAGATGAGCATTAGCCGTACATGTAGTCCGGCCAAGTAGTTCTTAGCGTGGCTTAAGAATAGATCAGGTTGGTGCACGTGTATGCATGATAATTGGTAAAGCATGTGATTAGGGAATTCGTTAGTTTGTTAGCCGGTGCATGGGTGTGGTGATCGGATAGAGGTAGTGTTGGTTGCATTGCAGCCGAGTCTCCAGGAGATTAAGTGTGTACGTGGGTTCGCATGGAAGTGCACATCATGGGCCAGTAGTTAGTCGCGTGTGTGCGTGAGTTTCTCTACTTAAGGGCTTGTACAGCTTGCGTTGAAAAGAAGAATAACAGAGAAAGAAAAACGCAGTGCTCGACAGTTCGAGGTTGCACGAAACCGGTGTTCTTGTGTTCATCTCTCTTGTGTGCGTTTGAATAAATCATGAGCGAGTGTTCTCCCGGAGTGTCTGGGCCAACACCGGACCCGCTGCTCCTCCTTCCGCCGCGCGTAGCAGCTTTGAAATCCCGCTGCTGCCCGGCTGCGTTGCCCCAAGCTATCGCCGCACTGCTTACTCGCCGCACTGCTTACTCGCCGTTGACCTTACGTCGCTACACCACCACCCGATCGCCTAGCGCTGTCGAGCTGTGCGCCATTGCGCCAACCGCCGCCACTAAAGCAACAAGTTACCGCCGCCAGTTGTCGCTGCCTCCTCTGCTCTCTCTCGCTCCATCTCTCTCTCGACCGCCCTCTCTCTTTCTATCTCTCTGTCGCGCTTCTTCCTTCTCTCTCTTCTTTCTCTCACTCTCTCTCACCCGATCCTCCTCTCTCTGTTTTTCTCTCTAGAAGCAACGAAATGGGAAGATAAGGATGGGGAGATTTTTGGAAATTTTGCATTTTATCCCCAAGGTTTTGTGTAATTTTGCAAAGATATTACGGGTTTTTGACAACTTTGAAAAATGCAATAAAAATATATTTGAACTCAAAAAGTTATGGGGATTCCATTTTTGTGATCTGCATTAGGTATTGATGAATATCTATTTTCCATAATTTTGAGTATAGTTTACACTTGGCTTAAATATTTACCAATATGTTTATATTTTATCAAATTTTATTGATATTTCCCCTGTTCCTTATAGAACACTAGAAAAATTATTATGCGTTTTAATATAATATTCATCATATATTCTATGTTATTTATTTTAGATGACCCTACACACATATATGCAAAATTAAATATTATATTATATATAGTTTCAAAGAGTTTTGATATTTAGGGTTATATCTAGAATCATTCGAGGTTCCCTTATGACCTTGTAGACTTAAGCATGTCACATACATGTGATTTATCTTTGGGTTTTGTAGATCTTGTACTATGATCCTTATGTTATCGAAAGTACGGATGATTGCTATACATGTATAGGGATTTCTTTGTTAACATTTGGAAGTTACATATGCAACTAGATGTGACAATATTGGGATGGTTCAAACGCATTATTAGTTGATAGAAAGGGGTATCCGCTAAATGCTCGATATTGATAAAAATTTTAGATGGACCCGAAAAGAGTTCGTGTTGCTAAGGTGTTCACGGAAGGACGGTGTATTTTGTACCACGGCCTTACAGATCACGGTAACAATAAAGGTATTGTGGTTTGGATAATATAGACTTAACTGGTAGCTGACCACAAAGACTAAAACTAGATCAACTAGGGATTGGTAACACCTTGAGTAATATGAGGTTTAAAGTTACCCGTCGGTGTGAATGATAGAAGCTTAAAATAGTTAGGGTACCTCAAGAACGGTGTTGGCAATGAATGTGGGTGGAAATGGCTATGACCCTATTGATCTGTCTCCATCCAGAAAACAGACTCCATATGTGGGTGGAACTGTGTTTACTGTTTAATGCATGCAACATATGTTTTAATTCGTGGAAAAAAATTTATACCCAAAATTTTGGGATATTACACCTGTCGGGCAACTGTAGCTCTAGATACCTCTTTACGCGCCCAGTGGAACGAGGACATTCATGAGACCAGGCTTCCAATCCAGCAAGATCGAATCCTTGCAGTCGCTACACCCACTACCTATCGTTATGAACCGTGCTCGCACTCGATTGACCTTACCATGAAGGCTAATTCCTACAGGCAGTAGAAGAAACAAGCAAGAATGAGATACAAAGCAAACAATCTAAAATATCGTATTCAATGTCGAGGTTCTCTTTCAACAGGCTTGGTCTACTCGACACTACCCAATGAACAAGTGTTTCGCATGCAGCAGAAAACAAACTTAACAATAACCTATGGAACGAAGAGAGAGGGTGGCAGCCATATAAAGTATGGTGGCCAAAGAGGGGGTACGAATCAGATTAGGTCACACGGGACCCGCCCCTACCAAACCCTAGGGATACACGGGCTTTGGGCCCAAAGAAAAGATAGCGTAGCATCTCACAGATTCTGTTCGCTGTCTTGTTTCAATGATTTTTGGCACTCTAGATAAAATTTGGCAGTGGGACCAGATGCGTTCGAAAGTTTATCTCCTAAGCTTCCCATGGAGTGGTAGAACGTTGAAAACGGACTTCGTATGAAGCTAGGACATCCGTTTGAATGTAGCCAGCTTGCGAACGGCCAAACTGTGCCTCCTATAGACTTGGGCTTGGTTGGACATAGAAGAGGTTGTTAGGCCTTGGTGACGATGTGCTGGACCTCTTGTGATGATCGTGTGAATGGTTTGGCCAAAGGATTCATGCCCCTTTGATGTTCTTCTCATTCCTTCGGTGAAGTAGGGGAAGTAGTCGATGTAAAAGAAGCAGTGGACGTTGTGGATGTAGTCGAAGTAGTAGAAGCCACATCCGTATCCTTGTAAGTGATGTCCTGATCAACAAGATCGAGTGAATGATTGAGCTATCACAAGGGTGGCATAGATCTAGCCTTGAGCTTGACTGGTATCATGAAGCAAAGGGATCGGTATTGATACAACCATGGCACTTATGCATATATCCACTGCTCCAAATCTTATCCTCTCAAGATTCATCTTAGTTAAAAATAAACAAAAGGTGAATTTGTTTCTTACTGAGCCTCAAATTATAATCAACAAGAGTATGATGCTATCTAATGAGAATATACATGTATTTAAATTTAATGAATTTTCAAAGAGCTTCGTAAAGGAGTTCATCATGATGTATAAGGGCCAAGCTGAAACAAGGAAGTCCTCCATGTTATGGAATCCAATTCGTCCACCAGAAGTAAGTCAAGAATTGACACCATAAATTATACAAAAATATCAACTGGAGTCGAGGACGACTCCAAATAAAGAAGGGGAGGATGATGAGGACATCGCTACCTCGGATACACCCATGGCACCAACATCCAAAGATTCTCCTAGTGACCAGCGACTGTTGACCAACATTGAAGAACCAATTACACGGGCTCATGCGTGACAACTAAATTATCAGGTAAATTTATTCCTAGGGTCGCATAATTTTATATTGGAGAATAGACCTCTACTTAATAATATTCTCATACTTAGAAACCTGGACAAGGATCATCAAGAGAGCATTAATCCGCCAACACAAGTCATAAAGTAAGGCGGGAACGCGAAAGGTTTCAACTCGGCCTCCAATGACCAGTCAAAAATTAAACGCTCATAGAGAATGCAAACGGACTCCGTTTGGGGCGTGTGAACACTTAATGGAAAGGAAATTTCGTGCTCTTTCCAACGGATCCAGCCTCACCTTCAAATTCTTAACAAGCTGGCCACAGCAGTCCAAAACGTTCAGCAGTTTCAGTCTCTTTGGATGCTGCGCCACCTTTAATTTTGCGCTATGTTCCCATGTATCTCTAGCTGCGTAAGAGCACCTTCTAGTAGCCATCTCCCTGGCTATATATTGGACAGGTCCCTTCCATTTCTCTTTATGCTTTGTTTAGATTAGTTGCCCGATGTGTGGAACTATATCCTTGTTCTCCTGACACGGCTAGAGCAGCAGTAAACAAGTTCAAAACCTCAACATATGTGTGTGCTTCATCCTTGTTCTTGCTAGTTTTTCGATTGCTTGCAAGAATAGACCTTCGTGGTCAGGTCATCCGAGCTTTGGCATGGTTGATAACAATCAGGTGTGTGGTTTAGCGATTGTGAGCGCTTATCCTTGCGTGGTTTATAGCCGGATTGTCAAAGTCATACTCCGCCAAATCGAAGTTATCCCCTCATCGGAAGATCGGGCCGCCCGTGTGTTCATCAGGTATGTCAGTATATCAAGGTTCAGCCGAGATAATCATTTTGTGCATTTGGGGTCAATATGTCCTACTAGGAACCGCTATTGACCTGTGATTCAAAAAAGAGTTTCCAAGGCCACGCCACTTGCGCAAGAACCTAACGGGTCATACACTTAACGGATTGTAACATGTCTAATAGATTGGATTCATTAGTTGGTTTCATGAATAGTGATCTGTGTAGGATTATATTCGTGCATACTGATTTGTGTAGGATCTGTTTCGCGGATACTCATCTGTGTAGGATTAGAGCCCTAATGGGCCTCTATCGTAGAAGCCCATTAGTGCACTCTATATAAGGAGAGGCGGTGCAGCGGTGCACGCACACGTATTCGCCACCACGTAACTCTAACCGTCACACCCCCTATCGACTCCTACAAACCCTAGTCGCGCACGTGTGGTGCTAGCATACTGGTGCACAGCGCTCCGCCCCTGGACGTATAGATACCGTAGAGGACCTACTGCGGTTGCTGCGGCGCTGATCGGCGACAAAGAGAAGAAGATCGGTGAGATCGACTACTTCCTCTATGATAGTACGTACTACGTTGCTGCGGTGGTGATCGGCGCGGAGGAGACGTTCGACTCAACGTAAACAACTACTTCCTATATATCGACGGGTGACGTCGGACTCAGCTACTACGACTCTCCTTTCGCTATGACCGCGTGTTAAGGATGACGATCGGCAGTAATGATGACGACAATGATGGCGGCAATAGCACGACAATGATGACAATGACACCAGGAAATAGATCGGTTTTGTGGGGATTAGGGGATAATAAATATGATTTGAGATTTATATAGGGGAGAGTTGGGAATGAACTAGGGATGGCTTGAGTTGGGCTTGGCCAAAACCGCGACGAGTTTGGAGCTAAACCTTAATTGCTTTAACAGTTGGAAATTTAGGAGGAAATATATTTTAGGGTGTCATACTAACTCGCCTTGGTTGAAAGTGTCGAGCTCTTGACCGAGATCTTCAAAAAGGTTCCTTCAGGACATCTTTATCTATATGTATAAATAATATGCATCCAATAAACAATCAGAAATAAGCAAGAATGATGTATGAGCACAACTATGCTTACACATAATCGAGATTAATACGTTAAATGATGTATGAGCACAACTATGCTTACACATAATCGAGATTAATATGTTAACCTTCTTGTTCGGGATTGACTCATGCCTTCCTCGGGCAACTTCGTATTCGAATTCATGTATGGATGCAGGTGCTCGTGGGGTAGATGCTGTTAGTCGCCTCCGGTAACTTACCTAGGCAATGAAGGTCGCTTCAGGGGCCTTGTTTGCCTAGATACCTTGGACAGCCTTGCTCGTATCGAACACCGACGCGTAGAACAAAGTTGTTACCCGGAAGGATTGCTTGGGTGATATGTTAAAGGGTTGCGGGCCTGATCCAGTAACACAGGAAGTTTCCAGGATTGCGGTAGCTAACCGACCCGGAGAAATTCAAGGCGTTTATCTATAGTAATATCTATCTTTCTATTGTTAGTGCCTTAGGCGTAGTATAAATACCCTTGCAATCGCCATAGAGAGGCATCAGGATATGGCAGACCTCACCCCACACATTCTAATCTGTTCATCCTTCAAACCCCAATCTAAGCATTGGACGTAGGGCTGTTATCCCTGATCTCGGGAGGCCCGAACCAAGATAAAAATCTCTGTGTCTCTTTTTCGCGATTCTTCACGCCAAGATCTCTTTGACATCTTGGAAGTCCCCAGTGGCAGAAAGGGGGCTTTCTGCTCCCTCATCCAAGAAGTAAGCTCGACAGGGAGCCTTGTTCCCAATCACCGACAGCTGGGGACCGTAAGTTCCTTTGCTGCAGAAATCCTCTAAGAAGTCGAAATTTGGTGACACCCGTAGCCTTTGTGACTTTAAAGAAGTCGACGGCCACGAAGAACTCGATTCAGAGTACATTCCCGAGCCGAGCCAAGCCGATCCTCGAGCCGTATCGAGGAACTCCGAGAGGAGATACCCTCACAAGGGATGGGGACATTACGACGAGCTTGATATCCTAGAGTGGGATGCAACGTCCGTCGGAGAAACCCGTCACGTGGAGATACCATGATCACCCTCTCAAGCCCTATCCGTACCCGCGACGCCAACATGGCAAACGCGGAAATCGAGGAAAGGCAAGAGGAATGACGGGACTCAGGTAAGAACCATAGGTGCTAGGAAAACAATGCCCGACGTGGCCTAGATGAGGCCATGAATGAAACCTTAGCCCAGATAAGGTACAGAGGCCGGAAGGATGCGCGTTCCAGGCCTAGGGCACCTCCCTGGTGTGGATCACCTTGACCTTCACATTGGACTCCCCCGAGGAATCAAGAAGACTCGAGGCACTCGGATGATCTAATCTTGGAAAGCCGCAAGCGCCTAAGAGCTCTAGCAACCGTTGTCCGGCAGTTTAAGGATAGTCTGGGCAACGGCGATCTGCCCGCCATGGGTCTAGCCATGACGGAGAACCTCGAGCGACTCGCCGCGGAATTCGACCGAGCCTAATCTCGCTACTCCCAGCGCAGCCAGAGCGACCCGAGAAACTATAGTCTAAACAACCAAAGGTGGGATACCCCTTCTAGGTAGGTACGCAGGCACCTGGACGACCACGATTAATCCCGAAGTAATGCCTGGAGAGGTTTAAACCGTGAGAAACGGTGCGGGATGTCGAGGTGGGAATACTGCAACGCCACGGCTTCGGTAGGATCCTCTTATCTGAATTGCCCTGACGTATTCTCACGTCTTGATCCGCACCAAGACTGGCTACCCTTAGACTACCAGGCCGACCAGGACCATCGTCATGCGTGTCCCCAAGCCTCGGGAGAACGTTACGTGACCCCGGCTTATGGCTACAAGGCCTTTTTGACTCTCTCCGGACAGTCATTTGGTAGGCCAAATTCAAACCCGGGCTCGTGGAGAGGTTCAACGGAACTCAAAACCCTAGGGAATTCCTCTCCATCTGTGCCACCACCATCTTGGCTGCTAGTGGTGATGAGGACATCATGGCCAATACCTGCCCATGGTGTTGGAAGGCCCCACCCGGACGTGGCTATTCAATCAGCGTGAGGGGTCTATCCATAACTGGGAGCAACTATGTGATGCTATATGGAATAACGTATGGAATAACTTCCAGAGCTACTATGACCGTCCGAGTAGAGAAGACCACCTGAACAGGTTGGTGCAGATGGACGGAGAGTCTCTGCGTCAGTTTGTCCAGCGAGATTCATCAAGGTACGCAATACCATTCCTAATGTATCGTATGATGCAGTGCTTCACGCACCTCATCGCGAACGAGCTCTTGTGGGTGGATGACCGCTACGCAAATGCTACCGAGACTGTGAGCTGGAAGTAGATGCTTGATAAGGAAAAATCTCTCCTGAACCCAGCGTGGAGTCCAAGGAGAAGAAGTCCACCTCCAAGTACAAAAAAAAAGAGAAGAAGGCCGATTCTCGGAATTTCGTAGCCGCGATAGTCGAGAGTCTACGCCTAGGTCTGAGCGGAGGAAGCAAAATTACCCAGACAAGGGCAAGGTCTGGGCTCCCCAACATCGTGATAACGACCAGGAGGAACGGCGTAAAAGTACGAAATTATGCCTGCTCCACCAGGTCCACGGACTTGATCTCTGCAATTGCCGCATATGGTTAGGTCGCATGGACGACTTCTACGGTGGCAAGGGACCTATGCCCACTCTGCCCGAAGAGGGTGAAGCAAGCAAGGGCAAGCGTCCCACCTGGGACGATGATGGCTCTGATGACTATCCCGATGTTGAGCACCACGTCCCCATTCGAGGGCTCCTCAGCTTACTCCTCTCGGCGTGACCTCAAGGAAGCGGCCAGGGAGGTGCACCACGTTGAAACAGTCTAACCTCATCCTGGACAGTTTAGGTGGATAGGGCAGCCCCTGACTTTTCTGCAAGGACGATTGTCCCCTTGGAATGACGAAGCCGCAAAGGCTCACGATCATAGTCTCCCCCACTATTAGCAATTCGACGGTGGGGAGAGTTCTGATCGACAGAGGTAGTTCCCTGGACTTTATCTCTACCAACGTGCTGGACAAGATGCAAATTTCTCGCTCCAAAGTCAAGAGTATTGTGATCCCTTTCCATAGGATAGTTTCGGGACAGCCGGTCAAGCCATTAGGCCAGATCGTGTTGCCCGTGACCTTCGGTGAGCAGGCCAACTTTAGAACTAAGTTGATCACTTTTGATGTGGTTGACATACCTTGGCCCTACAACGCAATCTTGGGCCGGCCGGATCTAGCCAAATTCATGGCTACTATGCACTACGCTTATTAGTGCATAAAAAATACCAGACCTCAAAGGGGTAATCATTGTTAAGGGAAGCTATAAGGCAGCCCTGAACTGCGATGAACGCGCTCTGTCCCTTGTCGAGCAGCTCCCCCTGTGTGGCTCAGAACAAGAACCAAAGAAAACTGTCCGGTTCAAAGCTGCCCTCCAACCTAGGGGAGAAACCAAGGCGGTGCCCCTCTTCGAGGAGGAATCGACCAAGGTAGTGCATTTAAGGACCTCCTTGGACCCCAAATAGGAACTTGAGCTCATTACCTTCCTCCGGGCATATGCGGACGTGTTTGGTTAGGAACCGTCTGACATGCCCGGGGTCCCAAGAGAGGTAATCGAGCATTGGCTAGTGGTAAAGCCTAATAAGAAGCTCGTCCGGCAGAAGCTTCGCTGGTTCTCCGACTTTAAATTCGACATCATCCGGGAATAGCTAGACAGGCTCCTCAAGGCCGAATTCATCTGGGAGGTGGAGCACACCGAGTGGCTGGCCAACCTCGTGATCGTCAAGAAGAAAGTAGGAAGTGGAATATGTGTGTTGATCACAGTTGGCCGACGCGACGGCGGAGTCCAAGCTCATGAGTTTTCTGGATGCTTACTCTGGTTATCACACCACTGAGCATGGGACCTACACTACCGGTTCCAAACCGGCTCTAGTACCAGTTTTAGAACCGGCTATAGGCATCCGGAAGTGATGTCCACGGGGTTGCACTACCGGTTGATCTACCCGGTAGAGCTTGCCAGAAAAGGGAGCGCACGGATGGCGCTGCAGCATATCTACTACCGGTTTGAATCACTAACCGGTTTATATTACCAACAGCAAATGCATAGATCTATGGACTCACTACTGGTTTGTATTACCAACCGGTAGTAGATCCAGGGATTCACTACCAGTTTGTATTACAAACCGGTAGTAGAGACCCTGTTACCCATCCGACAACAGGCCACCAAATTACTTTCAATTCAGGTTTAATTGCAATCCACATTTCAACCAGATTCTTAATTCACAGATTTGCATATCAGTTTTCAAAATGCACACATAATTAATTGACAACACAACAAATTCATTCACAACATTAATTACTTCAACAAAGTACATATTCACATTCAAATAATATTCACATCAATCTAATTTAACACATATTCACATTAAGTACACGAGGGAACTCAAGTTTACAATTCAAAATACAATAGTTCATTTTTTTTGTCCATCGCTTTTTGAAACCAAGGTTGAGCCCGTGAGTTCGCTAGTCCTTATCGTAGGGCACGGTCTGTACGCATGTTCGTGGAATGCGCTCTTTGGAGATATGACCTCATCAACAAGGAAGCCGGCGAGTTGTTCTTGGATTGCGTTGACTCGGTGCGGCAAGAGTATGCCTTTCTCAGAATTGGTGAGCTGTCATTAGGTGAAGTGAAAAAATTAATGTGTACGAAGTGAGAATTATGAATCGATAAGTATCTACATACCCATTCGGTACTTTACATCTGATTGTGGTTGATAATGAAATACCGCATGAACTCACATCATAGTAGCCACATAAGTTATTTCCTGACTCCTGCCTCATACACTATGGTGAGAAGAGTTGAAAAATATTATTGGCATGGAAAGGTGAAAATCATTATTGGTATGTAAAAGTGGTACGACACATGAATATTCGCTACGTACTGGAAAATCGGTTATAACATGAAGTGTCTCCTTGAATTGACCACCCTTCTGTGCACGGAAACTTGCAAATGCATTGCGCGTGATTACGGATAGTAGTTATTAGAGTTCGACTCACTCGAAATAAATATTACTAGATTAGTAATGAAAGGAAGAATATTACCTGTTAAGCAAGCCTATGATTTTTTCCAAATTTTGTATGGGCCTCTTTTGTGGGTCAAAAACAATGATCTGGCTGCGATCTAAGTAGATAGCAAGAAGGACCCAGTGAAACCTGCGCACATGTCAACATAGGTAATTAGTCCTAACTTCATGTCATGTGAAAAAAATTTAGAACGAGAAGATACGAAAACACGTACCCAAAGTTGTAGGGTAGAAGTATAAATTTTTTGTAGTATTGTCCAAGGAGAGCATTGAGGATATTGTTCTCGGTTTCTTTTGCCTTGTACATAACGGTTGATTCATTTACAACTATTGGATCGATGTAACCTATATTGTAAATAGACATGTTTCTGTAATTTTGTATCTCCATTCTGCATAAAAAGAAATTAGTTACACTTGCAATTTAATTAAAGATGCACAGGGTGAATTTTACAAATAAGACACTTACAGAGTCTAGCAACCCATCAAGGCCACGTCGAGGGCGTCTCGTTGGTACATTTGGTAAATATTGTCGAATACAATCCATGCGAGGCCATCGCCGCGAAAGAAATCCTCTTGTTTGAATTGGGCGGCAAACATTGTTCTGCCATCCTTTGACTCCCGCAAGTACCATTCGTGCAATTGCCGCATTTTCATTGATAAGAATGGCACCTCATTAGGTCGAACTAATGGCTCACCCAACTTAAACGGCCATCGAACAGGTGCCGCTTCAACCTCACCAACTCCACGAATCTGATCTTCTGTTAGTCCAGTTTCTGCCATGAACTGTTGCATTTGCAAATCCGCTAGGGACTGCGGCTGCTTCTTTTTAGCCTTACTTAGTGTGCGTTCGTAGTCTGACGGCAACTTCTTCGGCTCCGCCCACGATGTCGTGAAAATTTTTTTCATTGTAGCGTCGATTGGAACCGTCTTCTTAGGCTCCGGACGTTTGAAGTGTGCAATTACACTTGCTTGAACTTCCTTTCTCGTCTCCTCGGGAGTTAGGTCATACAGCTTCTTAGATGAAGCCGACTTTTTAGCTCGGGTAGACCTCTCCTTTTGTGGAGCCGACTTCTTCGGCGGGGCTTCTTAACTAGGGTCGACTTCTTGCTTTAAGCTAGTCGACTCTGTTGTGAGCCCAATTTCTTAGGTGAAGCCGGCTTATATTTAGGCGCTAGGGGTGGTGGAGGTCGGGCTTCTTGTCACCGCCATCTTCTTGCGTGGAGGTGGTAGTGGAGTTGGACTTCTAACAAGCATAGGATCTGGGTGCGAGAGGTCCCTCGGCGGAGTGGACACCTCCTGGTTACCTTCAAATATAATATAGCGCTTGCGCCACAAGATAATACTGTGTAGGGCCTCTCCAAGCTTGGTAACCCCGTCACCTCCAGAAATGTCGAGGTCAAGGTCCTCATATCCTTCGCAGCAGACCTTCTCCACACTGACCTTAGAGTAGCCTGGCGGTATCTCATTGCAATGAAAGAGCTGGCCCGGCTCCACGGGGAATGCCAGCATAAGCCGCCTTGAGGGACAGGTTACGCGCTTCATTATGCAGCTCACACAAATGGCGTGTCGTGATGTCATCCATGGGATAATGGCCCACCTCCACTTCAGGGAGCCCGGTGGAAGCGCAGCTGCTCCGTCTCAGAGAGGGGCTGATGACAGCGCCAGGATTACTAGGCGGTTCCTGCAGCTGGCTAATAGCTAGCTGCACTTGTCGTTTAACTTTTTTGTTTATACTTACCTGTGTTTCATTAAGCTGTTCTTCCAATGCATGGTACCTTTATTCTTCTTGGGCTTTGCTTCCCTGCCGACTCCTATAACCGTCGATGTACTCAGCGAAGCCGTGCTTCCATGGAACCACGCCAATACCGCGTGTTCGTCCAGGGTGCTCGGGGTTTTGCAGGGCCATGGTTAGCTCGTCATTCTCCCTATCTGGCCTGAATGTGCCTTGGGAAGACTGTTCGAGGGCGTCTACAAGTCTTGTGGCCACTTCCTGCACTTCCTCTGAATACACCAAGCTACCGTCATCTGCAAGGCTTCCCCCGTGGGCAAAGTACCAATTTTTCTATCGTTCAGGCCAGTCGTGCGTTATGGGTGTTATACCTCTGTCCATCAGTTCTTGTTCCCTCTTCTGCCATTGTGATATCTTCTTGACGTAACCACCAGTGCCAAGGTGGTGGTGGTATCGCTTCTTCGCTGCATTAATCTTGTTCTTTGCACTCATAGATTGACCTTGTTCCGATTGCTTGTACTCCACAAAAGCATCCCAGTGGTCCGTCAATTTTGGCAAAGTATTAAAGTCGGGCGTTCGACCCTTCTGCACGTAGGCGGAGTTTAGATACTTCTTCCAAGTCTGGAAATGGATGGTCATTTTCTTCAAAGTGTATTTCTTCACCAGCTCTTCAGACCCGGGTGGAAAGGTGAACATCTCTTTCATATCAGCCCAGAGCATGTTCTTGATATCGTCAGAGACCACGTCGTTGTCATCTCGTTTGCCACTCCATTTTCTTAGGCTAATGGGCACGTGATCCCTGACATGGTAGCCGCAGGCGTTGTTGTAAGGACCCAAGGCTGACTCCGGTGCAATAGGCATGCCATCGGTGTTAACTTCAGTGATTACATGTTTTACTGTCGGCTTCTTGTTAGGCTCTCGACTTTTCACTTGGCTGCTCGAACTAGCAGGCTTAAAAATATGACAAAGAAGATAGATGTCAGGATGTTTGGTAATCATCAAAGGGTTACCAACATATGCTTTCATATGAATTACCTCAGTGCTAACAGCTTCGGTGGCCTCACTAGGCTCAGTGTTAACGGCTTGGGCGGCCTCACCGGCCTCAGTGTGAACGGCTGGCGAGCAACGCGACCAGCGAAGCAACCTTTTGCGCGATCTGCTCGAATAGATTTTGTTCCTCCTCCTCGAAGGTGGGATCAAATTCCATCTCTTATAACTGTAACTTGATCCTATTTAGTTTAGAAAGAAATAACCAAGTTTGGGCAAAACACGACAGAGAAGGAGTCGAATTGGGCTGGACCATGCCACGGCCTAGAGTTTTAGGAGTCGAATACTAAGGCCTTGTTTGGCAACAAAATGTTTTCATAGTTTCTAGGCAAAACCATGGTTTCTAAAGCCATGAAGTGTTTGGTTGCCCTAAATCGACATCACACTTAGGGTTGCCCTAATTCCTTTCAGGTGTTAAATTTTAAAGAAATTCCCTCGATTAAAGTATGACAATCTAGTCACTTGACAATTCTCTGAATTTTTAGGTGAGTGGCATTGAACTCACTACTGAAAGGCAATCCATATTTACATTATCTGTATCAATAGCAAGACCGACCAAATCCTACATGAAGCGATCCAAGAGAACAACCTGAAAATCTTCACGCCTAAACAAGCTAATAGGCGTACATAACACTTGAGATCCTGGCGCTTGTGTCAAAAGAACACATCAAGGATAACAAACACTAGCATTGACCTTAATATTAGCTCGATGATGACTGCATATAGATGAGTGTTGTGGTACTGTGAGTAGTGATTAATCGAGTATATGTTTAGCACTAGCATTGACCTTGTGATTGTACAAATTCAGTAGTTGTTTATATACCTATGCATCTGTGGATTCAGTAGTTGCAATACCTACCAGTCACGGTCAGCGACGGGGCGGAACGCCGGCGATGGAGACACATACCGTGGGTCGGCGATGGGGGCGGAGATGCCTAGGGCGGAGACAGCCATGGCGAGGACGAAGGGCGAGAATGGGGTCGGCAACGGGGACACCGGCGATGAGGGCTGGGTCGTCGGAGGCGTCGAAGTGGGGAGCCGTCGGAGGAGTCGGCGCGTAGGGTCGTCGGAGGTGTCGTAGCCAGGTCATCGGAGCGTCGGTCAAGGGGTCGTCGGAGGCATCAGCGCGGGGGGTCGTCAGAGGCGACGACGCGCGGGGTCGTCGGAGGCGGAGACGGCGGCGGCGCCAGGGGTTTGGGGAAGTTGGAAATTTGGGGGAGGGTTAAGTCCCTTGCGCATGCGTTTTTGAGGGGCAATTCACAGGCCACGACCGGTTGGTTAAACAAATCGGTAGTAGAGCAAGATCTACGACCGGTTTGAATAAATAACCGGTAGTAGTGCTTCCTCTCTACTACCGGTTTGTTTAACCAACCGGTTGTCGTCTCAACAAAAAAAATCCCATGGCAGGGCAATTCGAACTCGTGACCGCACGGGGAGCCCGCGCTCAAGAGCACGCTGCTAGCCAGGAGTGAGGAGGGTTTTTGTTTGATGTTGTGTATTTCTTTTGTTCCATATTCGATGTTGTGTATTTCTTTTGTTCCTTAACTGGGAGAGGTGAGGGGGAAGGGCATGGTGACTGAAATGTCGGCCTAACTCTAGTGGGTCCCACATGTCAGTGGTAGACTTCAAATTATTTTAGATGGTTTTTTGTTGATTAAATTTGTCTTGGAGGGTTATTTATTTTTGGGAGCAATAAAAATGAAATGAAAATATGGCCAAATTCAAAAATTGAGCAAAATTCAAATATGCTATCAATTAATTTGATCTTTTTAGAAACCTCAAGATTTAGAAATATTTTGCCGAGTGTTTTGTAATGTTGTGAGCCCATACAAAAGAAATAAAAATAAGAAAACATATTGACAGGTGTCGCACATGTACCATTACCGGTTGTTTAACCAACCGGTAGTAGAGCCTGATCTACGACCGGGTTGAATAAACAACCGGTAGTAGAGCTTCCTCTCTACTACCGGTTTGTGTAATCAGCCGGTACAATAGGGAATTCCAAACAACGCTATATTGGCGCGAACAGAGGAGCCACCTCTGCCTCTTTCTCTGCCTCCTTTAAAAATCTTCCTCTTGTGCATCTTCATCTTCCTCAACTGCTGCCTCTGCCTCCACTGCCGCCTCTCCGCCTCCTCTGCCTCAACTGCTGCCCCACCGCCAATGGCTTCCTCCGGCGCCTCTCCCCCCACTACAGCCTCTGCCTCCCCTGCCACCCCACCGCCACCGATGCCTGCGACTCTGCCTCCACCGCAGCCGACTGCTCTGCCTCCACCGCCGCCACCGCCGTTGCATCCACCAACGCGGCCGTCTTCCGACGACGACGAGAATCCGCGCCCTCGGAAGCGCATCTTTCGTCGCAAGCCGAGAAAGGAGTCCGTCTTCTACCCGGCGGAGTTCTCCATGTCGGACGAGCTCTCCGACGACGACGACGACGAGGAGGACTTCGACGAGGTCGTTGTCAAGATGGAGGACGAGGAGGAGGACGACGATCCGGAGGACGACGACGACGCCGACGATGAGGAGGAGGACGACGATGAAGAAGACGACTAATTAAAAAATAATAGATAATTAGTTAGTTAATTAGATATTATTAGTGTCTAGCTTAAAAATTATCATCTTTTGTGGTAACCCTGTGGATTGTACAAGGTACCATTATTGTAAATTATATTAAACCCATGGTAATATATGAACATTTTCTATAATAGATTTTATCTTACATTATTGTAAATTATTAGTTTCTACAAATTGTACAAATTTTTATACATTTCTCCACAAATACATTCATGTACCAAAAATTAAAAATCAACCGGTGTCACACATGTACCATTACCGGTTGTTTAACCAACCGGTAGTAGAGCTTCTCTCTACTACCGGTTTGTTTAACCAACCGGTCGTGGTCTCAACAAAAAAAAATCCCGTGGCGGGGCAATTCACATATCACTACCGGTTGGTTAAACAAACCCGTACTAAAGATGGCTCTATTATCGGGTTGACTAAACAACCGGTAGTAGAGTTTTGAAAATAAAAAAAGCGGCCATGAAGGGCTCGAACCCACGACGAAGACGGGAGCCCAAGGCCAAGCGCAAGCTGCTAGCCAAGGGAGAGGACGGAGTTTGCTCGTCTTTCTCGGGCTCGTACCGCAATTGTACCAAAACTAAAAGAGGAGAAAGGGCCTGGTCACTGACAAGTGGGCCCATATATCTTGGGTCCCACATGCCAGTGGTAGTAATTTTCCATACAGTGCTCGAAAATCATAGAAAATCGTTAGGTAACCATACAAATTAAATAAAAAATATCACAGAATTCATGAAAATATGAAAAAATTGACATATATAAAAAAATATGATCTTTTTACAAACTTCTAGGCTTCAAATTATTTTAGTGGGTTTTTTATTGATTAAACTTGTCTTTCCAGGTTATTTATTTTTGGGAGCCCATAAAAATGAAATACAAATATGAAAAAAATTTTGCCGAGTGTTTTGAAATGTTGTGAGCCCATACAAATGAAATAAAAATATAAAAAAATATTCATAGGTCACACACATGAACCAAAAATATTCTTAACTGTTTACATACTTTGTTTTAACAAGTGTTCCCTCTTTATGATCGTGGCGTACATAGGGAGCTTCATCAATATCATCTAGGACACTTATGTCGACCGGCACCGCGAAAGGAGGCAGCTCGTCGAATTGATTATATTCTTCTTCATCTGTGACGTCCTCAACTCCGACAATCCTTCTTTTGCCTGGAAGAACCACGTGGCGCTTTGGCTGATTGGTAGACTTGTCCTTCCGCTTCTTCGGTTTGCTACACATGTCCATTACATAGAAGACCTGTGTCACGTCATTGGCGAGCACAAATGGTTCATCCCTATATCCATTACATAGAAGGTCCACGGTTGTCATACCGTACTTATCGATCATCACGCCGTTTGCTGTTAGTTTGACCCATTGGCACCGAAATAGAGAAACCTTCAAAGGTCCATAGTCGAGCTTCCAAATCTCCTCTATGAAACCATAATAGTTGTCCTTATTTCCATTGTTGTCTATGGCATCTATACGGACACCGCTGTTTTGGTTGGTGCTCTTGTTATCCTGGGCTCTAGTATAAAATGTGTACCCATTTATGTCATACCCTTCGAATGTCAATATTGTACTGGATGGTCCTCGAGCCAAGCGTTTTAACTGTTCATCATTGGTCTCCTTACCTATCATGTGCTTTTGTAACCAACCGCCAAAAAGGCCTATGTGTTGCCGTGTGATCCAATCCTCTGACCTGCCAGCGTATTGAGACCGTAGAATCCTCTTGTGCTCATCGACATATGGAGCCACTACAGCTGATTGTCGCAACACCGTGTAATGTGCTTGATTAAATGAATCAAGATCATTGCTGATGATTGCTTTTCTCCCTAGTGTCCCTTTTCCCCGTAGCCTTTCCTCATGGCGTGATATAGGAATGCCAATTGGATTCAGATCGTCGATGTAATCAACACAAAACTCAACCACCTCCTCTGTCCCAACACCCTGGGCAATGCCGCCTTCCGGACGAGATCGGTTACGAACATACTTCTTTAGGACACCCATGTACCTCTCAAAAGGGAACATATTGTGCAGGAACACGGGTCCGAGAATATCTATCTCTTTGACAATGTGAATCATGAGATGGACCATAATATCAAAGAAGGATGGAGGAAGATCATCTCAAGGCTCACCGCGCTTTGGACGACGCCATCCTGCAGCCTTAGCTAGGTTATACGGATCGATGACCTTCGTGACACCTCATTGAAGAATGAACACAACTTGATTATTGTCCTCGTACCCTTTCCGGTAGAATACCTCTCACAAAGAATCGGAAGCAATTGTGTCATCAACACGTGACAATCATGGGATTTCAGGTGCACGATTTTTTTCTCTTTCGTGTTGATGAGTCTCTTTATGTTCGAGGAGTATCCGGATGGGACCTTAATACTGTTCAAACATTGGATCATGCTTTTTTTCTCTTCCTTGCTTAGAGTGTAGCTGGCAGGATGTAGATAATGTCTTCCGTTCCCTCTCTTTTCTGGATGTAAGTCATTCCTTAGTTCCAATTGTTTTAGGTCTTTTCATGCTTGAAATGTATCTTTCGATTTGCCATACATATCTAGGAAGCCTACCAGGTTGACGCAAACATTCTTCACTAGGTGCATGACGTCAATTGAGTGACAGACCTCTAAGAGTTTCAAATAAGGTAGGTCCCAAAAAATTGACTTCTTCTTCCACATGGGTGCCTTGCCTTCTTCACTCGTGACAGGTTTGTTACCAGTCCCCTTTCCAAAAACTACTTTCAGATCCTTTACCATAGCGAATACCCGTGTCCCATTACGATGCGCAGGCTTAGTACGATGGTTTGGTTTCCCGTTAAAATTCTTATCTTTCTTTCGTAACGGGTGATTTGTATGAAGAAACCTCACGGTGGCCCATGTACACAACCTTCCGAAGCGAGTTTTTGAGATACATCTTTGTCAAGATCATCTAAGCAATCGGGCGCAGGTTTTATATCCTTTGATAGTCAGGCCTGCTAGGTTCCCAAGTGCAGGCCAGTCATTTATGGTTACAAATAACATGGCGCGTAGGGTGAAGTGTTCTCGTTTGTACTCATCCCATACTCGTACACCATCGTTCCACATTGTTAGTAGATCTTTCACCAATGGTTTAAGATACACATCAATGTCGTTTCCAGATTGCTTGGGGCCTTGGATAAGCAACGATATCGTAATGTACTTCCGCTTCATGCACAACCATGGAGGAAGGTTGTAGATACATAGAGTCACAGGCCAAGTGCTATGACTGCTGCTCTTCTCGCCGAAAGTATTCATCCCATCCGTACTAAAGCCAAACCTTATGTTCCTCACCTCCTCTGCAAAGTTAGGGAATGTTCTATCGACCTTCCTCCATTGAGAGCCATCAGCAGGGTGTCTTAGCATTCCGTCATCCTTTCGCGCTTCTTTGTGCCAACGCAACATTTGGACATGCGCTTTGTTCGCAAACAAACGTTTCAACCGGGGGATTATAGGGAAATACCACACCACCTTAGCGGGGGGACTCTTCTTCTTGGGCTCCCCCTCTGCCGCCCCTGGGTCATCACGCTTGATCTTATACCGTGATACTTGGCACACTAGACAAGCATCCAAATCCTCGTACCCCCTACGATAAAGGATACAGTCATTAGGGCATGCATGTATTTTCTATACTTTCAATCCCAAAGGACAGACAACTTTCTTGGCTTCGTAAGTACTTTCAGGCAGCGTGTTATCCTTTGGAAGCAACCTCTTAATGAGACATAGCAACTCGCTGAATCCCTTATCGGACAAACCATTTGTCTCTTTCCATTGCATCAAGTCAAGTGTGGTACGCAGCTTTTTGTGGCCCTGCTCGCAGTCTGGGTACAATAGTGTTCTGTGGTCCTCTAACAAGCGTTGGAACTTTTGAAATTGTCTTTCATCGGTGTAATCTCCCTCACCATCACGCAGCATCTGATCTAAATCATCCCCATCAAACTCCCCCAATGTATCTGCCATTGAACCGTATTGGGCTGCATCCAGGTTTACACTGTCTCCCTCTTCTTTTTCATCGTCTTCCTGTATAATCCCTTCTTCACCGTGCTTGGTCCAATAGATATAGTTAGGCATGAAACCTCTTTGGAGCAAATGACTGTGAAGGGGCCTTGAGTTTGAATACTCCTTCTCATTCCTGTAGTCCAGGCATGGACAACATATAAATTCTGACGGCTTGTACGCAACAGCCGCACTGATAAAAGCTTGCACACCCTCAATGTACTCCTTTGAGCATCGGTCCGTGTTATACATCCATTGCCGACCCATCTACAATAGGATGTAGCAAGCTAATTTTTAACTAATTTTCACATGATGATTTATCAATTTTTAGAATCTCAAAACCTACATAAATTTACCATGTACATATATTATTGCTAAATTGGACTCTAGCCCTTTCCTACACCATGCACATAAATTAATCAATTAAATTATGATCGAGCTAGCTCTAGATTGGAGCAAAATCACCAAAATTTTTAATTATTTGCAATTTACTTCTAAAAATGATCGAGCTAGCTCTAGATTCAAAATCTTTCATCGATCATGTGAACTACAATTCCAAATTTAATCTAAGTAAACTCCAAACATACATAACAAGTTTTTAGCAATCTACTTCAAAAATGAGGTGAGCTAGCTATATGAAGTGAGGATGATGTTACTAACCTTTATGCACTTGGATTGGAGTAAAATCACCAAATTTTAAAAAATTTGGGCAGCACCTCTCCTCAAATTTTAAAAATTGCCACGGCCAACACTTGGATTGGATCTAGATTAAAAAGCTTTCATGAATCATGGAAAAAACCACATTTTCTCCAAATCTAAAGCAAAGAGGTATACATCTAACGTTATATGAAGTGAGGTTGATGTTACTAACCTTCAAGCACTTGGATTGGAGTAAAATCACCAAATTTTGCAAAATTTGGGCAGCACATCCCCTCAAATTTCAAAAATTGCCACGGGCAGCACCTCCCTCTCTTCTCTATTCATGGGCGACAGCTCTGAGAGAGGAAGACGACTCTTTAAATGGCGGGGCAAGGAGACCCCAGTGATCTACTACCGGTTGGTTATACCAACCGGAGGAAGACTACTGTTTAAATCGCTACGCGGGGAGACCCATGTGATCTACTACCGGTTGGTATAACCAACCGGTTGGGACCGCAATCATCGCCTACCGATTTGTATCACAAACCGGTAGTGGATGATTCACTACCGGTTTGTGGCTACAACCGGTCGTAAAACAACCCTCTCCATCCCAGCCCTGGCCTTGGATGCCCTTGTAACCGTTGAACCGGTAGTGATGCAATCATCACTACGAGTTGATATCCAACCGGTAGTGATGGGCCGGTAGTAATGCCCAGCTCTGTAGCAGTGTCACCAAATAAGCATCTCCCCCTAGGATGAGGAGAAGACTGCCTTCATCACCCTGTTCGGCACTTTCTACTACATGACCATGTCCTTCGGTCTTAGGAACGCTAGTGCTACGTTTTAGCGCCTTATGCAGAAGACGTTCCCCAACCAGATCGGACAAAACTGGTAGGTATACGTGGACGACATCGTGGTAAAAAGCAAGGAAGAGTCCGACCATGTACGCGACCTTGAGGAAACCCTCTGTAACTTGAATAAGCATCGAATAAAACTCAACCCGGAAAAGTGCCTTGGGTAAGTTCCTCGGTTACATGATTGGTTCCTTAGGCAATGGTGCTAACCCTAAAAAAATAGAAGCTGTCAAAAATCTGAGGCCACCCTCTAATGTGAAGAAGGTCACCCTGACCGGTCGAATGGCGGCTCAAAGTCATTTTATTTCCCTGTTAGGTGAGCGAGGGCTCCCCTTCTTCAAGGTTTTGTGCAAACATGATGGCTTCGAATGAACAGAGAAGGCTGACAAGTCCTTTAAGGAACTTAAACGATACCTGTCCAATCCGTCGGCCTTAACAACGCCTAGATCTGGGGAAGTGTTACTATTGTATCTGGTGGCTACCCCCAAGGTCGTTAGCGCAGTATTGACCATGGAAAGGGAAGGCACGCAGTGACCAATCCATTACATGAGCGAGGTGCTTCATGGACCAAAGGAGCATTACTCGATGGCTAGAAACTCTTGTACGCCTTGCTCATGTCCCCTAGGAAGCTAAAACACTACTTCTAAGCCCATCAGATCATAGTCCCCACTACTTTTCCGCTAGGAGACATCCTGAGAAATCAGGAGGCCACTGGCTGGGTACCAAATAGGCATTGGAGTTGATGGAACAGATTTCCTGGTCGAGTGGACCAACCCAGCACATCCTGCTCGGGTGAGGAACAGCACCCAGAAAACAAGTGGACTATGTAGTTTGATGGCTCACGCTCTTTCGAACGCTCGGGGGCTGGAGTTGTGCTCGTCTCACCCACTGGAGAGCAGCTCCAATATGCAATATCTTTACACTTCCAGGCGACCAACAGTGCCACGGAGTATGAGGCCCTATTAGCTAGGCTCCGAGCAGGCAAATCGCTCAGCGTCCAGCAACTAACTGTGAAGGGGGATTCGTAGCTGGTCGTCAACCAAGTAAATAAGGAGTTTCAGTGTTCTGATGATTCATTGGCACTTTACCTGGTTGAGGTGAGGAAGTTGGAGAAGTACTTCAGGAATTTCGAGGTGCTCTTCATCCCCAGGAAGGACAACACATTGGCCGACCAACTATCTAAAGTTGGATCCTTGCAACTATCCGCCCCGACAAGAATGCTCACCGAGCACTTATATGAGCCCTCCATAATGTCTCCGAACAAGGCAATAGAGACGAGCAGTGACGTCTTCGTCCTTGAGCAAGGAGCCGACTAGACAACACCGTTTATCTAGTATTTGGTTCATGGGACACTACTCGAGGATGAAGCCGAGCGATCCCGGCTGATAAGACAAGCCTCAACGTATAGATTGGTCAAGGAGGTTCTTTATCGCAAAGGTGCACTAGGAGTCCTCTCCATGTGCATTTCCAAGGAACACGGCATATACCTTCTAAAGGACCTTCACGAAGGTCTCTGTGGGGTGCATTCGTCCTACTGAACATTGGTGGGAAAGGCCTTCTAGATGGGTTACTACTGGCCGACGGCATTAATAGTTGCCCGAGATATCGTGACCAAATGCAAAACTTGTCAATTTCATGCCCGGAAATGTCATCAACCCGCCTAAGCCCTTCAGACTATACCCCTCTCCTGGCCATTCTTGACCTAGGGGATCAACATCCTTGGTCCTTTTCCCTAGGACGAAAGGGCTGCAAATACCTTGTTGTGGCCATTATGGATAGAAGCAGAGCCTATGTCGACCATCACGGCCTAAGCCGCCAAGAAGTTCTTCCGCAGTAACGTGGTTACCCGGTTCAGGGTCCCCCACCGGTTGATCACAGACAATGGGACTCAGTTCACTAGTGAATTGTTCCAAGAGTATTGTAAGGAGATCGGAACTACGATTTGATTTGCCTTTGTAACTCATCCTAGAGCAATGGAGCGGCCGAGAAAGCCAACGGACAAATAATCTAGGGCATCAAGAAAAGGGTCTTCGATGACCTATCTCGGGTAGGACAGTCATGGGTTGATGAGCTCCCCTCCGTCATCTGGTCGGTTCGCACCACGAGCAGCTGGGTAGTGGGTGAAACTCCCTTCCAACTGGTGTACGGTGCAGAGGCCATGCTGCTCACGGAGATCACATTGGGCTCCTTGCGAGTCGATTCAGTCGAGGATACCGACTAAGAGCCAGAGTGCTTACTGGACCTAGAACTCCTAGAAGGTCGGCGCGAGCAAGCACTAATTCGCTCTGCAGCCTACCTGCTAGCTTTGCACAAGCACGCGGCTAAGAAGATCTGACCTAGGGAACTTCACATTGGCGATGGTCTTACATCGTGTTCAGGACCTCTCTACAGCTAACAAGTTAACACCTCGCTGCGAGGACCCGTTCACGGTTGTACGCTTGGCCATGGAGGACAGAATAGTTTTAGCCAACACGTGGATCATTTGATACCTCGCTGCGAGCACCCGTTCATGGTTGTCGCTTCGATATGCCCAGGGGCTGTACGCTTGGCCATGGAGGACAGAATAGTTTTAGCCAACACGTGGAACATTGACATGCTGTGCAAATTCTATGTGTATGTTCTTTTATGTGTGCTTTTTTTCTTACACTCGTTTTTTCGCTCAAAATCGCCTCTCGGGCAACTTAGTTTTATTGACCCTGACTTTTGAATGTCTCTGGCGCCATCTTCTGTACCTGCTCCACTTAAGTCTTGTTGTCCGGTTCTTCTGTCACTTATGTGTTCTCAGTCTTGGCCCATTCGCGATTGCCTTTATGTCGCCTACATTTGAGACGCATAAAGATCGACCCTCACCACCTGAGAAACTCACCCCAGTGAGCCGATCCTCATTGCTCGGGCAGCTCTCTTGCTGCCTCTTGAGGCGCGTTGGCTTTATGTGCTCTTTGGAGGACTAGCATTCAGTGAAGACAACTATCGCGTGTCATTCTCGTCCTATGCACATCTCTGGACTAGCAGCCTAGGTGCTCAGAGATGTACACAGCGGGGGCTAGTAGAGACGACTTATGCGATTGTCCATTTTTTTAGAAAAATTTTTGCACATTTGTCTTTCGTGGAGTTTTTTCTACAAGTATTTAGCAAACGAAACTTTTATTTCTAGCCATGTTACAAGGAGTACATGGACGACTATTCCTACGAATCCTCGTAAACCAAGGGCTTCTCCCTCAGGCTATCAAGCTCATTCTCAAGATCGAGGACCTTGATCTGCGCAGTCTAGGTCTTGGCAGCCTCTCCGCGCAGACGCTTGGTCTCCTCTTGTGGCTTTCTGCGCTACCTCGGCCTCCCCGTAACTTTGTTCGAGGAAAGCTACCTTGGCCTCTTGGGCTTGAGCGTTGTTGCGATCTTCCTCGAGCTATAGCTTGGACGTCTCATCTTCTCCTGCCTGGGAGTGAGCTTCCCCGAGACTTTCTTTTAGGGTTGTGATCTCTGCCCGGGCAGACTCAGCTTCTGCCTATGCCTTAGCAACCTCCTTGTCCTTGAGCATCTCCGTCTCGAGGAACTCCTCCTCATGCAGGAAGGATAGCTCGACCTTCCGCATCGTCTCATCGACGGCCAGTCATAAGCAAAGTGAGGAGGTCAACCCTGTTTGCTGGTTCTTAGATCCGATAGGTGGGTGGTTGTGCTCTGATCCCTTGGAAGCGCTTCTCCACGTGCCTCGGGAGATGGTCCATTCTGCCAGCTTCACGCCACTCCACGTAGTGGCTAGCGATGCGTGCGGCTCTCCCCTCTCGGAGCCTAACCCAAGATTCCCCGGGCAGCATAAGCTCGGGTACTTCGTCCTAGGATGGTATCCTTCGGGAACAATTTCTTTCCTGATCGGGGCATCTCTAATGCCCACGATCTGGAAGCCATCGTCCTCGAAAGGTGCCTCCTCCTCAGTCTGGGTGGCTTGGCTGCTCAGAGGCGTGGGGGTCTTCTCCGATTTATCCCCGGTGCCATGGTCAGAGAGCGACGGTGGCCGGTCTTCAATTTCCTGGGCAGGTTCTTCACCTGGGGACTGTGGTCCCCCCCGGCGCCCTGTGTGAGAGGCGTTAGGGGGGCATTCTTCTGTTTCCCAGACAGCTTCTTCGCCCGAGGGCTGGGTGTCCGCTTCTTCCGACGCGGTGGGCTCTAGGATCATGTCCTTCTTTCCAGCCTAGGAGCTGCTCGGGGCAGGGTGGTCCTTTGCCAGGTCGCGCCCAGCAAGCGGAGGAAGTAGATCGCCCGGCTCTAGCAGTTTGACCGGCATTGGCTTTTGCTCGGGCCGGTCTTCTTCCTCGGCATCCTCATCGCTCGTTGAATAGCCGAGCGCATCCCTTGACCGGGGGGACATTTCTGCTAACCACTTATCACGTTAGATGGCGTACTCCTTCTCCATTTTGAAGTGATCCTCCTCCTCCTCTTCTCTGGCGTCGTCGAGAGGCTCGGCGATGCGGTCAAGCACCTCGTTAACTAGAGGAACGGCCCAAGCTCTGAAAGCAGGATGGGGAGGCATGAATCAAATTTTGCTCGTAAGTTACGAGAGGGGAAGAATTGTTACCTTCCAGGTTCGCTGCTGTAGGGAGGGCTAGGATCCCTCCTTGCAGCGCCCTAGACTCCTCTTCGTTGGTGCCTGCCATCTCTCCGGTGGACATCCCTTGAAGGCTTCGGGCAGCCCTCTCCAGGCTGCGGCTGGCAGCCGCTTAATTGGCTTCTTCCATTTTTGGATCTACATCGTCCATGTCGACGGGGATCAGCTTGGACGGAGGTGGCGCCACGGGCTTTCGCTCGGGCTTCTTCTGCTTCTTGGGGCAAGGGGACGGATCCGCATCTCCTCTCCCTCTCTTCGAGCCAGACCCGGCTGGCTTTGTTGAGCTACTCAGGGTCCTAGAGGGGGGACAGACCTAGCAACACCTCCAGCTCTGCTCTTTCCTTTTCAAGCTGGAGTTCTTCTTTCAGCCGAGCCGTCTGTTCCCGGAGCAGCCGGAGAAGCTGTTCCTCTAGGGCTGCCTCCGCGAGCTGCAATAAGATGGCCCACTTACCCGGATTAGTTTTCGAGTGATTCCAGACCTAGTCTTTGAGTTCTCTCACCTCAACTTGGTCTTGGTATTCGAGGTAGGTCTTCCTCATCGGAGGCTGGGCAACCTCCTTGGCCTCCTCCTTAGTCGTGGCCTTGGCAGCAGCTTTGGCCGCGGCTGCGTGCCTCTCCGATCAGCGTGGGGATTTCCGGGATGGCTCCTCAGGAATGGCGTCAGCTGTGCGCTTCCTGCGTATGGACTTCTTCTTGCCTCCATCTTTAGGGACAACCTTTAGCAAAGCCGCTTCTATGGCGGCCTTTTCCTGACATTCGGGGAAGAAAGTAGTTGGAGATGCAATTCTGCTACGAGTAAAGAGAAGGCAGGTTCGAAGAATTTCCCGACATACCTCATCGTCACAGTCCAGGACGTTCCGGGGACCAGTGACGACCGTTTCTTGGGCCTCCTTTCCTCTAGGGGACCCAAAGCGTTCGGTGAGCTAGTCATCTATCCAAGAGTCGGCAGGCGCTGCGTAAAGAGAATCGGATGTAAGAACATGTGCGGATAGGAAGAGGAAAAGTAAGAAAGAAAACTTAGAGCTAAATGACTTACCCGCAATATCTTCCCGAGTGATGTCGTTCCACCTGGAGATCTCCCAGAAGGGTTGCTCCCTTGCTTGCAAGGGGCACACCCCGTAGGCTAGGTAGTCTCGGGCGATGACCTCCCCAGTGAGGCCGAGTCTGACCAATGCATCCACTTGGTTGATCAATTTCTCTTCCTCAGGCTGCACCTCCGAGCGAGGAATGGGCCTGGAGGTCTCTAGAGCCTCTCCCCGTAGATTAGGCTGCTCGCCTCGCTCCGCTTGAGGTAAAACCACCATTGCACCCACCCCGGAGATCGAGTCCTTGAGGATGATCTTTGGATAGGGTAGATCTATGTTGCGGCGGAGCCGAAAGTAGACGCACCACACTAATGGGTCCTGCTTCGAGGGAGCTTGCTTGACGGATCCTCGGTGAAGCCCGTAGTATTGGAGGAAGAGGCTCACCGTCGGAGCCACTCCCAGGAACCTTTCACATAGATGGTTGAAGATCGCCATCATCAAGATCGAGTTGGGATTGAGGTTCACCAACATGATCTCGAACTGCTCCAGGAGCGGAGCGACAAACTCACTCTTCAGCAAGCGGAGCTCGTGCACGAAGAAGAGCTCGAAGCAGATGAGCTCTCCCTCACATGGCTCCAGGACTGTTTCTCTCTATCTGGGCAGCCACCATGTGCTTGGGTCAATATCTCCCAACAACTCCATCTTCTTAGTCTCTCCTCAGTGAGTTTGGTTCGTCCGAGGATCCCCATGGCTTGGGAGGAGTAGAGCCTGGTGGCGGTGCATTTCGGGCAGGGGCAGAGAGAAAGATTACAGCAAAAGACTAGTACGAAAGGGCACGAAGAGTGAAAGTATGTGCTTGAGTCCCCGAGTCCCCTTTTATAAGGCAAAGGGCACAGTTGCACTCGATCCAAGCCGCTAACATAAAAAAAACTAGCCGGACGCAGAAAAAGGTGTGGCTAGTGGAAACTGTCCCATTGTGCGCACAGTATAACGGCTAGTAAAATGATAATATTGTCTTTGTGAAGCAACTGTTAAATCCTCGGAGGTGTTGCCCGAGATGATCGGGTAAGTTTGATACTCGGACCGGATGAATTTTACCCAGACCAGAAGGCCCTTGCCTAGTCAAAGGTTCATGTTACCCGGATGTGGTCCATGTTGCCCGGATGCGGCAGTAGAATTACACTATCAGAGCCAATTCCCCTTTTGATTGTTTTCAAGGCCTCAAGAGGAAGGCCCAGCCAGGTAGGATTCCACTTGAGCCTCAAGGGCTAGCTGTCGGGGATTGACTCATGCCTTCCTCGGGCAGCTTCGTATTCAAATTCTTGTATGTATGCAGGTGCCAGTGGGGTAGATGCTGTTCGTCACCTCCGATAACTTGCCCGGTCAATGAAGGTCGCTTTAGGAGCTTTGTTTGCCCGGATATCCTAGACAGCCAAGCTCGCACCGAACACCGACAAGCCGAACAAAGGTGTTGCTCGGAAAAATTGTTTGGGTGATATGTTAGAGGGTGCGCGGGCCTGATCCGGTAATACAAGAAGTTTCTAGCAATGCGGGAGCTAACCGACTCGAAGAAATTCAAAGCGTTTATCTATAGTAATATCTATCTTTCCATTGTTAGCGCCTTACCCTTGTAATCGCTATAGGGAGGCATCAAGATCTGGCAAATCTCATGTCGCACATTGTAATATGTTCATCCTTCAAACCATAATCTATGCACTGGACGTAGAGCTATTATCCCGGATCCCGGGAGGCCAAACCAGGTTAAAAATCTCTGTGTCTCTTTTTCGCGATTCTTCACTCCAAGATCTCTTGACTTCTGAGAAGTCCCTCTATGGCAGAAAGGGGGTTTTTTGGTCCCTCATCCGAGAAGTAAGCTCAACAGGGTGCATTGTTCCTAATCACCGACACTTCTAACTACACATTCCTTTTTATTCTTGCTTATATGATTAATTCAAAAATACTCTAATTTGTCTCGAGGTGTGTGCTAATACATGCAATGCATGACCATAAGTTTAAATACACGTACGTAGGTTCCCTTGCTTTTTTAAATATTATGTTTACCAAAAAAAAATCAAGTCTTTAACTAGTATAGTCGATATCTAATTCCTAGAAAGACATATACATCTTTAATAATTTATTTACTACTGTAATACAAGGCTTGGTATTTTTCCTAGGTTCTGTACCTTCGGTAATATGTTTAGAAAAAGTTTCTTAGGCCCCCTTCTATACAATTTATCTTATTTACTTATTTTCTTATTTGCTTTTAAGTTTAACATCGAGAGCTTTTTGAGGTAGGTTGAAAAGTCCAGTGAACTTTATTTGAGGTAGGTTGAAAAGTCCAGTGAACTTCATTTGACTTATTTATCAGAGCTCTGAGATATGGTTTCGAGATAGAAAAAAAGAATCATAAAAGCCAAACTATTTCACTTTTTAATTAAAAAATAAGTAGAAAAGATAAGAAGATAAGCTAAAGAGAAGGGGCCTAAATTTCCGTGGTCGTTTACTATTTTAAATAAATCATAGGAACGTAATGGAACTGCTTATACTAGAAAATCGAATTTACTGTTATGTCCCTTGGCCAACGGCGGCTTAGACCCGAAAAGGGCCCAATTAGCTTCTGCTATGGCCCATCAACTGTCTAGGAAGACTGCAAGCTGATCTGTATTCAAGATCGGAATGCTGTACACTCGACAAATACCACTAATGATGTGTTTGGTTGGCCCACGAAGGACCAACCAGGATGGGATTAGTGATGGGATAAATATGTGATGCATGGATCCATTTTAAGGGTGTGTTTGGTTGGTTTCTTCTCATCTGGATGAGTTGATTTAAGTTAGACTAGATTTTGGTTGGTTGGACAAGTTGAACCTACTAGATGATTCGCTTGTAAGTTGAACCTACTGGATGATTCTGTGGGTTCTCCTTCAGTTTCTAGTATGTAACGATTCTTCAGTATTTTAGTATGTACCCAGCAGAAGTCCATGGTACAGATCAGGTAGCCTGCAGCTCACCACAACGTGCAACAAATTCTTAATAGTGTATTGTGCAACAAAATTCTATCTGCACAAGCATTTGCAAGGCATAACAATAACTGACATATTGTCTGGACAATAAGTACATGCATGCAACAACATCAGTACATGCCACATCATACGGAGGAAAAACTCCAAATGGCTCTACAAGATTATCCTCAAATTAACTATTTAGTACAAATAGATAAGATTATCAAAGTTTCAAGTTTCTTTTTTGTTCATAATCTTCTCTTCTTTCAAAGTAAAATCCATATCTCCTCAATTTTAGACCTACAAGAAAATAACAACATTAATACAGACAACAAAAAAAAAAGATAGATGTACTGGTACGTAATTGTATGACCGTCTATTACAAAGTCTCAGGCAATGAAGTAGAACTCAACTCGCTTACAGCACAATGAAAGCACCAGACAATTACATTGAATAATGCAACTGATTATTAGATGGAGCAATCTTAATCTATTTAGAAATGCACATACCGAGATGTGCCTCATGTAGTCATCATGGTCTAACACTATTGATCTTGTTTGCTCATTCCGATTGGCTCCACTGATTTTCTTCAATGAGTTAATCCTAGATCATCTGTTTCTCTATTTCTTCAAATAATCTTATTTAACTTATCTCACTTTTTTATTACTTTTTGAGTCCTTTTTTTTATCATGTAGGCATGTCTAAAAGCTCCCTCAACACCAAACACAAAGGCTAACCGACTCTCGAGGCTATCTTGAAAAATTCTCGAAGTTACGAGATAAGGCAAATAAGTAGGATAAGATAAGCTGAAAAGAACCCACCCTTAGTTCTTTTATGGATGAACAGTACCACCTAGTTAGTACTCACTTCAGGAATTTGAAGAAAAAATATCGACGTGTGGATAATAGTAGTCTCCACTGAATACACGAAGTTGTACAATATACTAAACAATATACATTATGATTGATACACATTATGCACTTCTAAAATATTGGTGTGGAGTTTACCATCACTATATTCATGACATACTACATATTTTTCCTTTTCTTTTAGCCACAAATAAAGTACTCCTTTATATTTCTCTGATTATGCAGCACCACCTACCAATTTTTAAAGGGATGTGCTTCAGTGCTCCACCTTAGGATCAACATTTACGAATCTTAAATTGAAGATTTGGTACACCAATGATCAATAAAGCACAAGAAGTGATCTAGATGATTATTACCCTTAGGTGGCTGAGACGAGGGGTGGTCTGCTTTGTTTTGATTCTCCAACCCTAACCATAATCACAAACAAAATAATCCATGAGAAATTAACGGGAAAAACGAAATCAAACTGAGATCAAGAATGCTCTGCAAGAAAAGTCACCTTCTTCTTGGTAGATCTTGGCCGAGATCCCGCTATCGGTTACAAGCAACTTCAAATCAAAATCTTGGTCGGGTGAGGGCCTGAAGTGAGGAGCAGCTCTAACTCAGTGAGGAGCCGGCGAGATGGAGGGGGAGGGGTGCAATGCTGCTACTTACCAGCGCAGGGGGGAGGGAGGAGCCGGCATGATGGAGGTCTAGCGACATGGGGAGGAATCAGCGTGATGGGACCAGCGCAGGGGAAGGGATCTGGTAGGGGAGAGGGAGCGGGAGGAGGCGGCGTGAGGGAGAAGGGGCAACGCCGGCGCCAGGCGTTGAGCTACCCCATGGCATGAGAGAGGAGGCGTGATGGAGGCGGCGTGACTCGAACGAATCGATTTTACCTTCTCACGATGGATGGAGAGGGACGGGTAGCAAAGCTATGGTGAGATGGATAGGACCAAGACGAGGCCGTCCTATTTGATCCAACCAAACAAAAAACTTGCGTATCCCGGATTGGACGGTCCGAGTCGATGCAACCAAACACTCCATAAGTGACTAGTGGGACCGAGGGCCCACAGGACAGCCACACAGGTCTTAAAGCCCCACTAATCCACCGAGTGCTAGTGGTAACCGGGCCCACAAGTCATAGATAGTGCCATCATCTAAATAACTAAATCTAAACAACTAGGCAATTTACTCTGTAAACTACCAAACCACCGTGTTAGGCATCTTCAACCTCGTGACAAAACAATTCTAGTGGGCATGGATTCCACAGGTGGCGGACGGCACAGGCAAGGGAGGGCACAGTCCCACCGGGTAAGTGCAGAATGGGTTCCCTACGATTAACCGCACTCGAGGAGGCCAACGGCGGACTATACCACGATACGACGAAGTCAAGCGGCAGGTGCCACTATGCAAAGCGGCTCCGGCAAACAGCCAAAACTACGAGCTAGCATGGGCCTAGAGCCGCCTAGGGACAACTAGGAATCTACCTGAGATGGTTGCAAGATCGGAGGACAGCTGGAGAAGGCCGACGACAGACGATGGCGGCAATCACAACTTGGAGCACTGCGACTGTGAGCTTCTGTGGTTCCTAGGTCAGCGGAATGGCATGGAAGGGTTAAGCTAGACTACGAGGAGCTCCAAATGCAAGAATTGAAGGATAGCTCACCGGAGGGGGCGGAATCCGAAGAGGGGCAAAACTCGGTTGGCAACAGACTCTAGGTTCTCCCACACTCTGTAGGCACCAAAACCAAATCAGATGGAGGACGAGATAGAGTGGACCAAGAGCTTTTGTTCGGTAGCAAGGACGGGGCAAGGACACACCAGGGCGGCAAAACTATCTTGCTGAAACTCCGCCGGTTTTTGGTTTGGAGAGAAATGAAAAGGGCTAACAGTGAGCAAGTTCGAACTAAGAAAGAGAGAGAGAGCCAGATCGTCCCACATCTCCCTACCCGCATCGAGCGGCTCAGACTAGGAGCAGTGATAGGGCGGAGAGGTGAGGGAGATGGCCTAAGCCCTAGGGCATGACGTCGCCGCAGCAACAACGCGGGACACGAGGCGTTGGCTGCGATCCAACATACGCAATGGCAGCGGGCCGGTCCATGGTGCTCACCGGGATACAACGTGGGAGCGAGAGAGAAGAGAAACAAGAGGGCTTCCTGTCATGAATTTTTTATTTTTATACGTTTTATTATTCCAAAATAAATAAATAATATTTCGTATAATTTTATTTAAAAAAAGACATTCATCGCCCTTTGGTTGGACGAGACTAATATCCCGTTCGACCAAAAGGCAGGTTTTATATAATTCGTCCAACGGTCGAGCGAGATAAACCTCCAACCCGATGAGTGGACGGGATTTGAGAAAATTCACCCGATGGTAGGGCAGGATTTGAGCGGCGGGGAAAAACCATATGTTGAAAGGGCAGGATTTAGCCCAATATAAAGGCAACTGTGAGGCCCCAGGTGTCCTAGGCAGGCCATGCTGGCACATGAAACGTACAACCAGCCGGTGTTGAACCAACACTATTATCCGAACCGTCCTTGTCAAAACCCTACATGTCTTTGTGGATGCCACTGCCCTGCCACACCTAATACCAAAATTCTCTGAAGAGTGATCATACAAGAGGCCTACCCCTGTGTAATACGACACAGAATGGGAAGCGACTGTTCAGTATTCTGCCACTTGGTATTTATGCCAGTACCACAACCCCCTTCACACAGCCATGTTGAATGATCATGGCTATTATCGCACCATCTGTGAGCGTGCTTTCTAATGTAGACGTAGTACTTATCTATTTGTGAATTCCTCTAAGGGCACGACGTACTTAGTCATGTGCCATCTGTATGGTTCTCTAACTCTTCATAATGCTTATGTCAAAAATGGTTGCTAACATTTCAATATGTCTTGACTTAGATTGTAATTCATGGCTTAACCCTTTCTGACAGATCGCATGCCATTGACAGGACTACACCATGTCTGCGCTCGGCATGCTAGACCTGTCATGGAGCATCCAAAGCTCGTGGACAGCATCCAAAGCTCGTGGACTTCACCGCATTACAAGACCGAGGATGAAAGTCCCCTATAAGTTAGCCCACGACATATCTACACGCAACCCCAAAGCAGTACATATATCCCTTCTTTTCTAGTTCACCATTACATATCATGGCTAGCGGTAGGGATTCTTCTCGTGCGTTTGTGCCACCAAGATGGTGGCAGACGTCAAGACCAGGGATTCAAGCCCATCCATCATCTTCAGACCTGCCTATCGTATCCAGAGCTCACTACAATACACACCCTGCGATGTTGCGAGATCCACAATTCTACCAAGGTTAGCCAAAGTGCAGACACGGACTAGACACAGTTGTACAGATGTTCAACCATCCTTCAGATGGGTTCACAGGCCACAAATTCGTAGCTATGTGAAATGTACGAAGTAAGTGTAGCTTCCGAACTAAAATATAAGCATTGCCATACTTTTATATAACTCTTCTCTTTTACTTGTAGCAAGCAGATTGCGGGTTCACACAGTGGATGGACGACCCATTCCCGAATGGCAGCTTCGAGCTACATCGCACATCTTCATAAAAGGATCAACGAGTTGCTTTTGACCCACGATACTTGGCCAAGGCCAGACGAGTTCGAAGTCCAACAAAGTGAGCCTCGATACGAAGGTGTCTTTGACCCACGATACAAGCATAACCCTCCTTATACCAATGTAACCTGTTTATGAAGTTGCCACTACCTGGAAAGGCCGAACAATGAAGTGTGTCGTCACCGAAGGATCCTGCATCGGGACTTTGGCCACATACGGGACCTAGAATTTGAATCAAACCATGCATGCACTACTTCTTGGTGCCCTTGCCTATGTCACTATCCAAATATGATATAATAAATATTTGTACGCCATTACCAATGTACTGCATTCTACCTATTTATTCATATCGATGCTATTATATTTATTGATTTTTGTATTAAATTAAATATCAAATAGCCGAAAGTCTTGTACATAATGGTGGTACTACTACCTACCTTTACTCTCTTTCGGTCCGGGCATGCACAAATGGGATCCAAATATTAAAAAGATCCAAACATAAAATAGCCCAATGTCTACCTTTTTCGAGCAACATAAAAAATTTCTCCATATCGTATCAACAAAAACCCTTTGGTTGGACAGGACAGAATTCTCGCCCGTTGGTTGGGTAGGATATCAATGTCGCCCAACCAATGGGGGGGATTTACCCTACTAGCCCGGTCATGTGTAAACATGCCCTATCTGCCATTTGGTTAGGAGAATTATACAAAACCCACCTTTTGGTCGGGTGGGATTTCAGTCTCGCCCAACCAAAGGGCAACGGGCATTTAATTTTTAATAAAATTATACAGAACATTATTTATTTATTTCAAAATAATAAAATGTATAAAAATAAAAATCCCACATCATCTTACATTTTGGGCCACATGGGGCGGACTGGCCCAAATTGGTCTAGCTTGGCTGCAGCCCGCAGAGAGCGTGAAGAGGAGAGGGCAAAGCCCGAGAACATAAGCCACTGTGGGGTTTTAAATTTGCTAGGTTCAAATAAATTGTATTTTGAATAAGGAATGGAACTAAGGGCTTGTTCTCCCTAGCTTATGATAGCAGCAGGGGTCCCGATCTTTCGATGAGATGGATAACTCTCGATTTGTGGAGGAATCGATGTTGGCGGCCTGACTACAACCGTCTACGACGATGCGCCTTAGCGACCGATACACCAATTCTAGAGGGTTATGGATCTCGCCGGCGCGCGATCAACCTGACCACGAAGGTCTTTGTTCCTGCGAGCAATCGAAGAACTAGCAAGAACAAGATGAACAAGCAACTCAAATTGCGAATATGAAATGAGATCTAATTCGAAGAAAAAAATATGGAGGGGTTCCGATGACAAGTAATTTAGGCGGTCTAACTGACACACGCGATTACAAGAAGTAGCAAAGGCTAACTAAATCAAACAAAACCCGAGTCTAAACGACAACAGCTACTAAATTTATAAGAGGGACACGGCTAGGAGGGAAGTGCTGGTTCTAGGGTTTTCCTGGGGCGTCCACCACGTGGGCTTGGGCCCAGCATGCTTACTATGCCCAGTTTGGCCCAACTGGATGATGCACCACCTTGTTTTGATGATTCCTGACAATCCATGAGGACTTTTGCAATTGGACTAGACCCATTGGAAAGCTTATCTCCTAAGCTTTCCGTGAAGTGGTAGAACGTCAAAAACGGACTTTGTATGTGGTCTGGACGTCCGTTTGAAGTTGTACTGCGCGTAGACGGCCGAACTGGACTCGTGGCCAAATTGGGCTTTCTCTTGGGCTAGACTTGGAGCGACGTGACTTGTATGGCCTGAGGGAATAGATGAGATGGAGATATGTCTTTCTTGAATACGCCGTCAAGCATGGGAGGCGGCCAAGGTGGTGGCCGAACTGATGAAGGTGATGACGCTATGTCCAAAAGCCGAGGAGCGCAACTGTTGCCAACCTATCGTAAATGTAGTAGAAGATATCGACATGGCCAAAATAATTGCAGCAACACTTGGTAATGACCATATGTATGCGGTGTTAGTTCTATCTATGATGGGCATCCAGCTCTCGAGGCCACCTCAGGAAATTTTCGAAGTTACGAGATAAGTCAAATAAGCAAATAAGAAATAAGTCAAATAAGCTGGGGAGAACAGGCCCTAAGGTTGAGTTTTTTCTATTTGGATACTGAAGTTGAGATGAGCTCCTACGTGTGAATTTTGGATCCAAACATGTTGGTTAATTACTTAAGTTTGAGTTTCTTGGTACAAAATTCAAATAGCAGTTTTTATTTTCAAAAGTTTTTGAAAACTCCTGAAATGGTGTGTTAAAGTGGCCCAAGTGTTGTCTGTGTTATATGCAACTTCTAATGTACCCATGTGAAATTTAGGGATATATTTCTCTAAAGTTTTAGTGAAATAACCCCTTTCAGAAAAAAAAACTCAAAGTTGTTCGTAGTGTTCCAACGTCCCATAACAGTAGTTCCCCACTCCTCGCAACACCTACCGCTCCAAAATTTCCCCAAAACAAACGATTCGGTTACACGCCGTCACGGTCACTGTCAGAGGAAGTGGCGGGACGTCAACGGTTAATGTTGGAAGAAGTGGCTACTGAATCCAACGACACCTTCAATCCCATAACAACTATGATCACCATTACTTTGCCAACGTTGCATGGTACATGATGAGGACATCACTCCTTCAGATACACCTATTGGACCTACAACAAACTTACAAGCTTGCACAATGATAATTATAAAGGGTCAAATCAGTGGAGCATCTGCGCGACAACTAAATTATCAGGTAAAGTTGTTTCTAAGGAATTTTACATTGAAGAATAGACCGCTACCTAATAATATTCTCATGCTTAGAAACCTGGGCAATGATGATCATGAAGGGAGCATTAATTCACCAACATAAGTCATAAAGCAAGGTGGGAATACAAAAAATTTCAACTCAACCTCTAATGACCATTCTGAAATTAAACGCTCATAGAGAATGCAAATGGACTTAGTTCGGGGCATGTGAGCACTTCCTGGAAAGCTTATCTTGTACACTTTCCAACGGATCTGGCCTCATCTTCAAATTCGTCCTGATCTGGGCACAATAGTCAAAAACATTTGGTAGTCAGATCTAGTCTTCAGCTCTTTGGGAGCTGTGCCACCATTAATTTGGGCGGAGTTCCATGTATCTCTAGTGCGTGAGAGCACCTTCTAGTAGCTATCTCCCTGGCTATATATTGGACAAGTCCCTTCTATTTCTTGTTAGGTTTTGTTTAGATTAGTTGCCCCCATAGGTGGACTTCATCCTTATCCTTATTCTTCTGACTCGGCTATAACAACAGTAAACAAGTTCAAAACCTCAACTTGAGTATGTGCTTTATCTTTGTTCTTGCTAATTTTTTGATTGCTTACAAGAGTAGACCTTCGTGGTCAGGTCATCCGTGTCTTGACATGGTTGAAACAATTAGGAGTGTGGTTTAGCGATTGCGGGCGCTTATCCTTGCGTGGTTCATAGCAGAATCGTCAACGTCATTCTCCGCCAAATCGAAGTTATCCCCTCACTAGAAGATCAGGCCGCCCCATGTGTTCATCATTTGGTACCAGAGCGACAGTTTACCCGTGAGTTTTTGTACCTTGTTTAGTTGTTTCATTGTGTTCTTCCTATAGTTTAGAAAATTTGCTCCACAAAAATATTGGTTTCTACTGTCCAAACCCTCTTTGTGCCTTTCAATCTGTTAATTCTGGTTTGCTAAATTGAGTTTATGTTCGTTCTAGAGTTGTCTTATTGCTGTTCATCTCCCTATTCATCTCCCCATGTCAAAGTCCCTTCATATCCCTTAAAAACTAAATATTGCATTTCAGCCAGAAAGTTTCCCTTTCTGCAGCCGCCACTAAAAACGCCATAAATCCCAATTGCCTTATCCTTTTTTAGTGAAACAAAAGAAGCAGATCCACGACTTACTGCCCTATCTTGCTACCGAGTTTCAAGTCCATACAAGAAGGCAGTAAGGAATTATCAATGTTTGATTCAGACCTAGTTACTGTCCTGAAATCTAAGCGCACTTGTGAATTTTTTGCGAAATTTTCGGTTGGTTTTCAGAAAGTTGGCCCAAAATAAAAGTTGTTGGAAAAGCTGTTGGGAAGAAGAAAAAAATCATTGCAGAAGAGGCACCTGACAAGAAGATATGGCCAAAATAGCAATCTGCTATCCAGTGAATAGAAAACAGCAAGTTACAAACTTGGATCAATTTTGTGCTTTCATGTTCCAAATTGCATATCTTTGAGTTATTGTGTGTTTAAAACTTGTATCCATATCCACATACTTGTTTTAGCCTATTTTTCATCTTTGTTTCATCAGCAACATAGGCCAAGTGCTAGTTTCGAACATTTATTCAACTTGTGCAAATTTGAAGTTAGCTGATTGTTTCCATTCTACTATACATAGCCTCTCCAAGCTCCACTTTCTACTAACCTCATAAGTGATAGTCTTGCAATCGCTTTACTCGCACTTAAGATCAGTTTATCACGAATCAGCCACCGGTTGCACCGCTTGCTGCACTGGTAAGAATTGGCAAAAACATGGAAAGAGCTCGAAAGATATGACACTTGATAGTTTTCTGCTATAGTCAATAGGGATTTACACATACTTGTGTCTTTCCTTGTTGCCACTGACCATGGCAAGTCGGTGTAAAAAAAAAGACGATGAACATTGTGCACTCTCATTTCGAGACAAGCAATTCTTGCAACAGCTAGACAACATGCTACAAGAAAGATCTTCTCAGTAGGTTTGTGTGACAAACAAGACCATTGGACTATCTTCTGTCGTTGAAAAAGGTAATATCAAGTTTACATTGCCTCCACTCAATGGGAATTTTGATTCAGATACATACATTGATTGGGAAATAGCGGTGGACAAAGAATTTGGAAAGTATGATTTGTCTGAAAATGAAAAGATAAGAATTGCTGCAAGTGTGCTAATTAGATTTGCATTAACATGGTGGAAACAAGTTTGTAGAAAAGAGAGGAAACCTAAAAATTGGAATGCCATGAAAAAACTTATTAGATTTAAATATGTTCCTAAATATCATGCTGATTTTTTGTATACTAGACCCCAATGCTTGAAAGATGGAAATAAAAGCATTAAGGAATAGTATGAATGATTGCAAAATCATTTGATGCGTTGTGGTTTAGTTGAATGTGAAGAAGCTATAAAAGTTCGATTCTTGAGAGGGCTTAATCAAAACATTCAGGACATTATTGTTCATGAAATATACAATTCATTGTTTCATTTGTTCAAGCATACTTGTAATGCTGAAAATTAGATTTTAGAAGAATTGAGGATGATGGATGCTAGGAAATAAGAGAACAAACTTAAATTATCTGATTTGATAGATGATGAGAAATCTGAAATCCTTGCATTAATTCGCAAAGAAGAAAACTCATTGGAGAAATTTTTTGTTCTTGTGTCTCTTTCTATGACTAACCTTTTGCAGGATCATAAAAACAAAGAATAGATAGGTAATGATGTGGTCGAGCATGAGACTTTCCCTTCAACCCAGCAGTTTGATGTGGTTGCACCTTTGATAGCCACATCACAAGCGCATGTCGTGGTTAATGGCAATTGCACTATTGTTGATCCATGATCCATTTGGAATGAATTAAATCATGATCCAGTTATCGATGATGAGAAGTTGAATATGGAACAACATGAATTTCTTGATAAGCAAGAAGACAATGAGTCCATCATAACTGAATGTATAACATCTGCTATCCTAAAGTTCAGATTATCTGAGGAAGCACTACTTACAACACCTACATCATTTGTGAAGAACATTGAAGGTAATAATGGTGTTGAAATGATTGTTCATAAAGAAGAGGTAAGTACATGTGACAATATTCATACTGAAATTGTAATTCTTTATGTTAAATTAAATATGCCTAATTTGCATATTGTGGAGTTGGCTACTTGCAAGGATGCTCTTAGCAAAATAGCCGATCATGATGTTTTGTGCTATCTTATGTTTGATAAACCTGTAGAGCTATCTTGTGTGAAATTTCATATTCAAATTCACTAACTAGTATCTACTCGGACACATATAAGTATTAAGTTTCATTTGATTGGAGATTATAATGTGGACAACACATTTCATGTCTAAAAAATTTATATCACAATAAATATGTTTGCAGATTTGGAATCACATTCGCACAATAAACCATATAGTGTCATGTTGCGACAGCATTAACATAAAAGGAATGAAAGATTATTGTTCTTTTCAAATGAACTCACAACTCATTAGCTCAAATGTCACATCCAAGTCACTTGTTGAAACATAACATAATGTAGCTAAAACTTGATATCTCCGATACAACTTCACTCAATGCTTAGTAAAGTCGAGAACGACTTTTTCTCAAAAAAGGAGGAATCGTAGGAACAGGTGCATTCGATCAAAAAGAACATGTGGTTGCTGTTATGAGAAATGTATTTTCCAAAATAACAAGAATGACAAAATAATTGATGCATACATATGCCATGCATATACATTGTTCTTTTTCTTAAGCACATTTTCAGGTTACCAAAAGACGACAATATCTTTTCGTGAAGGAGAGGATATACGACCATGGCGTCAATGAATTTGTCCACGGCCCCTAAGACTATGTTTTCAAGAATCATCTCAGCTAAAAATGAAAATAAGGTGAACTTGTCCTTAATAACCCTTAATACATGATTAATGATCGTGTGATGCTACCTTATGAGAATATTCATTTGATCAGATTTAAGATTGGGCATGCAATTTTACAAAGAATTTCATCACATCATATATCGACCACGTCGAAATTAAGAACATGTTTTCCATGTTATGGAATCTAGCTCGCCCTCCAGAAGCACGTCAAGATATGAGGTCACACATTGTATAACAATACAAACTAGAGTCGAGGACGACTCCAAAACAACAAGGGGAGTATGACGAGGACATCACTCCTTTGGATACACCCATGGGACCTACAACAAACTTGCAAGGTTGCACAACGATAATCATAGAGGATCAAATCAGTGGAGTAGCTACGCGATAACTAAATTATCAGGGAAATTCGTTTCTAGGGTTGGCTAATTTTACATTAGAGAATAGACCGCTACATAATAATATTCTCATACATAGGAATCTGGACAAGGATCATGAAGGGAGCATTAATTCACCAACACAAGTCATAAAGCAAGGTGGGAATGCGAAAGATCTTAACTCGGCCTTCAATGACCAGTCTAAAATGAAACGCTCATAGAGAATGTAAACGGATTCTGTTCAGGGCGTGTGAACACTTCCTGGAAAGTTTATCTTGTACACTTTCCAACGGATCGGGCCTCATCTTCAAATTCATCTTGATCTGGGCATAGTAGTCAAAAACATTTGGTAGTCAGATCCAGTCTTCAACTCCTCAGGTGTTGCATTACCATTAATTTGGTCTGAGTTCCCATGTATTTCTAGCTGCGTGAGAGCACCTTCTTTAGATTAGTTGGAAACTCCTTGGCTATATATTGGACAAGTCCCCTCCATTTCTCTTTAGGTTTTGTTTAGATTAGTTGCCCCTATGTGTAGAACTTTACCCTTGTTCTCCTGACTCGGCTAGAGCAGCAGTAAACAAATTCAAAATCTCAACTTGAGTGTGTGCTTTATCATTGTTCTTGCTAGTTCTTTGATTGCTTGCAAAAATAGACCTTCGTGGTCAGGTCATCCGTGTCTTGGTATGGTTGATAACGATTAGGAGTGTGGTTTAGCGATTGCCGGCGCTTATCCTTGCATGGTTCGTAACCGGATCGTTAAAGTCATTCTCCACCAAATCGAAGCTATCCCCTCACCGGAAGATCGGGCCGCCTCGTGTGTTCATCGGTATGGGTTGCAATCAGCGAGATCCAAGTGATGTTTATGATGATCCACTCTCTAAGATCAAGTTTACTATATCTTCTTTTAATGGTAAATATGACCCTAATGGATATCTTGACTGAGAACTATCTATAGAAAAAAATTTAATTGCTATGATTTCCATGAGGATAGGGAGGTTAGGACTATCACTAGTGAGTTCTCCGAGTTTGCTTCCATTTGGTTGAGGGAAACTTGTAAAAACTAAGACAATCTTTCTAGAACATTGTCAACTTTAAAACAATTGATGAGAGACTTAGATTTGTTCCTTCTCATTATGCTCATGATTTACTTAATTAAAAAGTTGCATTGCTTAAAACAAAACAATAAATTTGTATATAAATACTTATCAAGAGTTATAAATTGGTATGTTGTATTGTGGATCAAAGAAGGGTGATAATGCTAAGATGGATTGGTTCTTAGAAATTCATAATATTTTTATTATAAAGATTAAAATTCTATCATGCTGTTGACACCAAAAAGGTTTTTTGACGTCAACACATCCAGGCTTAGGGAGTTGGATCTCTGGCAGCACCGGAACCAGGGTTCAATACGTGCCAGCCGATTTGATCTACAATCGGTAAGAAAAGACGCAATTAGTTTTCAGATAGTCGATTCGATCTATAATATAACAAACTTGCGACACTTTTGAGCAGATCCAAGCAAAGCAAAGAGTAATGAAACTATCGGCTTAGATTAGATCTAAAACAATAGATTCAAAGGATAAAAAGTCTACCACTAAGTTGATAAAGGGAAAATATTTGGTGCAAATGAGAACTCAGTGCACAAGTGCAAAAAAATATTCTCAGCCCTTGGATCTCATTTGTGTGGAGCAGATGGATCAAGGTGCAAAAAAAGCTCACTAGAATCGAGGACAAAAGAATCTCTTGGCTCTCTCTCCCCCACACATTTCCTTTTACACCTTGATCCATCTGCTCCACACAAACGAGATCCAAGGGCTGAGAATGCTTTTTTGCACCTGTGCACCAGTCGATAAAATCAACAAAGTAGCACAAAGAGGGTAACAAACTATCAACTAGCCGACAGGATCATCTAGCTAACAGAAGGGTAAATAGACTATCTACAAATAGCAAGCTATAAGATGATAGAACGAAGGATAAAAAAATCCACTGCCAATGAATGTGTTGATTAGTAGAAAGAAGGGAGAAACCTAACCCCTGGTTGAAACGACAATGCGCGGCAATATAAACCAAGATAGTGTTTCGACCAAAAGCCGATGCAAGCCCATAGATCGAATTTAATCGAGACAGTACTTACTTGCAAACAACTTCTGGGGTGTACCTCGAAACCAATCAAAAGGTGATGGGCGACAAGTCGATCAAAATCAAAATACGACGAAACTACTTTAATTGCGATGAAAAGTAAAGAACAAGTGAAAGTAGATGTATTGTATTGATGCCCCCAAGGGCTAAGTATTATCCAGAGTCTTTTACCTTGACTTTCACTAGGACTTTTATCTCGTGACCGATACAAACTCGATTCTATCTTCTAAATTTGATGAGACCATGCTCATCATGGATAGAACCAAAACCGCATACATATAGTCATTACAAAGTGTTGCTGCAATTACTTTGCCTATGTCGGCATCTTCCACTACATCTACGACATGTTTGCGACAGTTCACGGCATCTTCTACTTCGTCTACATGCAGCAGGGGTCCCGATCTTTCGATGAGAGGGATAACTATCGATTGGTGGAGGAATCGACGTTGACGGCCCGACTACAACCGCCCAGACGCTATGCCTTAGCTTAATCGATATACCAACTCCGAGAGGGTTATTGATTTCATGACGCGCGATCAACCTGACCACGAAGGTCTTTGTACCTGCAAGCAATCGAAGAACGAGCAAGAACAAGATAAACGCAATCTGAAATTGCAAATATGAATTAGGCACAAACGAGTAGGTAGGGTTCCGAAGACGAGTAATACAGGCGGTCTAACCGACACGCGCGATTACAAGAAAAGTAGTAAAGGCTAAACTTTAATCTAACAAAACCCGAGTCTAAACGATGACGGCTACTGAATTTATAAGAGGGAGACGGCTAAGAGGGATGTGCTGGACGTCCTAGGGTTTTTCTAGGGCGTCCACCATGTGGGCTTGGGCTCGATAAAGCTTACAAGGCCCGGTTTGGCCCAACCGATGACGCAGCACCTTGTTTTGATGATTCCCGACGCTCTAAGAGGAATTTTGCAATGAGACCAGATTCATTGGAAAGCTTATCTCCTAAGCTTTCCGTGAAGTGGTAGAACGTCAACAACGGACTTCAGATGTGGCCTGGGCGCCCATTTGAAGTTGTCTTTGCTTGCAGACGGCCGAACTCGACTCATGGCCAAATTGGGCTTTCTCTTGGGCCAGCCTTGGAGCGACGTGACTTATATGACCTGAGGGAATGGACGAGGTGGAGATACGCCTTTCTTTAATACGCCACACAAGATGGGAGGCGCCAAGGTGGTGGCTTAACCGATGAAGGTGATAGCGCCATGTCCAAAAGCCGAGGAGGGCATCAGATGATCGACCGCCAAGGTGGAGGTCGATGAAGTAACATTGATGGAGCCACCATATTAGATGTAGACGAAGTAGAAGATGCCGTGAACTGTCGCAAACTTGTCGTAGATGTAGTGGAAGATGCCGACATAGTCAAAGTAATTGCAGCAACACTTTGTAATGACCATATGTATGCGGTGTTGGTTCTATCCATGATGAGCATGGTCTCATCATCCTCCCTTTATTGAAGTGGAGTCGTCCTCGACTCCATCATATTGTCCTGCAAAATATTAGTAGCGACAGGAAACAAAGCAACATGCATATCTTTTGCGATCAAATCAGTGGCTTGAGAATCACAATTACCCAAGCACTCCCTTTCTTGAAAACTATCATATAGATTATAAAGGCAATTAGGGGTACTCTATATGATATTGAAATTATCTAATTGATTACATTGTTGCATAGAAGATAGAGGATTCAAATCTGAACAAATGTAAACTCTATGCACTTTATACTCTCCTTTATCATTGTGTTTGCCAACAACATGAAAAATATTTCGCGATAAATCAGAATGTACAAAAATCCTCTCCTTTAAACTATTTAGATCACACAGAACATCAAATTCAATGTAACCTAAAATATTTAAAGAAGACATCAATTTAAACTTATCTTCCTCACTAGCAATGTGAATAACATGTTTATGTTCAGCATAAGTGTTTTGTTCTAAAATAAAAGTTTCATGTTCATTCACTAGTTGTGGCATGGATATAAGTGAAGCATTATCACACAACTCTTCATTATCACAAGAGACAACAAGTAAATCATCTTGTAACAAAGGAATATCAGCGGTGATTCCACTAAAGGTTGCTCTATGACAAAGATGAGTAGTGGACAATTTCAGCATATCAACATCATTCTCACCTTGTGTAAGCACAACACCTTTTATATTACCTTCAAAATCATCATCAGTGGTTGTAGGTGCAACTTCTTCACATACGTATGGAGCAGCAATGAACTCTTCTTTCTCCATGCTTTCTTCTTCATCCTTTTCTCGATGGTGCTCACTTTTCTGCAAAATGTTAGTTACAAAAGAAGGTGCAACAACGGGCCCCTCAAATGAAGCTAATGATTCTTTCGATGATTCAGCAAGTATATTTTCAGCTCTACAAGCACATTTAATCAAGTCCGAAAAAGAACTAAATGTTTCATCAATAAGAACATTCTGAATTTCATGATTAAGTCCACGTATGAACCTAAACTCGGTAGCTTCTTCACATTCTTGTAACCACAACGCAACAAACAATTTTGCAATTCTTGATAGTATTCTCTAACAGTTTTAGAACCTTGTTTTAAGCGCTGAAGTTTAGTAAGCAAATATTCAAAGATCATATTCAGAACATAATCATCTCTCATAAGTTTTTTCATGGCACTCCAAGTTTTAGGTTCATTATCATGTCTAGATATATGCTTCCACCAATATATTGCATCCGATGTTAACGCTTTAACTACAAAGATTAATCTTTTGTTTTTCGATAAATCATACTTTGCAAATTCATTGTCTACCGCTATCTCCCAATTAATATATGCATTAGGATCAAACTTTCCAAAGAAATGGAGGCAATTCAGACTTGATTTTACCTTTTTCATCATCGCTTGATGAAGCCGTGGCGATGTTGATGTCACGAATCCTTATGGATTGTCGAGGTGTTTAAGGAACACGTGATCCAAAGATTGTATTCGGCGCTTGTCGCAACGGGATTGTGGCACGCCATTGTCTTCATATCCCGACATGGTTAGGAGAAAAACAAGAGAACAAGCACAATAGTATGATCACAAAGAGTATGTCCCTAATAATTAATAGGATGTGGTTAAATAAGTCGCCACTCTCAACCCGTTCTTTCAAGTTCTTACCAATTCTTACCAAGCTTAGCGAGAAGGTGCTCAAGAACCGACGAGACAACACTCGGAGATATGGTGTATCGATGCCGCCACAAGTGCCTCGTTGGTAGTAGTATATGTGGAGTCAGAGGAGGTGAACACAATCCAATGGAAAAGCTTGAACCACGTTAGTCCAAAATAAGTTGAATAAACGTTCAACGCGGTATTGTGCTGGTCCTAGGACAAACCGAACTAGAGACGCGAGCCGAGACACAAACGATGTCACCAACTCAACAAAACACAGCACCTAGCTAGAGAGCTCCTTCTCTCTTTTTTTTCTTTTTTTTTGTGCGGCTTTTTTTTTATTGCACTTGCCTTTTTTTTTTTCTCAAACTTTCAAAACAGGACAGCAGGGGCAATTATGTTGTTCAGCAAATTCACTCAAGGAAAACTCCGAATTTGGGCAAGGTCTCTATGTCAAAGTTATAGATCTTTTCGTTCTCATCAGTTTTCATATATGGAGCAATGAATTTGGAGTTTGGAAATAGGAGATATGGGCCCCTAAATACAAGCTGTACAGAAAAAACTGAGATGAGACAGATCCAGATCCAACGCTATTTTTGGATGCGAAGATTGCCTTTTCTGGAATTGGTACTATGAACATAGTTGTAGAGGATCGTCTTAGCTTTCCAACAAGTACAAGAACACCCAAAACGGATAAGGGAATCAAGAGATATGGCTGTTTTACCGAACTGGGATCAGATTGATCCAATTCGAATTCGACTAGAACACGAGAATTCCCAAATTTTAGGAACTTGAAGATGGCCGAATTTAGAGATGACTCCAACTAACCTTTTCTTGGATATTTCATGCTGATTCCAGAAAGTCCAAAAACATCAAAATACGAGTTCGGATGGAAAACTTATGATTGGAAAACCGAATTCGTAACAGATTGGATCTCTAGACAGCCCGAAGTATATTGCAAGATATCTCTGTGTTGGAAGCTGAATCAGATCTCAGCTTGAATACCAAAGTTGGAGAAGACGTTCTAAGCTTTCCAAAAAGTCTAAGAACTCCAAACTCCGAGTTCGTATGAAGGAGAAACGGCCAAAATACTGAACTGGACAGTAGCGACGGTGACGAAAAACGTGACACGAACTCGAAACTCTAGGGTAAAGACTCTAAGACCAGCAACCGACTCGACGATGCAACCGTAAACTCAACAAGTGTGGACTACGAAGCAAAAGCAACGCTAAACTGTCTTGGACGAGGGAATTTTTTTTGGGCAATTTTCTGGACTCTAGGTAAAACTAGATACAGAGGTAGAAATCTCTCACCGATCAACCTGGCGCTCTGATACCACTTGATATGCAGCAGGGGTCCCGATCTTTCGATGAGAGGGATAACTATCGATTGGTGGAGGAATCGACGTTGACGGCCCGACTACAACCGCTCCAGACGCTATGCGCTTAGCGAATCGATATACCAACTCAGAGGGTTATTGATCTCATGGACGCCACGATCAACCTCGACCACGAAGGTCTTTGTTCTCGCAAGCAATCGAAGAACGAGCAAGAACAAGATAAACGTAATCTGAAATTGCAAATATGAATTAGGCTCAAACGAGTAGGCGGGGTTCCGAAGACGAGTAATACAGGCTAAACTTTAATCTAACAAAGGCTAAACTTTAATCTAACAAAACCCGAGTCTAAACGATGACGGCTACTAAATTTATAAGAGGGAGACGGCTAAGAGGGATGTGCTGGACGCCCTAGGGTTTTTTCTAGGCCGCCCACCATGTGGGCTTGGGCCTCGATAAAGCTTACAAGGCCCGGTTTGGCCTAATCGATGACGCAAAGACGTTGTTTTGATGATTCTCGACGCCTAGGAGGAATTTTGCAATGAGACCAGATTCATTGGAAAGCTTATGTCCTAAGCTTTCCGTGAAGTGTAGAACGCCAACAACGGACTTCAGATGTGGCATGGGCGTCTGCTTGAAGTTGTGTTTGCAGCAGACGGCCGAATCGACTCGTGGCCAAATTGGGCTTTCTCTTGGGCCAGCCTTGGAGCGACGTGACTTGTATGACCTGAGGGAATGGACGAGGTGGAGATACGCCTTTCTTGAATACGCCGTCAAGCATGGGAGGCGGCCAAGGTGGTGGCCGAACTGATGAAGGTGATAGCGCCATGTCCAAAAGCCGAGGAGGGCAACTGTTTGATCGACCTAGCCAAGGTGGAGGTTGATGAAGTAACATTGATGGAGCCACCATATTAGATGTAGACGAAGTAGAAAATGCCGTGAACTGTCGCAAACTTGTCGTAGATGTAGTGGAAGATGTCGACATAGCCAAAGTAATTGCAGTAACACTTTGTAATGACCATATGTATGCGGTGTTGGTTCTATCCATGATGAGCATGGTCTCATCAGTCCACGACAAGCGTTATCAACCACGCCAAAGCACAATCGACCTGATCACGAAGATCTGTTCCTGCAATGCAACCGAAGAACAAAGCAAGAACAAGATAAAAGCAATCTAAATTGCAAATATGGATGAAGCTCACGATATGTTTGAGGTTCTGAAACTCGATTTAGTTGGTCTAACAGACACAAATAACTCGAGGTGGTTTCACGCACATGGGGGAAAACTCAATCTAATCAAAACCTAAAGATGAAGATGGGTGGTGGCAGCCATATACAGAGGTATGACGGCCAGATAGGGCATGCTGACCATAGGGCACGCACCCCCACGCAACCCTAGGTGTATATGGGCCTTGGGCCCAAAACAGAGGTGGTGCAGCACCTAGCAGATTTGGCCTGCTTGATTATTTTGTGGATTCCGGGTGACTTGAGATGAATTTGGAGGTAGGACTGGATCCGTTGGAAAGCTTATCTCCTAAGCTTTCCAGAAAGTGCTTATTTGCCTCAATCGGACGTTGTATGCAGCCTGGGCATCTATTTGAAGTCAGACTAGTCGCAGACGGCCGAACCGGGCCTTCCGGAGAGCTGGGCTTGCGCTTGAGCTTTCTTGGACGTGGGAGAGGCACTTAGTTCTTGGTTGTGGCCTGCTGGACCTCTCTCATTGTTGGCTTGAATGGCTTAGGCAAAGGATTTAAACCCACTTGACATTTCTTGTCGGCATGTTGCTGCGGCACTTCAGCACGTTGACGTGGCGTGGATGTCGGCGGAGTTGTGGTGGTAGGAGTGAGAGGCATCGTGTTCACATCCGTCTTGGTGATGTCCTTATCATCCTCCCCTTCTTGATTTGGAGTCGTCCTTGACTCCATCACTTCTTGCTTGGAGGTGATGTCCTCATCATCCTCTCCTTCTTGATTTAGAGTCATCCTCGACTCCATCACTTTCTCCTGCAAAATGTTAGTAGGAACAAGAGGCAAAGAAATGGGCACATCCATTGTAATCAAATCAATAGAACAAAGATTATGCTTGTCCATGTCATTAGAAACAGATTTTGTAGCTAATAAAACTACACCCTTCGTTTTCATTTCAGATTTATTAGAACTTGTTTCTTTCTTAGGTGGGTTTGATTCCTTAGCTACAATAGGATTCACACTTTTATCACTTTTCTATTTATCTCTTTTAGTTTTTTCTACATAAGATTTCAATAATTCAGCAGGAGTCATAGGATGTAGCACAAATTTCTTACTCTTAAATATGAATGAATATTGATTAGTTCTACCATGATTAACAACATCTCTATCATATAACCAAGATCTACCTAATAAAAGTGAGCATGCTTCGATAGGTACGACATTGCAATCAACATGATCATGGTATGAACCAATAGAGAAATATACTCGCACAGTTTTTGCTACCTTTAGCTTTTGCCCGGGGACACACCCATGCGGTGGTCCAACCAGCCCATTACTTTCTCCAGGGATGACTGTCCCCCCAAAATGACGAGGCCTCAGCGTCTGCCGCTGGTACTCTGCCCTACCATCAGCAACACGCGAGTTGATCGCGTGCTAGTGGATGGCGGAAGCTCCTTGGACATCATCACAACCCAGGTCCTGGAGCAAATGCAGGTCCCGTGGTCCAAGATCAAGGATATAGCCATTCCCTTCCATGGCATTGTCCTGGAGTCGTCTCTGCAACCGATCGGGCAGATCGTTCTGCTTGTAATGTTAGGGGCCCCCCAGAACTTTTGGACAGAGTACGTCACCTTCGAGGTGGTGGACTCCAGGCTACCGTACAACGCCATTTTGGGTCGCCCCACCCTATCAAAAGTTCATGGCGGCCACCCATCATGGGAACCACAGCCTTAAGATGCCGGCCCCCCATGGGGTCATCACGATCAAGGGCAGTCACAAGGCCACAATGGCTTGTGACGAGATCGCCTTAGCGATGGTCGGGAAGCTCCTTGAGAGCGGCTCAGCCAAGGGTGAGCGACCGCCGACCGGCCCCAAGGTGGCCCTATAGCAGCAGGAGCCCACCAAAGCGGTCCCCCTCTCCGAGGACGACCCTGCTAAGGTCGTCCACGTGGGGGCCAACCTCGAGTCCAAATAGGAACTTGATCTCATTACCTTCCTCTGGGCTAACGCAGATGTGTTCGCGTAGGAACCGACAGACATGCCCGGAGTCACAAGGGAGGTAATCGAGCACAGGCTAGCTGTTCAGCCTGATAAGAAGCCTGTTAGACAGGCCCTACGACACTTTCCTAAGTGGAAAGCCGACATCATACAGGAGCAGCTTGGCAAGCTCCTTCAGGCCGGCTTCATCCGAGAAGTCGAGTACTCCGACTGGCTCGCCAACCAGTCGTCGTCAAGAAAAAGGGCGAAAAATGGCAAATGTGAGTCGACCATCGCCACCTCAATGCCGCCTGCCCCAAAGATAATTTTCCCCTGCCGCACATAGACTAGTTGGTCGACGCAACGGTGGACTCGGTGCTTAGGAGTTTCTTGGACGCCTATTCGGGCTACCACCAGATCGCACTGGCCAGGAAAGACGAAGAGAAGATAGCCTTCGTGACACATTTTGGTACCTTCTGCTACACGACCATGTTGTTCGGTCTGAAGAACGCGGGAGCCACATTCCAGCAGTTAATGCAGAAGACGGTCCATGATCAGATAGGGCGCAATGTAGAGGTTTACGTAGATGACATTGTTGTAAAGAGCAAGGTCCAACGAGATCATGTAACCGACCTTCAGAAAACATTCGCTAATCTCAGGAGACATCAAGTCAAGTTGAATCCTAAAAAGTGTGTTTTCGGTGTCCGGTTTGGGATGTTGCTCGGCTACGTGATAGGAAAGGTGAACATAGGGTCTAACCCCAAAAAGTCGAGGCCATCGAGAATATGAGGTTGCCAACCTGCACCAAGGAGGTGCAAGCCCTAACCGGGCAGATGGCGGCTCTCAGCAGATTTATATCTCGTCTCGACGAGCGCAGTGCACCTTTCTGCAAGATCCTGCGCAAGCACGATGGTTTTGAGTGGTCACCGAAGGCCAAAGCCGCTTTCAACGAGCTAAACCGCTACCTGTCCACGCCACCTGTCATAGCTACGCCAAAGCTCGGGGAGGCCCTACTCCTCTACTTGGCAGCTGCCCCGTTGGTTGTGAGTGCTGTACTAGCAGTCGAACGCGAGGGAAAACAACAACCCATCTAGTACGTAAGCGAGGTATTATACGGACCTAAGGAGCGGTACCCTGAAGTCCAAAAACTTTTGTACGCCTTGGTTATGGCCTCACGAAAGTTGCGCCAGTATTTCCAAGCCCATCCAGTCATGGTCCCAACGAGTTTCCCGCTAATAGATATCATTAGAAATCCCGACGCCAATGGGCGGGTTGCGAAGTAGGCAGTCGAGTTTGGTGAGTTCGATATCAAGTTCGTCCCACGCACAGCGATCAAGTAGCAAGTGTGTGGCCCAGGAGGGAGGCAAATTTCTCCTCCAAGACGTCCACGATGGGATCTGCGGGGCGCACGTCTCTTTCGAACCCTAGTAGGCAAAGCGTTCCGCATGGGGTATTACTGGCCCACTGCGCTGACCGACGCAAGGGAACTAGTGAAACGTTGCGGCCTGCCAGTACCATGCCCGGATGTCCCACCAACCAACGTATGAGCTACAAACTATCCCGTTGACCTGGCCATTCTTAACGTGGGGAATGGATATACTCGGTCATTTCCCCAGAAGCCTAAAGGGGGGCACACACCTGTTCGTCGCTGTCGACACTTTCACCAAGTGGATCGAGGCTGAACCAGTGTCGAGCATATCATCCCAAACGGCCAAAAGGTTCTTCAGAAACAGCATTGTGGCAAGGTTCGGCGTCCCGAGTAAGCTAATCATTGATAATGGGACACAGTTCACAAGCGAGCTATTCCAGGATTACTGCGAAGAGCTCGGCATGAAGGTCGCCCTAGCCGAACGTGGCTCATCCACAGAGCAACAGCACGGCCGAACGTGCGAATGGGCAGATCATGCAGGGGGTCAAGCGACGAGTCTATGACGCCCTCGCCGAACAGTGCTAGAATTGGGTAGAGGAACTACTCTCGATGCTTTGGGCAGCCCGGACAACCTCTAATCGAGCTACTCGAGAGACTCCCTTCCGGCTCGTATACGGCTCGAAAGCGGTACTACCCGCCGAGCTAAGACTTGGTTGGATTCGTGTTGATTTTGCAGGTCAGATCGACAACGACGAGGAGTGACTATTGGATCTCGACCTATCCGATTCCTGCGGCAAGGAAGCACTACTGGGAGCAGCATACCAGCAATCCCTACGACGGCATGCGGCAAAAGCAGTACAGACTCGGACCTTGCAAGTTGGCGACCTGGTTCTAAGATGAGTTCAGAACCTAGCCTACGCCAACAAACACACCCCAAGTTGAAATGTCCATATACCGTCGTACCAGCCGCACACCCGGGGGCTGTAAGATTAGCTATGCTAGACGGAAGAGTCCTCAATAGCTCCTAGAACATCGCTCAACTCCGGAGGTTCTACGCTTGAGCTAAGGTCGTAAGTTTCCTTTTTTAACCTTCCCGTTTTTTGTCTCTTCCAAAAAGTATAGGCAGCCCTTAACAAGCCCTAGAAACCTAACCTATGATCGAGCTTAGGACAAAGCTCAGGCTATCTCAGCATATATCGGTAGGTTAATGGCTATGCAAAAGTTACACCCCCGGGACTGTCTTGCACACGGGTAAGCCGATATTCATCGCGCCACGCAAAACCCTATGCAGGCAGACACTTTCTAGCCCTATACCATAAGCCCGCATAAAATTGTTGAAGTCCGGGATAACTCAAGAGTCCCAAGACTCCGCGTCTTGGAAAATAACAGAGCAGGGGCCATGAGCTTCGTTCTAAGGTCACGTTCCCTAAACCAATGGGTCAATTTTTTCAAAAAATTGATCTTCTCTAAACCACGACCAGCCTTCTGGCTATCCAGAGGCTCGGTCATGGCTCGGGGGATAGGGTCGATTTTTTCAAAAAATTGATTTTCTTTAAAGCACGATCGACCCTCTGGCTATCCAGAGGCTTGGCCGTGGCTCGGGAGCTAGAGTCGATTTTTTCAAAGCGTCGATTTTTACTCAAACAATCGATCTTCTCTAAACCACACCCGACGCTCTGGTTACCCAGAGGCTCGGCCGTGGCTCGGGGGCTAGGATCGATAGGCTCATACCTCGATCTTTAAATCTTTCTTGCCTATACGACTACTTGCAATTTGTGTTTACCATTTGCATGCAGGAAAATCGAAAAAGGGGTAGACAAACAAAAGGATATTACTTTCAGAAAAAAAAAACAGAAGGATGGTACAAACTATAACAGAAGGAAAGAAAAAAGTACAAAGGCCTACGGCCTGGGCTGGCGCTTGAACTTGCGGAGTTCGGCCGTAGCTTCATCATAAAGGTCCTGAAGTATGAGAAGGGCCCTCCGATCATCTTGGGCAGCCCGCGCTTTAGTCCGCAGCGCCTCATTGGCTGCCTCCAACTCCTGGACGGAGTCCTCGTGGGTCGTCAGGCGACCCTTCGTCGCAGCCGTCGCCAACTTCACCCGGATAGCTCATGAAAGAAGATCGCGCCTCCCACTCGAAGCGATTTCGGCGCAAGAGACACCACCGTTGACGGCGCCTTGAGCTTGGCGGAGCAGTCGTGCTCGGCCTTAAACACCTCCTGCGCCCACCGGGATACTTCCCAGCATCATCCCGTGCCACGGCAAGGGCCGCTTCCACCGCCGCGGCGCGAGCCTCCACAGCCACAGTCTGGACCGCGGCCAGGCGCGCCTCCTCCAGTTCGCCGCACATGGCTTCAGCCCGTCGCCACCAAAGCACGCCATCCACCATCGCGGCCTCCTGCTCAGCCTCCCGTTCGGCCATGGACGCACATGCGCGACCAATGACCTCGCGGTAGGCCTATGCCAGGAAAACGGACTGAAGGAAATGGGAAAACCAACCATAGCAAGAACAAAATTCGGAAGACAAATCCAAAGGCACTTACCCGTTTCAGGGTCACGGCGAGGTCGGCCTCAAGTGAGGCCCGGGCAACATGCCTGGGCACGGGCGACGCCATGACCAAGTCGCCTGAGCCACCTCCCGGGCTGCTCACCCCCTCCTCGAGCTCCTCTGTGGGCTCGGCCTTGGCCTCACCGGGCAAGACTGGGGTCACCCCATCCGTGGGCTCGGCCGCCTCCTCCACAGGCTCAGCCGCCTTGATGGTGAGGAGGTGTAGCTCGGGTGCAAGGTCTACTTGCACCCCGAAGTTTGCCTTTTGCTTGACCACCTTGGCACTTACCGCCCAGTCAGCGAGGGATTGGCCAGGCAGAGGCCGGAACCAGACGGACTCCTCCCGGTGGCCTCCGATAAGCGCGAGCTTCTCCTCGACCAACGCAGGCGTCGCCACGATTCATCCCGCGGCAAGTAACGGGGCCACGCTCGGCAGGCGCACCGGGACGGTGTCGACTGCCGTGATGCCCCGGACCGGCCAATTCCAGCCAAACAAGAGCACGTCGCTCGAGTCCAACGGCGTGATAGACCGGCTATACTGCGAGAAGAACTCCGCCAGCCCGTTGAGGTCGAGGGGATGCCACCCGAACTTTGTCCGCCCTTCAACTCGAAACGGCGCCAAGGTCATCGTCCCGAAATCGGCCTCCACCTCGGCGGTGACGGCCTGGCAGCGTACGTCGCTATGCACCGCCGGTGGGAGGAAGAAAGCCCCAGAACCCCAACACCTCTTCTGGTTCGGGTCGAGCTCGTTCTCTCGGGCTACCTCTTCTAGCCGCACTGGGAGAATCCTCTCTGCCCCTGCGGATATAGCGACTGACAGCAACAGAAGAGGGGAAGAAAGGCTAAGAGCGCGGCAATTTACGGGCGAGGTCAAGGTCGGTCTCCACTGACCCAACGTCCACGGGCTTCCCGCTCAGCATCAGCTGACGCTTTTTCGGTGCCGGTTGGGTGTCCCAGGCCTCGGCGGAATCCCGGTCCCGAGAGCCCTTAGCCTAGGCTGGGTCTGCGACAGAGGCAGGCGCCCGGGGTGCCGACCTCCCGGCCGCGGAGGACGGCCAGGGCGGCCACCTCGCACCGACAATTTGTCTCGCCGAGAAACCCCGGTCCACTTCCTTTGGGACGGCTGCGAGCCCGCAGCCCGCCCCTGGTGCGCTTGGTATGGGCTTGCGCGATCGCCGCTCGCCGGACTTGCTGAAGGGGCGACCCCCGAGGTCGCTACCAGCGCCAAGGCACCAGGCCCAACTTCCTCATCCTCTTTCTCCAATGGGCGGACCATGGAATAATCATTACAAGCCCGGGGAAGACCGCCCAAGGGCGCGGGGCTTGTAGAAGTACGCACTGTGGAAAACATGGGCCCTGGGTGTCCGAAGATATCCAACAAGACGTACCACCTCCTTGGGCCGAGTCAATTGGGTCTTCCAGAAGGCAGGCTTGGAGGACGGTGCGGCCCGGCATGATCTACAAGGAAACAGATTCGTTTCCTACTCGAATACATGGATATAGGTGTAGCTGAATCGGTTATATCTATATTTTCCATATACGGATTAGGGATTCTATCTGTAACCTAACCCCCTGCACTATATAAAGGGGGTCCGGTGATGAGGACATCCCTTCTACCGATGCAACCATGACATTTTATCCGTCTCATTCATCTCGACTTGAACCATCCATGCAAGGACCAATGACTCGAGCTCACAAGACGCCAACTAAATTATCAGTGAATGCGTTCCTAAGCTTTCCAATAAGTGAATCACCGAATGGGGTGCTATTTAATTCTTGTAGCGATTTCATTGTGCTTAGGAACCAGGGAGAAGAGCCACAGCGGACCAACAATGGGCCAAGTTCGAGTACAAGTCGGTTTTGGAAAAACAAGAACCAATTCGAGTCCAATTCGGCCTCGACGACAGCACTGAATTCAAACGGCCATAACTTTTGATTCCGGATGTTGCTGGAGGTCCATGAGTACTTGACGGAAAGATCTTTTCGTCTACTTTCCAACGGATCCAACCTCACTTCCAAATTCCTTCTGAGTCAACAGAAAACTACCAAAAACCTCACATCACTTTTTCAGGCCGAGTCTGTTTGGCCCATGGGCCTTGTAATAGGGATAGTTCGGTTTGGAAACCTTGCTGGCCGACCCTAGGTCGAATTTTTCTCCTTCTTCCTCTTATAAATAGCTAGTGGTCACCTCGTTTAGGGGCGGGTTTTGTTTGATTAAGTTAGCCTTTGCTACTTCTTGTAATCGCGCGTGTCGATTAGACCGCCTGAATTACTTGTCATCGGAACCCCACCAAACTTTGTTTCTTCAAATCAGATCTGATTTCATATTCACAAATTGGGTTGCTTGTTCATCTTATTCTTGCTCGTTCTTGATTGCTTGCAGGAACAACGACCTTCGTGGTCAGGTTGATCGCGTGCCGGCGAGATCAATAACCCACTGGAGTTGGTGTATCGGTCGCTAAGGCGCATCGTCCTGGACGGTTGTAGTCGGGCCGTCAACGTCGATTCCTCCACAAATCAAGAGTTATCCATCTCATCGAAAGATCGAGACCCCTGTTGTTATCAAGTGGTATCAGAGCACCAGGTTGATCGGTGACAGATTTCTACCTCTGTATCTTGTTTTACCTAGAGTCCAGAAAATTGCCAAAAAAAAAAATTTCCCTCGTCCAAGACAGTTTAGCCTTGCTTTTGCTTCGTAGTCTATACTTGTTGAGTTTACGGTTGCATCGTCGAGTCGGTTGCTGGTCTTAGAGTCTTTATCCTAGAGTTTCGAGTTCGTGTCACGTTTTTCGTCACCACCACTGCTGTCCAGTTCAGTCTTTTGGCCGTTTCTCCTTCATACGAAGTCGGATTTTGGAGTTCTTGGACTTTTTGGAAAGCTTAGAATGTCTCCTCCAACTTTTGTTTTCAAGCTGAGATCTGATTCGGCCTCCAACATAGAGATATCTTGCAATATATTTCGGGCTGTCTAGAGATCCAATCTGTTACGAATTCGGTTTTCCAATCATAAGTCTTCCATCTGAACTCGGATTTTGACGTTTTTGGACTTTCTGGAATCAGCACGAAATATCCAAGGAAAAGTTAGTTGGAGTGATCTCTGAATTTGGCCATCTTCAATTTGCTAAAATTTGGGAATTCTCGAGTTCTAGTCGGATTCGAATTGGATCAATCTGATCCCAGTTCGGTAAAACAGCCATATCTCCTGATTCCCTTATCCGTTTTGGGTGTTCTTGTACTTGTTAGAAAGCTACGAAGATCCTCTACAATTTTGTCCATAGTACCAATTTCAGAAAAGACAATCTTCACACCCAAAAATAGCGTTGGATCTGGATCTGTCTCATCTCAGTTTTTTCTGTACAGCTTGTATTTAGGAGCCCATATCTCCTATTTCCAAACTCCAAATTCGTTGTTCCATATATGAAAATTGATGAGAACGAAAGGATCTACAACTTTGACATAGAGACCTTCCTCAAATTCGGTGCTTTTCGTGAGTGAATTTGCCGAACAACATAACTGCCCCTGTTGTCCTGTTTGGAAAGTTTGAAAAAAAAAAGACAAGTGCCAAAAAAAAAAGCCGCACAAAAAGAAAAAAGGGAGAAAAAAAGGGGAGCTCTCTAGCTAAGTGCTGTGCTTTGTTGGTGACATCGTTTGTGTCTCGGCTCGCGTCTCTAGTTCGGTTTGTCTTAGGACCAAAGACAAGATCTGCTGAACGCTTATTCAACTTGTTTTGGACTAACGTGGTTCAAGCTTTTCCATTGATTGTGCTCACTTCCTACAGCCCACATATACTACTACCAACCAGGCACTTGTGACGGTATCGATACAATCAATCTCCGGAGTGTTGTCTCAGTGGGTTGTCGACACCTTCGCTAAGCTTGATAAGAATTGGTAAGAACTTGAAAGAACAGGTTGAGAGGGAGTGACTTGTTAGCCACATCCTAATAGTTGCTAGAAACATATTCTCTGTGATTGCTTGCTCCCTTGTTTCTTCTAACTATGACAGGATCTAGAGACAATAGCACGTAACATTCTCCTCGTACCAGGGGCATCATCCTACACTTTGAACGCCAAGTAAGGCTACGCACTGAAGGCCTTGACGAGGATGTGCGGGTTACTAATGAGCACCTTGGTGGATTGGAGGCGGCTCAAATCGACACCAACAACAAGCTTGTAACAATGGAGACCTCTCTTGCCGAGATTTTGAGGCGGCTCGATGGCGATGGGCGGCACCTTCGCCGATGACGTTGTTGTTCCACGAGACCGCAACTACCATGATGTTTTGGGTAGCGCAGTAGGTGAGAATGATGATGACTATTCTCACGACACCGAGGTTGAAGATTTGGACGCCGTCACGACGCCAACTCCGTCAGCAATCGCATCGGCATGGGTCCATTCCCACAACGCCGAGAGGTACGTGACAATGACGATTCACTAGGAAATATTAAATTCACCATTCCACCTTTTGATGGTAAATACGATCCCGATGCATACCTTACTTGGGAATTAGCTATCGATCAAAAATTTACTTGCCATGAATATCCCGAGAATAAAAGGGTTAGGGCTGCTACTAGTGAATTCACCGATTTTGCTTCTATTTGGTGGAGTGAGTATCGTCAGAAAAATCCAAACGCCGCACAAACCTCGATAATTTGAAAAGAATCATGCGAGCTAGATTTGTTCCATCATATTATGCACGTGATCTGTTGAACAAATTGCAACAATTAAGGCAAGGTAGTAAGAGTGTAGAAGGCTATTATCGAAATTGCAAATAGGCATGCTTCGTTGTGGTTTAGAGGAAAATGAGGAAGCGGCTATGGCTAGATTCATGGGCGGGTTGAACCGAGAAATTCAGGACATTCTAGATTACAAAGAATACAATTTATCACTGCTTATTTCATCTTGCTTGCAAAGCTGAAAGGGAAGTGCAGGGACGACACGCAAGCACGAGGACTAATGTTTCTGTAGGTCGTGCTAACACTTGGTCTCCCCGTACACTTGCTACCCCAACGAGTCGACCAACTGCAGCACCTTCCTCCAACAGCAAGCCACGCCCTTCTTCGTCTGCTCCAAAGATCCGTACCACCGAGGCGCCAAAGGAATGGTCCATGGGTCCACCAAGAGTTCCTCTTCTGTTGCTTCCACTGGGAGGACAAGGGACGTGCAATGCCATCAATGCAAAGGCTATGGGCATATGAGAAGTCAATGTCCAAGAAAACGAGTGTTGGTTGTGCGGGATAACGGTGAGTTGTCCTCTACTAGTGATTTGGATGAAGATTCCTATGCTATGCTTGCAGCTGACCATGCAGGAAGTGAACAAGAGTTTAACCAAGAAGAGGAACACATTGACGCTGAACATGCGGATCGCTATGAGAGCCTCATAGTGCGGCATGTTTTGAGTGTACAAATGGGTAAGGCGGAGCAAAATCAACGGCAGAATCTGTTCCAAACCAAATGCATGATCAAGGAGCGTGCTTGCCGCGTGATCATTGATGGAGGAAGTTGCAACAACCTCGCCAGCTCCGACATGGTTGAGAAGCTCTCATTGAACACACGACCACACCCTCAGCCATATTACATTCAGTGGTTCAACAGCAGTGGTAAGGTTAAGGTAACATGCTTGGTGAGAATTCCGTTTGCTATTGGTTCGTATCATGACTTTGTAGATTGCGATGTTGTACTTATGCAAGCATGTTTTGTGTTGTTAGGTAGACCATGGCAATATGATAAGGATTTTATGCATCATGGTAGAACCAATCAATATTCATTTGTGCATAAAGAGAAGAAAATTGTGCTACATCCTGTGACACCTGAGGCTATTTTAAAAGATGAAGTTGCTAGGGCTAGCAAAGAGAAAGAGCGAGAGAATGCTAAGAGTGAGAACCAGATTGTAGCTAAAAGAATGGAGCAAAATAAAAACAAAGAGCCTAACTCTGAACATGAGAAGAAAAATGAGATTAAATTGAAAGGTGCTTGTTTCCTTGCCACCAAAACTGATGTGAATGAGGCACAAATTGGTTCTTCTCCTTGCTATGCGTTGATTTGCAAAGAAACTTTGTTTTCACTTGAGGATATGCCTTCTTCTTTGTCTCCTGCCATCACTAACCTTTTGCAGGAATACACCAACGTCTTCCCAAAGGACGTACCCCCAGGGCTGCCTCCCATTCGAGGGATTGAGCACCAAATTGACCTCATTCCTGGGGCATATTTGCCTAATCGAGCGCCATATAGGACCAATCCAGAAGAAACCAAGGAGATACAACGTCAAGTTGAAGAATTGCTTGATAAGGGGTACGTGCGTGAATCTCTTAGTCCTTGTGCTGTTCCGGTGATTTTGGTGCCTAAGAAAGATGGATCATGGCGTATGTGTGTGGATTGTAGAGCAATTAATAATATCACCATTAGGTATCGCCATCCTATCCCCAAAGTTAGATGATATACTAGATGAATTAAGTGGTTCTACTGTGTTCTCTAAAGTGGATTTATAGTGGATACCATCAAATTCGCATGAAGTTAGGGGATGAATGGAAAACTGCATTTAAAACTAAGTTCGGTTTATATGAGTGGTTAGTGATGCCTTTTGGTTTAACTAATGCACCTAGCACTTTCATGAGACTAATGAACGAAGTTTTATGCTTTCATTGGCAAATTTGTGATGGTATATTTTGATGACATCCTGATCTATAGCAAGTCATTAGAGGAACATCTTGACCATTTGCGTCTTGTTTTTAATGCCTTACGAGATGCACGCTTATTTGGTAACCTTGAGAAGTGCACCTTTTGCACGGATCGAGTCTCTTTTCTTGGCTATGTTGTTACTCCACAGGAATTGAAGTTGATCAAGCCAAGGTTGAAGCAATTCGTAGTGGCCGATTCCTAAAACGGTCACGCAGTCGAAGCTTCCTAGGTCTTCTTGGGATTCTATCGGCGTTTTGTGAAGGACTTCAGACCATCGCCGCACCTTTGAATGAGCTCACCAAGAAGGGTGTGCCATTTGTTTGGAATGATGCACAGGAGGACACTTTCAACGCTTGGAAAGATAAGTTGACACATGCACCTTTACTTCAACTTCCAGATTTCTCTAAAACTTTTGAGTTAGAATGTGATGCAAGTGGAATTGGTTTGGGTGGTGTGTTATTGCAAGGAGGAAAACCTGTTGCAAAACCTGTTGCATATTTCAGTGAGAAGTTGAGTGGGCCTAGTTTGAACTATTCTACTTATGATAAGGAAATTTATGCTCTAGTTCGAACTTTAAAAACATGGCAACATTATTTATGGCCCAAAGAATTTGTTATTCACTCTGATCATGAATCATTAAAGCATATTCGAAGTCAAGCTAAATTGAATCGTAGACATGCAAAGTGGGTTGAATTTATTGAATCTTTTCCTTATGTCATAAAACACAAGCAAGGGAAAGATAATGTGATTATGGATGCATTGTCTAGAGATATACCATGTTTTCACAACTTGATTTCAAAATCTTTGGATTAGAGACGATTAAACAGCAATATGAATATGATGATGCTTTTAAAGATGTCCTGCTGCATTGTAAAGAGGGAAAACATGGAACAAATTTGTCCTAAATGATGGGTTTGTGTTTAGAGCTAACAAATTATGCATTCCAGCTTGGTTCCGTGCGATTGTTGTTGTTACAGAAGCGCATGGAGGCGGGTTGATGGGACATTTTGGTGTGAAGAAGACGGAAGACATACTTGCTGATCATTTCTTTTGGCCAAAGATGAGGAGAGACGTTGAACGCTACGTTGCTCGCTGCACTACCTGTCAAAAAGCTAAGTCACGACTTAACCCTCATGGTTTATATATGCCTCTACCTGTTCCTAGTGTGCCTTGGGAAGATATTTCTATGGACAAAGAAGGGGAGGGATAGCATCTTTGTTGTTGTGGATAGATTTTCTAAGATGGCGCACTTTATACCTTGTCATAAAAGTGATGATGCAACCAACATTGCTGATTTGTTCTTTCGGGAGATTATTCGCTTTCATGGTGTTCCAAACACAATAGTTTCAGATGTGATACTAAATTTCTTAGTCATTTTTGGAGAACTTCATGGATTAAATTGGGAACTAAGCTGTTATTTTCCACCACTTGTCATCCCCAAACTGATGGGCAAACTGAAGTTGTGAATAGAACTTTATCTACCATGCTTAGGGCTGTTTTGAAAAAGAACATAAAGATGTGGGAAGAATGCTTACCTCATATTGAATTTGCTTATAATCGTCACTGCATTCTACTACTAAGATGTGCCCTTTTGAGATTGTTTATGGCTTTCACCTCGTGCTCCTGTTGATTTGTTACCTCTACCAGCTTCGGAGAGGAAAAATATTGATGCTAAACAACGAGCTGAACTTATGTTGAAAATACATGAGACAACGAAAGAAAACATAAAGCGCTCGAATGCTAAATTCAAAATTGCTGGTAGTAAAGGGAGGAAGCATTTAACTTTTGAACCTGGCGATCTTGTTTGGTTGCATTTGAGAAAAGATCGTTTTCCTGAGCAAAGAAAGTCAAAATTGATGCCAAGAGCTGATGGTCCTTTCAAAGTGATTAAACGAATTAATGAAAATGCATATAAGCTTGAGTTGTCTGCAGATTTTGGGGTTAGTCCCACTTTTAACATTGCAGATTTGAAGCCATACTTGGGGGAAGAGGTTGAGCTTGAGTCGAGGACGACTCAAATGCAAGAAGGGGAGGATGATGAGGACATCCCTTCTACCGATGCAACCATGACATTTTATCCGTCTCATTCATCTCGACTTGAACCATCCATGCAAGGACCAATGACTCGAGCTCGCAAGACGCCAACTAAATTATCGTGAATCGCTCCTAAGCTTTCCAATAAGTGAATCACCGAATGGGGTGCTATTTAATTCTTGTAGCGATTTCATTGTGCTTAGGAACCAGGGAGAAGAGCCACAGCGGACCAACAATGGGCCAAGTTCGAGTACAAGTCGGTTTTGGAAAACACAAGAACCAATTCGAGTCCAATTCGGCCTCGACGACAGCACTGAATTCAAACGGCCATAACTTTTGATTCCGGATGTTGTTGGAGGTCCATGAGTACTTGACGGAAAGATCTTTTCGTCTACTTTCCAACGGATCCAACCTCACTTCCAAATTCCTTCTGAGTCAACGGGAAACTGCCAAAAACCCCACGTCACTTTTTCAGGCCGAGTCTATTTGGCCCATGGGCCTTGTAATAGGGATAGTTCGGTTTGGAAACCTTGCTGGCCGACCCTAGGTCGAATTTTTCTCCTTCTTCCTCTTATAAATAGCTAGTGATCACCACGTTTAGGGGCGGGTTTTGTTTGATTAAGTTAGCCTTTGCTACTTCTTGTAATCGCGCGTGTCGATTAGACCGCCTGAATTACTTGTCATCGGAACCCCACCAAACTTTGTTTCTTCGAATCAGATCTGATTTCATATTCATAAATCGAGTTGCTTGTTCATCTTGTTCTTGCTCGTTCTTGATTGCTTGCAGGAACAACGACCTTCGTGGTCAGGTTGATCGCGTGCCGGCGAGATCAATAACCCACTGGAGTTGGTGTATCGGTCGCTAAGGCGCATCGTCCTGGACGGTTGTAGTCGGGCCGCCAACGTCGATTCCTCCACAAATCAAGAGTTATCCATCTCATCGAAAGATCGGGACCCCTGTTGTTATCATCCGGGGACCCTAGTTCGAGATCCAATCCCACATCTTACAATCATCATCATCATCCACCATAATACAATCCACGAGCACAAGAGTAGGGTATTACCTCCCCCCGAGGGCCCAAATCTGTATAAATTCGGCTCCCTATGCTACCATCGTAGTTGTGATCTTTCGCATCGTCCCCTAAAATACCTTGCCGACACAAATCGTCGACAGTTGGCGCGCCAGGTAGGGGCTAGCGTCACGATCAACTACGTCGACTTCGATGGCTTCCATTGGCGGATTCGTCTTCACCAACGCTCCTGGCCAAGGCTTCATCTTCGGAGATCTCGGCTTCATCGCCGGCGACTTTGGAGAGCTTCGGTTGTGTGAACCGATCTTCGTTCGGTCCACGCATTACCGGGGGAGATGGTACGCGACTCCGACTGAGCCTCACCACTTTGGGATCTCTTCCCTGGATTTCGATCCAAAGGAGATCCGATCTGATGATAATGATTTCGACTGGCCAACTGCTGGGTTTCCCTTCGGTTACGGTCAGGATCCACCGCTTCTCTCTTCGCCAGCTCCTCATGTTGACGAAGCACCGAGTGGCGATCCGACTCGCCAGATCGCTCGCACCCCACCAAGGGTTATAATCCGTCGATCGTGGACCACCCGCTCGATTCGAAAACTCACCATTGCTTTCCATCGGATAACATGCCGCTTTTCCAATCCGCCAAGGAGCGGGCACGACACATACACACTGGCGAAGCCCGAGTCAAGGCTCGGGACAACTCAAGCCAGCCAAATTCGAGTGGCTATGCTAATCGGACTAGTCAATTCGGCCGAAAGTTTCAGCAGATTCGCTTCGCCAAACACACGGATCCCCTGATGACCAGAGATCCCGCACGTGAGGTGGGAGTCATAATCACTCCCATCGACGAGCCAACGAATCAGGACCGGTTGAACCTTTCCTTCTCAGAATCTAAGTCGGAAGAGAGCGTCAATAGGTTCCCTGATTTCCGCGGCGTTTACATGCTGGACGGCCAAGCCTCTGGATCGGCCCGGCACCCTGCAGGGGAGGCAGGAGCCGAACCAAATCGTGAAGGCGGAGAAGACTTACACGACCAGTTACGCGGTCGTGCGAAGGAAGTCCGGGAGGAACTGTTTCAAGTCCGTATGGAAGATCACTCGGCCTTCCGTACGCCACAGCAGAACATTCTCGCTTGTAAGACCCTCCTAGCCAATGTTGGCCCTTTACTTGGAGAGAACAACCCCGCATCGCCAATCATGGAACACATCAAGGCCATGGTAACGGCAATGCCGCCCAAGGCACTCGGGACCAACCGCCAACTCGCCAGAGCCGATATTACGAGTAGTATTCTGCGCAGTCGGCACACGCGAAGTCGCGGGCAAGACGCCCGCCGGAGTGCGAGCCGCGACCTCCGCCTCGGTATCGAAGCCCGACGCAGGGAGCGAGACGGAGATCGGCGTCGTATCCCACCGCGCTGGAATCTCCCCCGACGATCTCCTTCTCCTGAGGAAGGGTTGATTGACGGGATCAAGGCGTTCACTCCCCGACTCCGATAGGTAAACTGGCCCGAGGGGTTCAACCCTAAAGGCATTGTGAAATTTGACGAAGAACGGGACCCTAAGACTTGGTTGCAGATTTATTCTTTGGCGATCAAGGCCGCGGGTAGAGGATACGACGTGATGGCAAATTATTTGCCCGTCATGTTAACCCCTCCGGCTCAGAACTGGCTCGCGGGCCTTCCGGAGAACTTTTCGATTCCTAGGGAGAGCTCTGCAACCAGTTCGTTGCCAATTTCCAAGTCACTTACGAAAAGCCTGGGACCCAGTGGGACCTTTATCAGACTCATCAGAAAAAACATGAGTCGTTAAGGGATTTCATTCGGCGTTTCACCAAGAAGAAAAACACAGTCCGGGAGATCTTACAGGCGGTCGTCGTTGCAGCCTTCCAGAAAGGAGTTCGCGACCCCGACTTAATCAAGAAGATGTCTCGGAAGCCCCGACTACCGTCAAGGAGATGTTCGCCTTGGCGGATCGATATGCTACCGCCTCGGATGCTCTCGCTGAGCGTCAAGAGGATCACCCAAGCAAGCACGAAAGCAAGAAGGACAGGCCCGAGTCGTCCTCTAAGAAGGACAAGAAGCGCAAGGGTGAGGAGATGGTAGCGGTCGCAGATCAGGGACGGCTAAGGCCGCCTCGACCCGCCGACTACAATAAATTCATGGAAGCGCCGTGTTCTTTCCATCCAAACGGGAAGCATGCGGCCAAGAACTGCAACATCTTGAAGAAGTTCGCTGAGGATCACAACAGCGACGCTCCGAGAGATGCCAAGCAAAATGAAAAGCGTGACCCTCCTGAGGGCGACGCCTATGAAGAAACCGAGCGAGAGCTCAACTACATATTCGGGGGATCAGATTCATATGAGTCCAAGTGTAAGCAAAAGCTTACCGATTGGGAAATCAATACAGCTATTCCAGTGACCCCCAGGTATCTCCGGTGGTCTGAAATTCCGATCATATTTGATCACTCAGATCACCCAGATCACGTCCCATGCCCAGGAAGATATCCACTCATCCTGGATCCTGTGGTACAGGGCGTCCGACTGCGCAAGGTCCTGGTTGATGGCGGGAGTGGATTGAATATCTTTTTGGCTAAAACTCTGGATGAGATGCAGATCCCAAGGACGGTGCTTCAGCAGACAGACGCGCCGTTTCATGGTATAATTCCGGGAACCTCATCGGTGCCAATCGGGAAGATCGCTCTTCCTGTCACCTTTGGCACTCGGAATAATTACCGGACAGAGAACCTCAGCTTTGAGGTGGCCGATTTTGAGACTGCGTATCACGCGATCTTGAGAAGGCCGGGCTTGGCCATGTTCATGGCTGTCCCACACTATACCTATCTGGTTATGAAGATGCCAGATCCACGGGGCGTAATCACGATCCGTGGAGACGTCAAGTTTTCCCACCTCCTCGATAGGGAAAATTGTGACTTTGCCAAGTCCATTGAGGCGGCAGCTGAGTTGGACAAGATCCGGCAGGCGGCCACCACCCTCCGCGATGAAGGCGAACTGCCAAACAAGAAACCATCAAAGTCGGGCATCAAGCCTTACGAACATGTCAAGCATATTTCGCTCGACCCTTCCGATGAAACCAAAACGGCTCTAATCGGGACAGGGCTCGACTCGAAATTAGAGGATACGCTCGTCACCTTCCTCTGAGAGAACCGAAGCATCTTCGCATGGAAGCCATTTGACATGCCAGGCGTCCCGAGGGAGGTGATCGAGCACTCTTTGAACGTTCACGACAAGCCATTTGACATGCTTAGCCGGTTAAGCAGCGGCTGCGCCAATTCGTGCAAGATCGGAAGGAAGCCATCAAGACGGAGATCACCAAACTTTTAGCCGCCGATTCACCCCGACTGGCTGGCAAATCCGATACTTGTGCAAAAGAAGAATGGGACTTGGCACATGTGTGTTGATTACACCGACTTAAATAAAGCATGCCCAAGGATCCATTTGGACTTCCTCGCATCGACTAGGTGGTTGACTCCACCGCCGGTTGCGAGCTCCTGAGCTTTCTGGATGCATACTCGGGCTATCACCAGATTAGCTTAAAGGAAGAAGATTGTATCAAAACGTCGTTCATCACTCCGTTCGAGGCCTTCTATTACGTCACAATGCCCTTCGGATTGAAGAACGCCGGCGCAACATACCAGCGTTGCATTCAGCGAAGCTTCCACAACTAGCTTGGGCGCAATGTGGAAGCATATGTTGATGATGTCGTCGTCAAGTCTCGGGTAACCTCTGATTTGGTCATTAACCTATCGGAGACATTCGAGAGCCTGTCGGCGTACCACATGAAGTTGAACCCGGAGAAATGTGTCTTCGGGGTCCCTTCGGGAAAGCTTCTCGGATTCGTGGTGTCTCACCGTGGAATCGAGGCTAACCCGGAAAAGATCAAGGCCATCATAGAGATGGCGCCCCAACGTGCCTAAGGGATGTCCAGCGTCTTAGTGGGTGCATGGTTGCACTCGGACACTTCATATCGTGGCTCGGCAAGCGTGGTTTGGCCTTCTTCAAGCTATTGAAGAAACAACACAACAAGTTTGTCTGAACACCCGAGGCACAGAAGGCCTTTGAGGATCTCAAACTGTTCCTCACCTCACCACCTGTCTTGGCATCCCCCTTGCCACAGGAACCGCTTCTACTATACATTGCGGCCACCAATCATGTAGTGAGTGCTGCGGTGGTAGTGGAACGGGAAGAAGAAGGACGCGTTTACAAGGCACAATGCTCGGTCTACTTCATCAGCGAAGTATTGGGCGAGACCAAGGTACGTTATCTGCAGGTGCAAAAGCTTCTGTATGCGGTTCTTATCGCCTCCCGGAAGCTGAAGCACTACTTTCAAGAACATCCAATTTTGGTGGTCACCTCCTTCCCTATTGGAGAAATTCTCCATAATCGGGAAGCCACTGGGAGATTCGCAAAGTGGTCGGTGGAACTCGGAGCTTTCGAGCTCTCGTTTAAACCACGCAGCGCCATTAAGTCACAAACACTCGTCGACTTTATCGCCGAGTGGACGGAGATGCAGACTCCCCCAGCAGCCGAAGAGATCGAGTATTGGAACATGTACTTCGATGGATCTCTCCGACGGCAGGGCGTGGGGGCTGGCATCATTGAGTATCACCCGGAGGCGAGCGACTCAAGTACGTCCTCCAGATCCATTTTCCAGCCTCGAACAACACAGCTGAGTACGAAGCGCTCATCCACGGTCTCCGTATTGCCATATCACTTGGCGTCCGATGATTGGTGGTTCGCGGAGACTACCAGCTTGTGGTGAGCCAAGTGCAGAAGGACTGGTCTTGTGTCAACGACAACATGACCGCCTATTATCAGGAGGTCAGGTAGTTGGAAGACAAATTTGACGGGTTGGAGCACATACATGTCCTGCGTCGAGACAATGAGGCAGCGGATGAACTCGCAAACCTGGGCTCCAGTCGGGTGCTAGTTCCGGCTGAGATCTTCGTCCAGGAGCTCCACGCCCCATCCATCACTCCGCAAGAATAGCTACCCCAACCCGACGAGCAGCAATCCGAGATAGAGGTGCTCGCCCTTGAGTCGGATTGGACGAAGCCTTACCTGGAATACCTGCAAGAAGAAAAGCTTCCCGGTGATCGGGGGGCTGCTGAGCAAATCCAACGTCGGAGTCGCAACTACGTGGTGCATGAAGGGACCTTGTATCGACGAAGCGTCTCTGGCATACTTCAAAAGTGCATATCTAAGTCCGGGACGCGCATCGCCACGCAAAAATTCACTCGTGCATGTGCGGACATCATGCCGCATCACCACGCCGGTTGGAAAAGCCTTCGACAAGGATTTTATCGCCAACCGCGTCTCGCACTCAAAGGAGATCGTCCGCAAGTGTGAAGGTTGTCAGTTCTTCGCCCAGCAGATTCATGTGCCGGCTCAGGAACTTCAGACGACTCCCATCACCTGGCCGTTCGCTGTCTAGGGCCTCGACATTGTTGGACCCTTCAAGAAAGCACCCGGTGGATTTGAACATATCTTCGTCGTCATTGATAAGTTCACCAAATGGATTGAAGCCAAACCTGTGACCAAGATTACGGGGGCCAAAGCCACCGAGTTCTTCTAGGAGATCATCGATCGGTTCGACGTACCATCTCGGATCATCACGGATAACGGTTCTCAGTTCAAAAGTGACGAATTTCAAAGTGGGTGCGAGGATGTGGGCATAAAGATTTGCTTTGCTTCGGTAGCACACCCACGAAGTAATGGGCAGGTCGAGCGCGCGAATGGCATGCTTCTATGAGGCGTCAGGGCACGCATCTTCGATCGACTCAAACGTTATGTGGCGAAATGGATGAAGGAATTGTCTGCCGTACTCTGGGGGCTTCGTACAAGCCCCAGTCGAGCTACGGGGCAGTCATCCTTTTTCCTCGTATATGGGTCTGAGGTGGTTCTTCGCACGGAGCTACAGTTTGGATCGCCCCGAGTTCAGAGGTTCAACGAAAATGAGTCCGAGGCCAGTCGGATTGACGATCTCGACCGACCGAGGAAGCTCGACGCGTTACACAATTCGGTCGGCTAAGTACCTCCAGGGTTTGCGTCGTTGTCATGATCGAAATGTGCGAGATCGAGCCTTGTCGGTTGGAGATTTGGTCCTTCAGGTTAGTCAATCGGGTGGCCATGAACTTTCTCCACAATGGGAAGGACCGTACATCGTTGTCTCTATGACACGCCCGGGGGCTTACCGATTAAGGCGAGAAGACGGTGCTCTCCTGGACAACTCATGGAACATCGAGCAATTGCGTCGGTTCTATACCTGACGGCTGTTGTAACCCCTGATCACAAATGAATAAAGATAAGTTTTTCGCTCACATTGTCTTTTATGTTTACACAATTCGGTTTCTGACTTGCTACTTATTTGCGTTTCAATTAAGTAGTAAGTCGGGGGCTACACCTAATTAGGCGCGCAATCGCGCACCTAATTTCCTATCTAAATTTGACTTGCTCCCTAATCAGATTCTGATTAGCCAGTAAGTCAGGGGCTACACCTAATTAGGTGCGCATCCGCGCACCCTTTCTCCTTTATTGAGTCTAACTTACTCATTAGTCGGAATCCGACTGGTTTGTAAGTCGGGGGTCATACCTGATTGGGGGCAGTCTCCGCCACTACATTTATTCCTAACACTTAATTGACTTAATTGGAGCTAACGATAAGCCTAAGCGTCTGTCGTCCTAAGTAACGAAACTCTTGCTTTCTAGCAACATCCATGCTTCCGGGTCGCATTATCGGAGGTAGAGCTCCGTGCCAACTCCTAATGCTAAGGAACTTGATGCGCTGGACAGAGTGCTTAGCGAAAGGGACCTAGCTCACTTGGGCGAAGCATACTACTCGGGTCGTAAAAAATCGATTAACTTGCGCTAAAAAAAAGAGAAGAAAGCATCGCACATTCAGAATAAGAAATTTTATTTCTTAAAGGCCCGCGAGCCATTTACAGGATGTGGCGGTAGGCTACGCCTGCGCCCTAATGATCAGATCTGTCAACCCGGCGAGATCTGGGGCGGCATCGAGCAGAAACTCGGCGATGGCGGCATCGCGGGAGCGGGAGCGGACCAGGGCCTCCACGATCACGTCGGTCACCTCGGCAAGGGCTGGGACGACCTCCACCAAGACCGCGACGGAGGCGACGTCGCGGGCGCGGGCCTTCTCCTCGGCCATCTCGGCGAGCGCGAGGTCGAAGTCCACCCAGAGCTCTACTAACTCTTCATCGGCCATTAGGACAGGAGGAGGCGAAAGTATTCAGGAAGAAGCTTGTGCGGAGCGGCCGTTACGCCGGCCTCTCTTTATAGCCGAACTTGGGGAAGTTGAACCGGTTTCGGGGAGTGATGGCGTCGGGAAGCAGCCCCGATGAAAACAGTCCCCGGGATTTGATGTGGAGGTTTCTGGGAGCACGGTGCTGCGTTCAAAGCGACGCTTGGGCTTCCGGCGAAGTAATACTGGGATGACTTGTGGCAAGAAGAGATAAGCGCTGCTTCCGAAGAATCATGGGCGACGACGCCTCCTTTGGGCGGAAGGTGCGAAGTCTTGGTTTCATCAAGCAATATTTGGGCCCGGACTTAGGTTCCGTAAGACACGCCCTTGGGGCCGTATGTTGTACGTTGCTCACATTCGAGTGTTGATTGGACCGAACCTAGTTGGGACAAAGGGCACGCCCCTGGTTGGGCCTTATGCCAGTTATTGATTCTTCGATGACTGGGTGTTTCCTAGGTAAAAAATCAATCCAGCTCTTGGCGTACCCCTTGGGGTCAATGGCTGGTCCGATTTTACAATCGGATTAGGCGTCAAAGAGTTACCTCTTTAGTTGGGTCTCAGTGGCACATCTCCGGATCGTTTGTCGCCAAGACAAACACCACTAGGAGGACCTCAACTTGGAGGCGGGTGTATTCCTCTGGGGATCACTAGCTTGTGTCCGCATTCGTCGGATCAAGGCGTCTGAACACCTTACACAGGTTGTGGCATATCCCATGCTGGATCGAATGTCGAGCTCTGCAAGTCAGGCTTGAATGCCGTAAGTTATAACAGGGAGGATAATGCTGGTTAGCACTGCATACTTGGCAAAGTCCACTCTCCTGGTATGCCTCTCCGTGAGGCCATTAGCCAGCATTCCGATCCGTTGGGCTGGGTGCCAGACATCTTTAATAAACTTGAGAATTTTTCTCGAGTTCTTTGTAACTGTGTTGTTTGATCAGCAGGTTACTCGGCGAGCAAATTCCATCACCGCATTTAAGAGTGACATCACTCGGGTAAACATCTGAAGGATTGCGAGCCGAACCCCGAATCAAGACAACCCAGTCCCGAAGCACTCGGGGGCTACTGTGGAAAACATGGGCCCTGGGTGTCCGAAGATATACAACAAGACGTACCACCTCTTTGGGCTGAGTCAATTGGGTCTTCCAGAAGGCAGGCTTAGAGGACGGTGCGGCCCGGCATGATCTACAAGGAAACAGATTCATTTCATACTCGAATACATGGATATAGGTGTAGCTGAATCGGTTATATCTGTATCTTCCATATACGGGTTAGGGATTCTATCTGTAACCCGACCCCCTGCACTATATAAAGGGGGTCCGGGGACCCTAGTTCGAGATTCAATCCCACATCTTACAATCACCATCATCATCCACCATAATACAATCCACGAGCACAGGAGTAGGGTATTACCTCCCCCCGAGCGCCCGAACCTGTATAAATTCGGCTCCCTGTGCTACCATCATAGTTGTGATCTTTCGCACGCCCCCTAAAATACATTGCCGACAGAAATCGTCGACACGCACCTTGTCGCCCTCTTGGAGGACGTTTCGAATACCCAACCCGACAGCTCGTTGTGATTCGCGGGCAACAACAGCCCGACGACTCGGGTTACCTCGGCCCCGGGCAAGGCTGCAGAAGAAAAGGGGAACATGAGAACACGTCGGAAGAAAGGTCGGACGAAGAGGTGGAGGTCGACAAAGACTTACGAGAGTTGCCCTCGCGGGTGAGGTCGTTCCACCTGCGGATGTTCAAGAAGGGGTGAACCCGCTTTCGCAGCAGGCTCACCCTATTCTTGACGAAATCGGCTATGATGTCGTAGCCGTGCAGCCCTTCCGCGGCCAGCTTCCGGACCATGGCCGCCGGAAACTGCCTCTGCCAGCTCTAGCATGGGGCGCAGCAGTGTCAGCTTCCCAGGGTTATTGTTTGAGAACCAGAGCCCGCACTAGCCAAGCTTCTTGGCGTAGTACCACCGCGACGCCCACCCGCCGACGTTCTCCTTGGCCTTGAACGCCGGGTACGCAGGCTTCATGTCGTGGCGCGGCTTGATGTAGGCGCACCCCGTCGCATCATTCTCGCCAGTCGTGGTGAGCTCATAAAAGTTGAGTAACAGGCTCACCGTCGGCTCGACGCAGACGTACGCCTCGTAGAGATGCGCGAAGATTGGTAGCGACAAGATCGAGTTGGGATTGAGGTTTACCAACTCGATCCCGCACTGGGCCAGGATGGCGGAGAGGAAGTCGGACTCCAGGACCCGGAACCCATGGACGGCGAAGAGCTCGAAGGAGACGATCTCGTCGTCCTCGGGCACCGGGATCACCTCTGCGCCGGCCGTCCTCCAGCCGCCGACGTCGATGAAGCCAACCGCGGTAATTTCTTCCGGGTCTCCTCGGAGGTTAGGCTCTGGGTGAAGGGCCATTGATGGGAGAAGATCGGAAAGCAGGAATGAGGAAGAGCCAAAGGATTGAAGGGCGAGGAGCTAAGAGTATGGAGAAGTCAGAAAGGCACAAGGGGAAAAGAAAACGACGTAGGAGAACAAACCGCGGCTTATAACCGGTGTGGGGTGGCAAACCGCCACCTGTTCGTCAAAGACACGGAAACCGAAGAAAGGACAGCGGCGCCATAACTGCGCTCAATTGGAACTCCCACCGGAGCCAAGGCCGCGCGCGCAAGGCGCAACGTTTCGTCGAAAGGCAGTTACCAGAAAACCTCTGAGTGGGACATTCTGTCCCACTTGAGGCTCGGGGGCTAGCTGTCGGGAAAACTATGTGGGTCATGGCAACACGGCCCAATTACTTACCTTTGGATGAGACCATGCTCATCATAGATAGAACCAACACCACATACATATAGTCATTACCAAGTGTTGCTGCAATTACTTCGGCTATGTCGGCATCTTTCACTACATCTACGACAAGTTTGCGACAGTTCACGGCATCTTCTACTTCGTCTACGTCTAATATGGTGGCTCCAACAATGTTACTTCATCGATCTCCACCTTGGCCAGGTCGATCACACAGTTGCATCGTCGAGTCGGTTGCTGGTCTTAGAGTCTTTACCCTAGAGTTTCGAGTTCGTGTCACGTTTTTCGTCACCGTCGCTGCTGTTAAGTTCAGTATTTTGGCCGTTTCTCCTTCATACGAACTCGGATTTTGGAGTTCTTAGACTTTTTGGAAAGCTTAGAACGTCTTCTCCAACTTTGGTATTCAATCTGAGATCTGATTCAGCCTCCAACACAGAGATATCTTGCAATATACTTCGGGCTGTCTAGAGATCCAATCTGTTACGAATTCGGTTTTCCAATCATAAGTCTTCCATCTGAACTCGGATTTTGACGTTTTTGGACTTTCTGGAATCAGCACGAAATATCCAAGGAAAAGTTAGTTGGAGTGATCTCTGAATTTGGCCATCTTCAATTTGCTAAAATTTGGGAATTGTCGAGTTCTAGTCGGATTCGAATTGGATCAATCTGATCCAGTTCGGTAAAACAGCCATATCTCTTGATTCCCTTATCTGTTTTGGGTGTTCTTGTACTTGTTGGAAAGCTAAGAAGATCCTCTACAACTTTGTCCATAGTACCAATTCCAGAAAAGGCAATCTTCGCACCCAAAAATTGCGTTGGATCTGGATCTGTCTCATCTCAGTTTTTTCTGTACAGATTGTATTTAGGGGCCCATATCTCCTATTTCCAAACTTCAAATTGGTTGTTCCATATATGAAAATAGATGAGAACGAAAAGATCTACAACTTTGATATAGAGACCTTCCCCAAATTCAGAGCTTTTCGTGAGTGAATTTGCCGAACAACATAACTGCCCCTGCTGTCCTGTTTGGAAAGTTTGAAAAAAAAAGGCAAGTGCAAAAAAAAAAAAGCCGCACAAAAAAAAAGGAAAAAAAAAAGGGGAGCTCTCTAGCTAAGTGCTGTGCTTTGTTGGTGACATCGTTTGTGTCTCGGCTCGCGTCTCTAGTATGGTTTGTCCTAGGACCAGCACAGTACCGCGTTGAACGTTTATTCAACTTGTTTTGGACTAACGTGGTATAAGCTTTTCCATTGGATTGTGCTCACCTCCTCTGACTCCACATATACTACTACCAACCAGGCTCTTGTGACAAAGATCGATACACCATATCTCCAGAGTGTTGTCTCGTCGGTTGTCGACACCTTCTCGCTAAGCTTGGTAAGAATTGGTAAAAACTTGAAAGAACGGGTTGAGAGTGAGCGACTTGTTTAACCACATCCTATTAGCTATTAGGGACATACTATTTGTGATCATATTATTGTGCTTGTTCTCTTGTTTTTCACCTAACCATGTCGATATGAAGACAATGACGTGCCACAATCCCGCTGCAGAAGCGCCGAATACAATCTTTGGATCACGTGTTCCTTAAACACTTACGACAATCCACAAGGAATCGTGACATCAACATCACCACGGCTTCATCAACTGATGATGAAAAAGGTAAAATCAAGTCCTAATTGCCTCCATTTGCCGGAAAGTTTGATCCTAATGCATATATTAATTGGGAGATAGCGGTAGACAAAGAATTTGCAAAGTATGATTTATCTCGAAAACAAAAGATTAGTGCTGCAGCTTAAAGCGTTAACATCGATGCGATATATTGGTGGAAGCATATATCTAGACATGATAAAGAACCTAAAACTTGGAGTGCCATGAAAAAACTTATGAGAGATGATTATGTTCTTGAATATGATGCTGAATATTTTCTTACTAAACTTCAACGCTTAAAACAAGGTTCTAAAACTGTTAGAGAATACTATCATGAATTGCAAAATTGTTTGTTGCGTTGTGGTTTACAAGAATGTGAAGAAGCTACCGAGTTTAGATTCATCGTGGACTTAATCATGAAATTCAGGATGTTCTTGTTGATAAAACATTTAGTTCTCTTTCGACTTGATTAAATGTGCTTGTAGAGCTGAAAATATACTTGCTTGAATCTTGAAAGAATCATTAGCTTCATTTGAGGCGCCTGTTGTTGCACATTCTTTTGTAGCTAACATTTTGTAGAAAAGTGAGCACCATCAAGAAAAGGATGGAGAAGAAAGCATGGAGAAAGAAAAGTTCATTGCTTTGCTCCATACGTATGTGAAAAGATGAAAATTAAAGTTGCACCTACAACCACCGATGAGGACTTTGAAGGTAGTATAAAAGGTGTTGTGTTTACACAAGGTGAGAATGATTTTGATATGCTGAAATTGTCCACTACTCATGTTTGTCATAGAGCAACCTTTAGGGAACCACCAAATGATATTCCTTTGTTACAAGATGATTTACTTGTTGTCTCTTGTGATAAAAAAGAGTTGTGTGATAATGCTTCACTTATATCCATGCCACAACTAGTGAATGAACATAAAACTTTTATTTTAGAACAAAACAATTATCTTGAGCATAAACATGTTATTCACATTGCTAGTGAGGAAGATGAGCCTAAATTGATGTCATCTTTAAATATTTTAGGTTACATTGAATTTGATGTTCTATGTGATCTAAATAGTTTAAAGGAGAGGATTTTGTACATTCGATTTGCCATGGTTATCGCGAAATATTTTTCATGTTGTTGGCAAACACAATGATAAAGGAGAGTATAAAGTGCATAGAGTTTACATTTGTTTAGATTTGAAACCTCTATTTTCTATGCAACAATGTGATCAATTAGATAATTTCAATATCATATCAAGTACCCCTAATTGCCTTTATAATCTATATGATAGTTTTCAAGAAAGGGAGTGCTTGGGTAATTGTGATTCTCAAGCCACTGATTTGATCGCAAAAGATATGCATGTTGCTTTGTTTTCTGTCGCTATTAACAGTTTGCAGGACAATATGATGGAGTCGAGGACGACTCCACTTCAAGAAAGGAGGATGATGAGACCATGCTCATCATAGATAGAACCAACACCACATACATATGGTCATTACCAAGTGTTGCTGCAATTACTTCGGCTATGTCGGCATCTTTCACTACATCTACGACAAGTTTGCGACAGTTCACGGCATCTTCTACTTCGCTCACGCCTAATATGGTGGCTCCATCAATGTTACTTCATCGACCTCCACCTTGGCGGTCGATCACACAGCTGCCCTCCTCGGCTTTTGGACATGGCGCTATCACCTTCATCGGTTCGGCTACCACCTTGGCCGCCTCCCATGCTTGACGGCGATTCAAGAAAGGCGATCTCCACCTCGTCTATTCCTCAGGTCATACAAGTCACGTCGCTCCAAGGCTGGCCCAAGAGAAAGCCCAATTTGGCCACGAGTCTAGTTCGGCCGTCTGCGCGCAGCACAACTTCAAACGGGCGCCCAGGCCACATACGAAGTCCGTTTTCGACGTTCTACCACTTCACGGAAAGCTTAGGAGATAAGCTTTCCAAAGGATCTTGTCTCATTGCAAAATTCCTCCTGGAGCATTGGGAATCATCAAAACAAGGTGCTGCGTCATCCAGTTGGGCCAAACGGGCCTTGTAAGCTTTGTCGGGCCCAAGCCCACGTGGTGGACGCCCTAGGAAAACCCTAGGACGTCCAGCACATCCCTCCTAGCCATCTCCCTCTTATAAATTCAGTAGCCGTCATCGTTTAGACTCGGGTTTTGTTTGATTAAGTTAGCCTTTGCTACTTCTTGTAATCACGCGTGTCGATTAGACCGCTCAATTACTTGTCATCGAACCCCACCAAACTTTGTTTCTTGAATCAGATCTGATTTCATATTCACAAATCGAGTTGCTTGTTCATCTTGTTCTTGCTCGTTCTTGATTGCTTGCAGAACAATGACCTTCGTGGTCGTTGATCGCGCGGCGAGATCAATAACCCTCTGAGTTGGTGTATCGGCCGCTAAGGCGCATCGTCCTGGACGGTTGTAGTCGGGCCGCCAACGTCGATTCCTCCACAAATCAAGAGTTATCCATCTCATCGAAAGATCGGGACCCCTGCTGTTATCACCTTTGGCCCAGCAAAAGGTGCGTGCTGGCTCTGTAAGCTCACGCCCGAGTTTGGCAAGCTCGCGCTCAAGCTTCCCCACTCCAGAGCCCAGGCCTCTCACCTCCCGAGCTTCCGAAGCTCGGGGCTCAGGCCCCAACGCGGACTGTGCCACGCCGCGCGCAGCACGCTGTGGGCCCCGTATATCACCACAAGTTAAATGCTAACGCAGTACCGATGCGCACCTGCCACAAGCTGCTAACGGGTTGATGGCCGGTTGTGTCAGCGGCCAGTTTGTCATTCGCCCCATGGCGAACACTGATCGTAGCATGTTGGGAAAACATGCATGAATATCCGGCAGACCTTGTGGGTCCACCACGTCGCAGCCCGACAAGACGAAAGAAAGAACCAGTAACCGGGAGATAATTCGGTGCTTCACAACGAACCAAAGTCAGACTACAGTAGCCGGGAGCCGCCTATAAAAGGAGGGCACAGGCCACAACCAACAGCAGACACATTCAGGAAGCCAGACGCATGGAACCACAACACTCATAGAAGAGGAGCACCCGCACTTGTGTAGGATATTTAGTTCTAGGTGATAGTTCTTCGCGTTTAGCCACTCTAGGAACACACATAGTGCCTTGAGCACTTATTGTACTCGAGCCCGAGCTTCCCCTAAGCTCGGCCTCACACCTCTGTACTCGTTTAAGCTCGATATTGAATGAGGACTAGACGTAGGGCTGTTATCCGGCAGTGGAGGCCCGAACTAGGATAAAAACACCCGCTTTAGCATTCGACGTCATCAACACCCCCCGTCTAACACATGCATAGCACGAACACACACATCCTTCCCTCGGTAGTACCCAGACACCGGGCTTCGGTCGATGGGGCAGGTCCACTCTTGTGTCTCGCACACCCCTTCCTTGCATATCGGCTTGTGGAGGTTCGCCTCCCAGTCGCCGACAGATTTCAATTCCACTAGCATCACATTTAAGCTCAAAGGTCTTACCAAAATCAGAAAGTTAGAGTAATGGTGCATCGGTGAGCTTCTCTTTGAGCATGCTAACGGCATCTTCTTGAGCTTGTCTCCAATGGAACACAACACCTTTCTTTGTCAATTCATTCAATGGTGCTAAAATCCTTCACAAAGCGGCGATAGAACTCAGCAATACTATTAAAGCTTCACACTTGTGTGACCGTTGTAGGAGTCCGCCAACTCAAGGAGACTCGATCGGTGCAAAAGGTGCATCTCTCAAGGCATTAAAAACAGCATGTGTCAAGATGGTCAGAGAGTGACTTGTTATAAATCAAGATGTCATCAAAGTATACCACCACAAATTTTCCAATAAATGTGCACAAAACTTCATTCGTCAATCGCATAAAAGTGCTAGGTGCATTAGTTAAACCGAAGGGCATCACTAACCACTCGTACAAACCAAATTTAGTTTTAAACGCTGTTTTCCATTCATCTCTAGGTTTCATTCTAATTTGGTGATAACCACTTCGCAAGTCAACCCTAGAGAACATGGTAGAACCAATCAATTCATCTAGCATATCATCTAATTTAGGAATAGGATGATGATATCTAATGGTGATGTTATTAATGGCTCTACAATCAATACACATAAGCCATGATCCATCTTTCTTAGGTACTAAAATCATAGGGACAACACATGGATTAAGGCTCTTGCGCACGTACCTTTATCAAGTAAATCTTGCACTTGATGCTGAATCTCCTTAGTCTCCTCCGGATTGGTCCTATATGGTGCACGGTTGGGCAAGGATGCTCCTGGAATCAATTCAATTTAGTGTTCGATTCCCCTAATTAGTGGCAGCCCCGAGGGTACCTCTTCGGGGAACACATCCTTATACTCCTGCAAAAGGTTAGCAACGGCAGAAGGCAAAGAGGCAGCCATATCATCTAATGAAAACAAGGCCTCTTTGCAAACCAAAGCATGGTAACAAGAATTATCCACCTCCATTTCATGCAAATTTGATTTTGTAGCTAACATAACAGCACCTTTCAATTTAATTTCAGCTTTCCTAAAGTTAATTTTTCTATTGTTAGGTGGAATTAACTCTTTACCCTACAAGTTTGTTTTCACTTTTAGCACTGGCTTTCCTGTCTCTTTCAGCTTTCTCTAATTCATCTTTCAAAATGGCATCTGGGGACATGGGGTCTAGCACAATTTTTCTTCCCTTGAACATGAGAGTGTATTGATTATTCCTACCATGATAAACGCTGTCTCTATCATATTGCCAAGGTCTACCCAACAAAATAAAGCATGCTTGCATAGGTAGGACACCGCAATCAATGTGATCATGGTATGAGCCAATAGTAAAGTGCACTCTCACTACTTTTGTTACCTTCAGCTTACTACTTGAATTGAACCACTGGATGTAGTATGGACATAGGTGTTGATTTGTGGTCAAGCCAAGCTTCTCGACCATCTCCATGCTAGCAAGGTTTTTGCAACTCCCACCATCAATGATTACTCAAACCAAACGCTCCTTGACAACGAACTTTGTTTGGAACAAATTGTGGCATTGGTTCTGTTCAGCACGCTTCATTTTTGCACTGAGCACACACTTCATAATGATGCTCATGTACTTATCTGACATTTCAGCACCCAAATGCTCCTCGGTGAGATCATCATCTTCTTCTTCACCTGTTGGATTAGTGGCACCCAAAGCATGTTCATCCTCAATATCACTACCTGAGGTATACTCACCATCTTCCTTCACAATGAGAGCTCGCTGACTTGGACAATCATGCATGAAGTGTCTAAATCCTTTGCAGCAATGGCGTTGCACATCACGTGTGAGACCGGTGGAAGCGATTGAAGATGCGCTTTTGGCGGGGGCTTGCATTATAGCTGACTTGCTTGTATCGGGAGCTCGTGAAGGAGTTGAAGTAGGGGCAGCGGGATGTCCTCGGTTTGAGGATGGAAGTGCACGGCCAGCGGGGAAAAAAGGTGCTGCCTTGGCTTGCACTTGGCCCGGCCATGACGAGGAGGAGCCTCCAAAAGATCCTCTCATCCTGGGGAGTCGACTTTGTATTTTCCTTTTAGTTTTACAAGCAAGATGGAACAAACGGGTGATAGAATTGTAATCTTTATAATAAAAAATGTCATGGATATCTCGGTTAAGCCCTCCCAAGAACCTTGCCATCTTAGCATCATCACCCTCTTCTAAGTCACAACGCAACATACCAATTTGCAACTCTTGATAATATTCCTCTACCGATTTGTTTCCTTGGTTTAATCGCTGTAACTTATTAAGTAAATCACGAGCATAATAGGAAGGGACAAATCTAGTTCTCATCAATTGTTTCAATGCTGCCCATGTTCTAGAAAGATTATCTCGGTTTCTACAAGTTTCTCTCCACCAAATGGAAGCAAACTCAGTGAACTCACTAGTGATAGCCCTTACCTTCCTGTCCTCAGGGAAATCATAGCAATCAAATTTTTGTTCTACAGATAGCTCCCAATCAAGATATTCATCAAGGTTATATCTACCATTGAAGGAAGGATTAGTAAATTTGATCTTCGCGAGTGGATCAGCACATACCTCCCTTTGTTCACGCTGATTGCGACCCATACCTTGCCCGTTGTGACGGTGACGACGATGATCACGGTCGTTGTTGTGGGGGTTGAAAGCACCATTAGACTCCGTATCCACAATATAGTTCATCATTGTCTACCACGTCGGCCCAAGAATGAGCAGTGGATGGGGACGTTGTGGAGGGGCAACACCATGCCTTGGTGCGTCATGAGCAGCTCGGGCAGCAAGATTCACTGCAATGGCGGCGGTGGCAGCAAGTTGTGCTGGCCTCTCAAGGCGCTCAACTCGTGTGAGGAGCCCTGCGATGTTGTTGTTCATCCTATCCATCGCATCTTGGTGATCTTCAGCATGCCTATTAAGCAAGCGCTCAAAGTGCATGACGATGGCTGTCCTCAATGGTTCTAACCGAGGTGAGAGGGGATCACCATCCTCTTCCCGGTTTGAGCTCTCATTTGGATCTGCCATGGTTAGTAGTAGACAAGAAAACATACAATATATGTATAGTCCTATCAATACTAGGTGCTGGAATTTTTGGATACCCTCACACTTGAACCTTTTATTTGCCCTTACAAGTTCTTACCAAGCTAGTAGATGGCACAATCGGTGGTTGGTTCGTGATAAACCAAGCTCGCATGGTGGCAAAGCGATAGCACGGTCCTTGTCCCTATTTGGTTAGTAGTAGAGAGGAGCTTGGACAGGTATATGTTGGTAGCAAAGGAATAGCAATCAATTATTCTCAGATTTGCACAAAATTGAGTAAATATTCAAATCTAGCACTTAGCCTAAGTTGCTGATAAAAAATGATGAATAATAGGCAAAAGCAAGTGTATAGCAATGGATATAAGTGGTAAAGGCGAAACAACTCAACGATTTGTAATTTGGAACATGAAAGCACAAGATTGGTATTTTGGCCAACTTGCTGTTTTCTGTCCACTAGACAGCAGGTTGGTATTTTGGCAGTAATTTTCAGTCAGTTGACTTTTTTGCAATGATTCTTTTTTTCATTTCTTCCTGACGGATTTTGCAACAAGTTTTATTTTGGGCTAACCCTCTGGAAACCAAACAAAAAAATTCGTACAAAATTCACAAGTGCACACGGCTATAGATTTCAGGACAGCCAATAGATCTGAATCAAACACTTATAGATTTTTAGTGCCTTCATGTATGGACGTGAAAATTGGTAGCAATATAGAACACTAAGTAACGGATCTTCTCCTTTTGGTTTCACTCAAAAAGGATAAGAGAAATAGGAATTATGGCGTTTTTGGTAGTGGCTGCAGAAATGGACAGTTTCTGTCTGAATTTGGGGATTTTGTTTTGGGGTGTTATAAATGGTTTTTGATGTGGAAAGATGTACAAGGAGATGAACAGCAACTAGACAAAGCTAAAATGAACACAAACTCAATTTAACAAAATGAGAATAACAGATTGAAAGGCACAATGGGTTTGGACAGTGGGAAATGCAATAGCAAGTATTTTTGAGGGGCTTTTCTAGATTATAGGTAGAAGAACAAGAACAAAGATGCAAGAACTCACCGGTCAACCTTCGCTCTGATACTAAATGATGTGCACAAAGGGTTGCTCGATATTCTGGTGAGTTGGTATGTTCAATTTGGTGGACTGGTGAATTTGACGAACCGACTACCAGCCACACAAGGACAAGGCCCGACGATCGTTAAACCACCAATCCTACTCGATATCAACCATGCCAAGAACACGATTGACCTAACCACGAAGGCCTATTCCTGCTAGCAATCGAAGAAACAAGTAAGAACAGATGAAAGATAATTTGAAATGGTAAATAAAATGAAGCTCACAGCAAGATAGTTGAGGTTTCACAGCTTGGATCGATTGGCTAACTAGCACAATGATTCAAAATTGTTTCTCCAAGTAGAAGACAACAAAATGAGTAAAAACTGTCCAAAAGAGATCGATGCCAGCCAAATATATAGCACTATGACAGCTGGAATTCATGGAGAGGGAAACCTTAGAGGTGGGGAATACATGGGCTAAGCCCAGCAAAGGTGGCACAACACCTACACCTAAGGCCCAAAATAGTTCTACCACAACTTCTTTTGACGTTTATGGTCGACTCAGTAGGAATTTTGGAGTGAGACCAGATTCATTGGAAAGATGGCATCTGGGTATGTCCAAAATGTGCTCATATAGCTCAATCGGACTTCGGATGACCGAGTCATACTACACCCAAGCCAAACCCGAGCTGAGTCAGTCTTAGCCACCCAAGAGCAGCCTGCATTCAAACAAGCATGGTTCCTAAGAAGAATAACATCATTAAGTAGCCATCCATTCTCCTGGTCAGGATGAGAGAGCCCAAGAAACGAGTTCACTTGTTAATCTTGTTGTCAAGCAAGTGCTCTTGTAATTGGTCCTTGTCTAAGGGAAGATGGTGGTGAGGTCTTGCGTGTATCCGATGTAGTGATGTCCTCATCAGGATGTGCGAGCCTGTTGCTCTAATCGGTAGTCATTTTTTACAAAAATCATTGGGTATATATATAGGACATAGGAAAGCTAATGTACAAGGCTATTAACCGCCTAATTAATCACCATTCGTTATAATAAACGTGGCCCTTAATGTGTGCGCCGATTATCACCACGTTCAAATCGTGGGTAATGGCTCCAAAGAAGTAGGGATCATGGCCACGTGGTGCCTCGCCTAGCGTCCAGTCCCCAAGTGTAATGACCTCAACCAGACCGGAGCCCTGTGAAACCTACCTTAGGCATGAGGGTCTCGGGCAGGTGTCGTGCTCAGCACCCAGGCGGATATTCTGTCCAGTCAAGAAGAACGAACATGCTAAGATCCTGCTCAGTCAAGAACAACGACCGGACAGGCTCTTAAGGAACGACATATAAGGACACGTCTCAAGACTTGAAGCTGCCAGGGGCATACCCAGCTGTACACGTTGTTCAATCCCCGATAATAATGTACATTTCTGAACTATAATCGTGTTCCTTGATTTTTTATACATATTTTTGGACTAAAATGGGTTGGCTAACGGGGCTAGTCCGATTTGGCCTGATTAGTGTACAAACTGGATTTGGGCTAAAACCACAGTCCGTTGGCCTGTCGTCCCAGAGAATTTTTTATTTTTAAATTATTTTTTTATTCCAATTTGTAAAAATATATGTCCGGCCTTTTTTTTTGTTTTTGGGCTCCCGTCGCCCTTGGGCCTGGCGATCGCCCATGCCTGGGGCGATCGGTCCCCCACCCGATACGCACAAACAGCCGTTGCTGTCGGCTGTTGGGCCAGCCGTTGCGCGACGTGCCGGTCGCCCAACCCATGGGCGATCACCCCCCTCCCCCCACGGGCGACTGGGCCGCCTATTTAACCGACACCACGCGCTGCTACCCTAGCCAGCAAGGGAAAAGGAAAAAAGAAAAGAAAAAAATAGAAGAAAAGGAGAGGAAAGAAGAGAAGAGAAAGAGAGGAAAGGAGAGGAAGAAAAGAGAGGAAAAGAGAGGAAAGAAGAGAAGAGAAAGAAAGGAAAGGAGAGGGAAAAAAGAGAGAAATAAATTGAATTCCCTGATTTCCAGTGACTATTTTAAGATTTGTGTCATGGAGCTCCCCTCGCCTCCAAGGGAAGGGTGGAGCGAACTCGTCCTGGAAGGCATGCAAGTCCCTATGTGTCTATGCGGGGATCCTTGCAACCTTCGGAAGTCCATTGACATGTTTTACACGTACGGTAGGAGGTACTGGATGTGTCCTAACTACGCGTATGACCAAACCGAGGAGATGAAGAGGCAGGGGAAAAACCCGGTAAGTTTTAGTGTCATAGATGTATTTTGCGACTAACTCATTTTATATGATGTAACCCATCGTAACCGGCATTGTGCGAGTTCATGCAATACTTGGATACGGAGCAAACTCCCGACCACGAGAAGCACGTGCTGAGGGAGATGGCATGGAGGAGAGCAATGTTCGAGTAGTAGTGCCGCCTTGCCGATGAGGAAGAGGAGCGCAAGTATTGGCAAGAGGAGCTACGTGCAAAGAAGGAGGCAGAACAGCAGCAACAGGCATTTGTGCGTGAGGCTGAGCGTGAAAGAAAGCGCGAGAGGGCTAGACGTGCAAGGGAGGCACCTGGGGGGCTTGGGAGAAGGGGAAGTGGCCCCACAGCATGCAGTAGTTCTGGGGGACATGACAACCCCCTTACCTGCCTTGATATATTGGCAGCCCCGTAACTTTATATCTTGATGTACTAGTTAATTTTCATAAGGTTAATGTACCATTTGTATTTGTCATCAACATTTGTGATAGTCTCCGATATTTGCAAAGCAACCTAAGGCTTACGGAAAAAAGAAAAGGGGTAAGTGACCACGTCATCGACAAAAATCATGCCACTTAGCCCAGTAGACCGTAGCGGACAAAGGACTGGTTAGGTCCTAAAAATTGTATAGAAATTACATGACGAGCATGACGTCATGATCTCCGATATTTGCAAAGCACCCAAGTTCTTTCGGGCATCGTACCATCTATTACGGAAAAAAGAAAAGGGCTAAGTGACCACATCATCGACAAAAATCTTGCCACCTAGCCCAGTGGACCATATAGGTCGGGGGACTGGTTGGGTCCTAAAAATTCTATAGAAATTACATGACGAGCATGACATCATGATCTCCGATATTTGTAAAGCAACCTAGGGGATCTACTACGGAAAAAATAAAAGGGCTAAGTGACCATGTCGTCGATAAAAATCATGCCATTTAGACCAGTAGACCGTACTGGACGAGAGATTGGTTGGGTCCTAAAAATTGTACAAAAAATTACATCATGAGCATGTCGTCATGTTCTCCGATATTTGCAAAGCACCCAAGGGCTTTTGGGCATCGTACCATCTATTACGGGAAAAAGAAAAGGGCTAAGTGACCACGTCGTCGGCAAAAATCATGCCACCTAGCCTAGTAGACCATACCGGACGGGGGACGGTTGGGTCCTAAAAATTGTATAGAAATTACATGACGAGCATGATGTCATGATCTCCGATATTTGCAAAGCAAGCTAGGGCTTTTGGGCATCGCACCGTCTATTACGGAAAAAAAGAAAAGGGTAAGTGACCACATCGTCGACAAAAATCATGTCACTTAGCCAGTAGACCGTAAGGGACGGGGGACCGGTTGGGTGCTAAACATTGTAGAAAAATTACATGACGAGCATGACGTCATGATCTCCGATATTTGCAAAGCAGCCTACGGCTTTCGGGCATTGCACCGTCTATTACGGAAAAAAGGAAAGGGCTAAGTGACCACGTTGTCGACAAAAATCATGCCACCTAGCCTAGTAGACCGTACCAGACGGGGGACCAGTTGGGCCCTAAAAATTATAGCGAAATTACATGACGAGCATAACGTCATGGTCTCCGATATTTGCAAAGCAGTCTAGGGCTTTCGGGCATTGCACCGTCTATTACGGAAAAAAGAAAAGGGCTAAGTGACCACGTCGTCGATAAAAATCATGCCACTTAGCCTAGTTGACCGTACCGGACGGGGGACCGATTGGATCTTAAAAATTGTGCAAAAATTACAAGACAAGTATGATGTCATGGTCTCCGATATTTGCAAAGTAGCCTAGGGCTTTTGGGCATCGCATCGTCTATTACGGAAAAAAGAAAAGGGCTAATAAGTGACCACGTCGTCGACAAAAATCATGCCACGTAGCCTAGTAGACCATACCGGACAAGGGACTGGTTGGGTCTTAAAAATTATATAGAAATTATATGATGAGCATGACGTCATGGTCTCCGATATTTGCAAAGCAACCAAGGGCTTTTGGGCGTCGCACCATCTATTACGGAAAAAAGAAAAGGGCTAAGTGACCACATCGTCGACAATAATCATGATTACGGCGGCCAAAGCCACCGAGTTCTTCCTAGAGATCTTCGGTCGGTTCGGCGTACCATCTCGGATCATTACGGATAACGACTCTCAGTTCAGAAGCGACGAGTTTCAAAGCTGGTGCGAACATGTGGGTATAAAGATTTGCTTTGCTTTAGTGGCACACCCACGAAGCAACGGGCAGGTCGAGCGCGTGAATGGCATGCTTCTACAAGGTGTCAGGGCGCGCATCTTCAATTGGCTCAGCCCAAACGCGGCAAAATGGATGAAGGAATTGCCTGCCGTGCTCTGGGGGCTCCGTATGAGCCCCAGCCGAGCTACGGGGCAGTCTCCCTTCTTCCTCATATATGGGTCTGAGACGGTCCTTCCAACGGAGCTACAATTTGGGTCCCCCCGAGTTCAAAAGTTTAATGAGGACGAGTCAGAGGCTAGTCGGATCGACGAACTCGACCGACTGGAAGAGGCTCAGGACGCTACAACAATTCTGTCGGCGACTGGGAGGCGAACCTCCGCGGGCCGATGAGCAAGGTGCGAGGCCCGAAGGCGGCCCTGCCCCCTGGATCGAACCCCGGCCGTGTGGCCGGACGTCACCGAGGGAAAGGACTTAGTCCCGACGCGGTCAAGCGCGTCGAGACCGGATGGGTGATGATGACACGAGTGTTTTTATCCTGGTTCGGGCCTCCACTGTCGGATAACAGCCCTACGTCTAGTCTTCGTTTAATGCCTGAGCTTAAACGAGTACAAGGGGGTGAAGTCCGGGCTTTGGGAAGCCCAGGCCTCGAGTACAATAAGTGCTCAAGGCACTGTGTATGTGTTCCTATAGTTACCTGGGCGCGGAGAACTACCGCCAGGGACTAGAGCTCCTACGAGAGTGCAAGTACTCCTGTTCTACAGTGGCTATCTTCCGAGTGTGTTGTGTGTATCCAGAAGCGGGTGAACATTGTTGTGGCCTGTATGCCCCTTTTATAGGCGGCCTCCGGCCACTGTAGCCTGCATGGTCCGTTGAATAGTCGTCCCCTTTTTGCCATGCCGGGGCGCACAAAATCTTCCGGGCAGTCGAGTGTATCTCCCGATCGACGCGTCGGACCTCTACCGGTCAGCACGTGTCCTTGCCCATGCGGGCGGTTGACGGGACCTGCCGCCAACCCGCCAGTAGCCTTCGCCTGGCGCTCCTCGACACAGTGCGTGCATTTAATTCTTGATGACCTTGGGGACCCGAAGCGTATCCTGCCCGCGGCGCGGCATGATCTGCCTCGGGTCCTAAGCCCTAAGCTTCGGAAACCCGGGGAAATGGGAGGCTCGATTCTCCAAGACGGGGAAGCTCAGGCGCAAGCCTGCCAAGCTCGAGCGCGAGCTTGCCAAGCCCGGGCTTACTTCCTGTGGGACTTAGGGCAAGTCAGTAGGCCGTATTCCCATGGGCCACGTACTTTCCCTAACAGCTTGCCCCCGAGCCTCGAGCTGGACGAGATCGTGCCGCTCAGAGGTTTATTTGGTAATTGCCCTCGGGCGAAATGATTGGGGTGCGCGCGATTTTCTTGGCTTCGGCGGGAATCCCAACCGAAACGCGGATATGCGCGCCACTGCTTTTCCCCTTGGTTTTCGCGTCTTCAGGCGGACAGGCGACGGTTCGTCTCCCGCGACGGTTTATATCCGGCAACTTTCCCTTCGTCGTTCCCCTTTACGCCCTCTTGTGCTATTTGCTCTTCTTGCCTTCCGTCTTCTTTTTGCTCTCCTGCCATCTTTCCGCCTTCCGATCCTTTTCTTTCTGATGACGCCCTTCACGCGGAGTCTCCTTTCTGAGGACGACTTGAAGGGGCTGGAAGCCGCCGACTTTATTGAGGTCGGCGGCTGGAGGGCGGCCGGCGGGGAGACGGTTTATGCGCCAGAGTGCAAGGAGTTCATTTGCTTCGAGCTTTTTGCGGTTCATGGGCTCCGGGTCCCGGAGTCCGAGTTCTTTGACGCGGTTCTCGCTCAGTGTGGGATCGAGTTGGTGAATCTCAATCCCAACTTGATCCTATTCCTGACGATCTTGGCGCACCTCTGCGAGGCATTCGTCGGGGTGGAGCCGTCGGTCAGCCTCTTCCTCAACTTCTACGAACTGATCACGACCGACGGGAGCAATGTAGCGGGGTGCGTCTACATCAAGCTCCGCCGCGACAAGAAGCCCGTTGGGGAAAACATGGGCCCTGGGTGTCCGAAGATATACAACAAGACGTACCACCTCCTTGGGCCGAGTCAATTGGGTCTTCGAATATGAGCTTGGAGGGCGGTGCGGCGGCATGATCTACAAGGAAGCGGATTCGTTTCCTACTCGAATCTATGGATATAGGTGTAGTGAATCGGTTATATCTGTATCTTCCATATCTGGATTAGGGATTCTATCGTAACTTCGACCCCTGCACTATATAAAGGGGGTCCGGGGACCCTAGTTCGAGATCTAATCCCACATCTTACAATCATCATCATCATCCACCATAATACAATCCACGAGAACAGGAGTAGGGTATTACCTCCCCCCCGAGGGCTCGAACCTGTATAAATTCGGCTCCTGTGCTACCATCGTAGTTGTGATCTTCGCAGACGCCTCTAAAATACATTGCCGACACAAATCGTTGACAGTTGGCGCGCCAGGTAGGGGCTAGCGTCACGATCAACTACGTCGACTTCGATGGCTTCCATTGGCGTATTCGTCTTCACCTACGCTCCTGGCCAAGGCTTCATCTTCGAGATCTCGGCTTCATCATGGCGACTTTGGAGAGCTTGGGTTGTGTGAACTGCCGTTCGGTCCACGATTGTCGGGAGATGGTACGCGACTCCGACCGAGCCTCACCACTTTGGGATCTCTTCCCTGGATTCCGATCCAGAGGAGATCCGATCTGATGATGATGATTCCGACTGGCCAACTCCTCATGTTGACGAAGCACCGAGTGCCGATCCGACTTCTGCCAGGATCGTTCTCAGACCCAGCCAGGGGTTACAATCCCTCGGTCGTGGACTGCCCGTTCGGATTCAAAAACTCAGCCGCTGTTTTCCATCGGATAACTTGCCGGCTTTTTCAATCCGGGCCAAGGAGTGGGGCACGACACATACACACTGGGGCGAGCTTTCCGAGTCAAGGCTCGGGGACAACTCAAGCCAGGCCAAATTCCCGAGTGGCTATGCCATTCGGACTAGTCAATTCGGCTGAAAGTTTCTAGCAGATTCGTTCTGCCGAAACTCAGTCGGATCCCCTGATGACCAGAGATCCCGCACGTGAGGTGGGAGTCATAATCACTCCTATCGACGAGCCAACGAATCAGGACCGGTTGAGCCTTTCCTTCTCAGAATCTGAGTCGGAAGAGAGCGTTAATAGGTTCCCTGATTTCCGTGGCATCTACATGCTGGACGGCCAAGCCTCTGGATCGGCCCCAAGACCTCTGAGGCGGCAGCGAACCAAATCGCTGGCGGAGAAGACTTCTGCGACGATTCTGTGATCGTCTGAAGGAAGTCCGGGAGGAACTGCTTCAAATCCGTATGGGAGATGACTCGGCCTTCCGTACGCCACAGCAGAACATTCTCGCTTCTAAGACCCTTCTAGACAATGTTGGCCCTTTACATGGAGAGAACAACCCCGCATCGCCAATCATGGAACACAGCAAGGCCGTGGTAACGGCAGCGGCTGTCCAAGGCACTCGGGACCAACCGGCCAACTCGGCTAGGTGCTAGGCACTCTGGTAGTACTCGGCGCGATCGGCACACGCAATCATGAACAAGACGCCCGCCGGAGTGCGAGCCGCGACCTCCGCCTCGACATCGAAGCCCGACGCACGGAACGAGACGGAGATCGGCGTCATACCCCACCGCGCCGGAATCTCCCCCGACGATCTCCTTCCCCTGGGGAAGGGTTGATCGACGGGATCAAGGCGTTCACTCCCTGACTCCGACAGGTAAACTGGCCCGAGGACTTCAACCCTAAAGGCATTGTGAAATTTCACGGAGAACGGGACCCCGAGGCTTGGTTGCAGATTTATTCTTTGGCGATCAAGGCCGCAGGTGGAGGATATGACGTGATGGCAAATTATTTGCCCGTCATGTTAAACCCTCCGGCTCAGAACTGGCTCGCGGGCCTTCCAGAGAACTCGATCGATTCCTGGGGAGAGCTCTGCGACCAGTTCGTTGCCAATTTCCAGGGCACTTACGAAAATCCTGGGACCTAGTGGGACCTTTATCAGACTCATCAGAAAATGAGATGAGTCGTTAAGGGATTTCATTCGGCGTTTCAACAAAAAGAAAAACACAATCCGGGAGATCTCAGAGGCGGTCGTCGTCGCAGCCTTCCAGAAAGGAGTTCGCGACCCCGACCTAATCAAGAAGATGTCTCGGAAGCCCCCGACTACCTTCAAGGAGATGTTCGCCTTGGCGGATCGATATGCTACCGCCTCAGATGCTCTCGCTGAGCGTCAAGAGGATCACCCAAGCAAGCACGAAAGCAAGAAGGACAGGCCCGAGTCATCCTCCAAGAAGGACAAGAAGCGCAAGGGTAAAGAGATGGTAGCAGTCGCAGATCAGGGACGGCTAAGGCCGCCTCAACCTGCCGACTACAATAAAGTCATGGAAGCGCCGTGTCCTTTCCATCCAAACCGGAAACATGCGGCCAAGAACTGCAACATCTTGAAGAAGTTCACTGAGGATCACAACAGCGACGCTTCGAGAGATGCCAAGCAAGATGAAAAGTGCGACCCTCCTAAGGGCGACGCCTATCAAGAAACCGAGCGAGAGCTCAACTACATATTCGGGGGATCGGATGCATATGAGTCCAAGCGTAAGCAAAAGCTTACCGATCGGGAAATCAATGCAGCTATTCCGGTGACCCCCGGGTATCTCCGGTGGTCTGAAATTCTGATCATATTTGATCGCTCAGATCACCTAGATCACGTCCCATGCCCGGGAAGATATCCACTCATCCTGGATCCTGTTGTACAGGGCGTCCGACTGCGCAAGGTCCTGGTTGATGGCGGGAGTGGATTGAATATCCTTTTCGCTAAAACTCTGGGCGAGATGCAAATCCCAAGGACGGCGCTTCAGCAGACAGACGCGCCGTTTCATGGTATAATTCCGGGAACCTCATCGGTCCCAATCGGGAAGATCGCTCTTCCTGTCACCTTTGGCACTCAGGATAATTACCGGACGGAGAACCTCAGCTTTGAGGTGGCCAATTTCGAGACTGCGTATCACGCGATCTTGGGAAGGCCGGGCTTGGCCAAGTTCATGGCTGTCCCACACTATACCTATCTAGTTATAAAGATGCCAGGTCCACGGCGCGTAATCACGATCCGTGGAGACGTCAAGTTTTCCCACCTCCTCGATAGGGAAAATTGTGACTTTGCCCAATCCATCGAGGCGGCAGCTGAGTTGGACAAGATCCGGCAGGCGGCCACCACCCTCCGCGATGAAGACGAACTACCAAGCAAGAAGCCAACTAGGTCAGGCAGCAGGCCTGGCAAAGATGATGAGTAAAGAGACGCCCGGCGTTCTTCCGCAAGTTGATCAGGACATCCTTACATTACTTAGCGATACGCTCGGGGGCTCGCCTGGGCAAAGGAACATCAAGCAGTCGTCTCGGTGCTATACCTAAATGACTATTGTAATCCATGTTTACAATAAAATAAAGATAAGTTTTAAACCGAGTTGTCTCAACGCTTATGCAATTCAGTTTCTGACTTGCTACTTATTTGTATATCAATTAAGTAGTAAGTCGGGGGCTACACCTAATTAGGTGCGCAATCGCGCACCTAGTATTTGTCTAACTCGACATTACTACCTCGAACCTAGTAAGTCGGCGGCTACACCTAATTAGGTGTAGTCTGCGCCTAACCAATACCTAATCGATTTTTTCTCTTTTAAGTCTATGATGAAGCCTAGAAGTTTATTTGTGCCAGAGCCATAACTTAAGTAGAGAAAATATGGTTAGCATATGCCATGTCGAAAATGGAAGTCATATACATGGATAATTTACAGGTTCCTATATTTTTACAGGAAATCTAACTCTAAGTTGTCTAAAAGGCACTCGGCTGTCGACTTCACTTCCTCGAGCAGCGCCATCGCCCCCTCCTCCGAGCAGGCGAAACCATCCTTGACAACGTCAAGATCGATTCGAGGATAGTGCGACTTGACGATGCCCAGCACTTGACTGGAACCCGTCAGGCCGACTTCCCTGAGCCGCACCTTCAGCTGCTGGGGGGCTTCGGTCCACCTCTGGATCAGCTCGGCTCGACTTCGCCAGCATAAAGTTGGCGTCGAGTGGGTTCCACCACCACCAAAAGCTCATCATATCGCGCTTGAGCAATCTTGACGTTCTCCTGAAGAACGTCATCTTTATAGCGTCTTCCTCCTATGCTCTGTCAAAGAACAGGAGTACACGATTACATAACCATGTAAACATTTGGGGTTGAGTCGGTCGGGTTTGGGGCTTACCCTCCAACTCGGCGGCGCTTTGGCCTCCGACTTCTCCAAAGCCGCTTCTCCGCTGAAGTCTGGCGACAGGCATCATCGCGTCTTTGCATATGATCACGGGACAACGTCATCCGACACACACTAGACAAGCAAATTCGACTTAGGTCGGTAGTGCCTAGCGGAGGGAGCCCGCAAGGTCGAACTTTTCGTCCTGCAGCTCCTTAATCTGGGCCTGTAGCTCCCGGCACTCCTTGGCTGCCTCGGTCCGGACCACGATGACCTCCCCTTCCACGGATTTAATCCGCTCAATTTGGGGGAGGAAGTAATTGAGGAACTTGGTTTTTCTCTCAAAGTATTCACCAAGTTCCTGCCAAGACGAAGGATGGTCACCGTCCTAACTCGACCAAAAGAAGATTTACTCCACAAATCAAAAAGCTTACCCGAGCCATTCGGCCGCATTCAGCGGCATACTCGAATAAGGCTTTCCTCATCTCTTCCTCGGCCTCGTCATCAATATGGGCCCGGTTCGACCTCATCCTCCAAAATTACGTGAGAGCTTTAGCTCGATCTCCTTTGGGGAGGTGGGGTCAAGTGAGGATCTGCTCTACTATTGGCTCAGCCCCCACGCCACCCTCAGTGGACGGGCTGGGTCGAGGTCAGGCAGTAGCACCTCCCGACCCAGTTCTCGGCGCGCCTCACGGCTTTGCAAGGGGGGCCGACCGGCTCGATGGAGGAGGCGCCTCCTGACTCGGCCTGGCAAGCTCTGACGCCGGCTCGGTTGGGCAACTTGATGGAACCTCCATCGATGGTTTCCTAAAATAGGGAATATTTCGGTCACAGGAAATGCAAAGGAAGGCAGTCGCAGGGTGGCGGAGTTGAGCTTACCGGTCGGTGGTCTTAATCTTAATGCCGGCGCCCTTTCGAGAGGAAGCCCCGCTCGAAGAGGCGTCGGGTGGGCCTCTCGGCCTAGCTTGGGGAGTTGAATTCTTTCCCCCCTTTGGCGTCACACTGCCGCCCGTCCTTGGGGGGTGAGTCCCCTGACTACACCTGAAAGCTAAAGCTGGTTGGCCCGCTCCCTCTTTGGGAGTCTCGCCCACCTTTGGCCCCGAGCTTCGCGGGCCGCGTCCTCCAGGCGGCGGGACATTTTCCTCTACTAGGGGAGCCGGGCCCTTGCCTTTCTTGGCAGCCGGAGTGTCTTCAGGTTCTCCCCCTGGTCGCTTCTCGCCCTTGTTGGCAGGAGCATCAGGAGTTGGGGCCGCGGACACAAAAGCTTGACGATCCTACATAGGAGCATGGCATCCCCAAATAAGCTTCAACAACGGGTTTGCCTGGTGTTCAACGCAAGTAAAAAATATATACTTGAATCTTACCTCAGGAGGTGGATGGTTAAGAGAGAAGCTCCTGGGACCCCCAGGGTTTGAAAAAATAGTTCCAGGAGCAAAGAACTCGGAGAGTCGATCGATGGTGTCCGAGTTGGAGATTGGGACATCCGTTTCTCTGGTAGAGTTGGATGGCCCGGTGTACTCGAACCCAAGCCTGATCCTCTCCTTGAGTGGCTGAACACAGCGTTTCGTAAAGGAAACAGCAATAGCAACGCCGGTCAACCCCTCTTCTTTGAGATGTTGGATCAGGCCGAGCAACTCGGACACCTGACCCATTTCAGAGGAAAGAGGGGGAGAATTCCAAGAGGGGGAAGCTCGGGGCTTTCTCCCATCAAAGCAAGGAAGACTGGGGGGGTTGGAACAGTAAAACCAATCCTAATGCCACCCCTTCAAAGAAGTCCGAAGCGGCAAGGCGAAATACTCCTTCTTGAGGCCACTCCGGAGTTGGAATCGGCCCACGACAGCCTTAGGGCGTTGTCGGTGGGTTGGCCTTCAAGAAGAAGAGATGAGGGAAAAGGGCGAAATAGGGAGCGATCCCCAGAAAAGCCTCACAAAGATGAACAAAAATTGAAAGTTGAAGAATGGAATTGGGATTCAAATGGAAAAATTCAATCCCATAATGATGGAGCAAACCGCGAAGAAAGGAGGATCTGGAGTCCGAACTCCGGGAGAAGAAGGATTCGAAGACAACAATCTCCTCTTGATGAGGAGGGGAGGATTCACTGCGGCGGCGCATGTCGATGAGCTCGGTGTTGGAAGAACGCCAAGATCAACAAGAGCTGCGATCAGCCGTCGGTAGTGTTTGAGGTTGCCCAATCCCCCGCCATTGGAATGTGGCGGATCTGAAGCTTGGCGATGGCGGCGGTGCTAAGATTGCTTGGAGGCGGCGGAAACATGAAAACCCTAGCGGAGGATTTTGGGGAAGTGAACGGTTTGAGCGCACAGTGCGAGCGTACCAGTTCAAACTCCCCGGTTGGCTTCACTTAAAAGGAAGCGGGCAACGTTTCGTTTCGGCGCAAGGCGGGAAGGAAATAAAGCCCTAAAATTATCATTTCAAGACTTGGGTATAGATCTAAGTCCCTGAGGACATGCTCTATAAGGGCCGTGAGCTATACATGATTCACTCGGGTACGAGTGTCACTCGGGTCAGCTTAGTCGGAAAATAGCGCGACCTCTGTTGGGCTCATTGCCAGTCTTCAATTCGAGGATTGGGCGCTGCCCAAAGTCGTGACCCAGCTTTTGATGTGCCCCCTGGGACGGTAGTCGGTTTGGCCTTTCTAAGCTGAACCGCGCATCAGAAGTTCTTCAAAATTATCCCGGTGGCATATCTCCGGATCGTTTGTCATCAAGACAAGCACCACTTGGGCAAAAATCAATCCAGCTCTTGGCGTACCCCTTGGGGTCAATGGCTGGTCCGATTTTACAATCGGATTAGACGTCAACGAGTTACCTCTTCAGTTGGGTCTCAGTGGCACATCTCCGGATCGTTTGTCGCCAAGACAAATACCACTCGGAGGACCTCAACTTGAAGGCGGGCGTATTCCTCTGGGGATCACTAGCTTGTGTCCGCATTCGTCGGATCAAGGCGCCTGAACACCCTACACAGGTTGTGGCATATCCCATGCTGGATCGAATGACGAGCTCTGCAAGTCAGGCTTGAATGCCATAAGTTGTAACAAGGAGGATAACGCTGGGTAGCACTGCATACTTGGCAAAGTCCACTCTCCTGGTATGCCTCTCCGTGGGGCCATTAGCCAGCATTCCAATCCGTCGGGCTGGGTGCCAGACATTTTTAATAAACTTGAGAATTTTTCTCGAGTTCTTTGCAACTGTGTTGTTTAATCAGCAGGTTCCTCGGCAAGCAGATTCCATCAGCCAGACGAAGAGTGACGTCACTCGGGTAAACATCTGAAGGATTGCGAGCCGAACCCGAGTCAAGACAACCCAGTCCCGAAGCACTCGGGGCTACTATGGAAAACATGGGCCCTGGGTGTCCGAAGATATACAACAAGACGTACCACCTCCTTGGGCCGAGTCAATTGGGTCTTCCAGAAGGCAGGCTTGGAGGACGGTGCGGCCCGGCATGATCTACAAGGAAACGGATTCGTTTCCTACTCGAATACATGGATATAGGTGTAGCTGAATCGGTTATATCTGTATCTTCCATATACGGATTAGGGATTCTATCTGTAACCCGACCCCCTCCACTATATAAAGGGGGTCCCGGGACCCTAGTTCGAGATCCAATCCCACATCTTACAATCATCATCATCATCCACCATAATACAATCCACAAGCACAGGAGTAGGGTATTACCTCCCCCCGAGGGCCCGAACCTGTATAAATTCGGCTCCCTGTGCTACCATCGTAGTTGTGATCTTTCGCCTTGCCCCCTAAAATACATTGCCGACACAAATAGTCGACACCCGTATACCCTGCGTTCAAGGCCAAGGAGAATGTCGGGGGGTGGGCGTCGCGGTGGTACTATGCCAAGGTGCTCAACGACTGCTTTCTATGGTTCACGATGCGAGCCCTAGGAAGTTGACGTTGCCCTGGCCTTCGCTGGAGCCGGCGGAGGCAGCCTCGGCGGCCAAAATCCGGGATTTGGCCTGCCGGGGGCTTAACGGCTATGATATTGTAGCCGACTTCATCAGGCACCGTGTGAGCCCGCTGCGGAAGCGAGTTCGCCCTTTCTTCAAGATCCGCGGGTGGGACGATCTCACCCGCGAAGGTACTTCCCGTAAGTTCCTTTCTTCGACCTTACAGTTCGTTGCCCGGGCTTTCTTCTTGTACGTTTTTGATGTTCCCGCTCTTTTCTTCGTAGCCCTACCCGAGGACGACGTGGTCCGAGCTGTGAGGCTTCTTCTGCCCGCGCACCATAACGAGCCATCAGGCTCAGGAATCCGCAACGTCCTAGGCGAGGTACGTGTTTCCGCAAGCTTAAGCGCCCCTGGAGGCGGTCTCCCTTGGGCGCGGGCTGACACTCCCTATCTTGTCTCACAGGGGGGGAGCGAGCGAGGAGGCTGGGCTCGCCGACTGCGCCGATGGCGGCCGGAGCTGCCACTCGGCGGCCGGTGGACGCTGGCTTAGCCTCGCACGGAAAAACAGTCGGGGCTCGCGGCGCCTCGAAGAAGCCGGCGGGCGCTTCCCAGGCAAGGTTGCCCACGGGGGGCGACTGGCGCCCCGAGCTCCTGCTTATGTTCACGACCCAACCCGGGCTGGAGGTTCCCGGGCTCGGGACTCGACCGGTGCGCGGGATATCCAGCCGGCGCCAAAAAGGCGTCGGTTGGTGCTGGATGCTGACGACGACTCGGACGATGGGTTGGCCGGAACGGATGCCGCGCTTGCCAGTAAGTCATCATGTCTTTTAGTTTCTTTCTTCCTTTCCTCCGCCTATCATGGTTCCTAGGCTGATCGGGCGTGCTTTGATCGCTTCTTTCTTTGTTCTCAGTCGCCCTGTCTCCCCAAGTGGGGGAACTCATCCCGGTGCGGCCAGAGGAAGTGGCCCGGGAGAACGACCCCGTCAAGGATGAGCCCGAGCCTCAAGGCTCGGGGCCCTTCGTCCTCCCGTTGGTGGCACGCAATGACGTGCGCTCCAAGGGCGTGTTCGTGGAGGTGGAGACAGACGACGGGACATCGTTCCTGGCGCCGCTCCGTGTCGAGGGGCGGACCTCGACCGGGTGGCGCCCGATCGACTTCGGCGGTTTATCAGATCTTTTTTCTAAGAGCAACATACCTGTCCCTCCACTAGACACGGGCGATACCCTCCTCCTTGGCTGGAACTAGCCCGTCCGGGTCATCACGGCTGCCAGCGTCATTCCGGTGCGACTGTGGAGCGTGGCTCCGCTGGTTGTCGCGGGATGGATTGTTGCGACACCAGCGTGGGTCGAGCACAAGCTCTCGCTCGCCACATGGCGCCAACGAGAGCCCTTCCGACCGATCCCCGACCGATCGCTGAGGAGTGCTCGTGAACCCACTGGGCTAAGCGAAGGTAGACGCAGGGTGCAAACGATTTCGCCCGAGCCATGCCTTCAAGCGTTGGTCTTCTTAAGGCTTATAGGGGAATTAGCCGGGCCGACGGAGGAGACGGTGCCGGGAGCGGCCGATGGGGCCTAGGCCGAGCCGGTGGAGGAGACGGTGCCGGGGGCGGCCGATGGGGCCCAGGCTGAGCCGGTGGAGGAGGCGTGTGAGGCTGCAGGAGAAGCGGCCGAGCCCGCGGGAGGTTCGGCCGAGCCTGTAGGGGTGCGCCCGAGGAACCGAGCAGCTCGAGCGAAAGCTCGGGCGACCTAGTGATGGCACTTCCCACGCTCAAGTTCGCTTCCCGGACTCAGTACGAGTCCATGACTGCGGCGGCCATAAGGCGGGTAAGTGCTTTCAAACTTGGCCTTTGAAGTCTTGGGTCGACCCTGCTTGGGTTCTTTCTTTTCCCTTAGGCTATCCTCTTGGTGCAGTTCTACCGTGAGGTCGTCGGCATCGCTTGCTCATTTGGTGCCGAGCACGATCTTTGAAGCGGAGGCCTTGCGGGCGACGGCGCGCCTGGCGGCAAGAGTCGAGGTCAAGACGCCCAGACTGGAGGAAGCTCGCTTGAGCTCGATCCAAGCAGTGGCTCTAGAAGCTCGAGTCGCGGCGGCGGAGGCAGCCTTAGCCGCGGCGCGGGATGACGCCGGGGAGGTTTCCCGTCGGTCGCTGGAGGCCCTTCAGGCCGAACAGGACCGTTCCACCGAGCTGGAGGAGCGCCTTCGGTCGATGGAGGCGTGCCATGCTGCCGAGGTTGCCCGTTCAGCAGAGGAGCGTGACCTCCTTGCTGCGGAGCTTTCCCAGGCGAAGTTGGCTACAACCGCGACGGAGGATCTGCTGAAGACCCACCGGGACCCCGTGCGGGATCTAGAAGCAGCCAATGAACTCTTGCGTACTAAGGTGCAGACCGCCCGGGATAGGGAAAAAGACTTCCTCGATCTTCAGAGCCAACACGACGAAGTGCAGGCCGAGCTTCGGAAGCTCAGGTGCCAACCTAAGTCGTGGACCCTTGTATTTTTCTTTTCCTTGGGCGGAGATCCGACTTGCCCCCTTTTCTGTAAATACTTTTTGAAAATGGCATTGACTTGTTTTGACCTTTACTTTCTCGGTCCGCCTTCTCCTGGAATGCCAAACGTCGACTTGACTGTTGCGCCATGTCCCGAGAAACATTCGCATCAAATCAGGGAAACAGTTCCGCGTCGGACCTGCTTCCCGACTCTATAACTCCTGGGATCGCTTCGACTTCTTGATCTTGGCTATAAAAAAGAGACCAATGCGGCGGCCACTTTTCATCCCAGACTTTTTCCTTCCGTACTTCTTCCTCTTGCTTCCTCCAGTACCTCCCTCTCTTCTTGTTTCCATAGATCACGAAGAGTTCTTGGAGATCCTGTGGGCGGAGTACGACCTTGCCCTTGCCGAGGTCGCGGAGGAGGCCCGCGCCCGCGACATCGCCACCGTCGCGGTACTGATCGAGGTGGTCCCGAAACTTGCTAAGGTGGGCGACGTGATTGTCGATGCACTGGTCCGCGCCCGCCGGGGCTTTGTGTAATTGGCTTTGTAAGCTGTTTCGAAGTCTTTTTAAATAAAGTTGTTTTCGTTGCTGCTTCCTTCTTTTGCCGTTTTTCCTGCGTGCAAACGAACACAAGTAGTCGTATAGGCAAGAAAGGATTCGAATGTCGCAGTATAGTCCTATCGATCCTAGCCCCCGAGCCATGGCCGAGCTTCTGAATAGAAGCTTGGGCGTGGCTTAGAAAAGATCGAAAGTCCTTGCTTGGGTACCTGACCTTGGAAAATCAACTTTTAAGAAATCGACTTTTTGAAAGATCGACCCTTAAAAATCGACTCTAGCCCCCGAGCCACGGCCGAGCTTCTGGTTTGACAGAAGATCGGTTGTGGCTTAGAGAGATCAATTTTTGAAAAATCGACCCTAGCCCCCGAGCCACGGCCGAGCTTCTGGTTTGACAGAAGATCGGTTGTGGCTTAGAGAGATCAATTTTTGAAAAATCAACCCTAGCCCCCGAGCCACGGCCGAGCTTCTGAAGAGAAGCCCGGGTGTGGTTTATAGGGACCGCATCCTTGGAACGGAGCTCGTGGCCCTTGCTCTGTTTCTTTGTAAGAAACAGAGTGCTGGACTCTAGAGTTATCCCGGGCTGTAACGATTTTATGCGGGCTTATGATATAGGGCCGGAAAGCGTGTGCCCGCGTGGGATCTTGCGTGGTGCGATGGATATCGGCTTACCCGTGTGCAAGGGAATCCCGGGGGTGGCCTCTGCGTAGCCACTATTCTGCCAATGTGCACTAAAACAACCCGAGCTTTCTCCCAAGCCCAATCATAGGTTTAGGTCGCCGGGGTTAGTTTGGGGACTAGCTGGGGAGTGAAAAGATGGACAAAAGGAAAAGAGAGGGGGAAAAGGAGACTTACGACCTTTGCTCAGGCGTAAAATCTTCGGAGTTGAGCGATGTTCCAGGAACTGTTGAGGACTCTACCATCTGGCATAGTCTTACAGCCCCGGACGCGTGGCTGATACAACCGTGTACGAACCTTCCCACCTTAGGGTGAGCTTGTTGGCGTGGGCTAGGTTCTGAACTCGTCTTAGAACCAGGTCGCCCACTTACAAGGTCCAGGTCTGTACCTTTTTAGCCGCATGTCGTCGTAGGGATTGCTGGTACGCTGCCACTCGCAGTAGTGCTCGCTCGCGGCATGACTCGGATAGGTCGAGATCCAACAGTCGTTCCTCGTCGTTGTCGATTTCACCTGCAAAATCAACATGAACTGAACCAAGTCTTAGCTCGGAGGGTAAGACCGCTTCCGAGCCGTATACAAGGCTGAATGGGGTCTCTCCAGTAGCCCGATTGGAGCTTGTCCGGGCTGCCCAAAGCACCGAGGGTAGCTCTTCTACCCAGTTGTGACGCTGTTCGACGAGAGCGCCGTAAACTCGGCGCTTGACGCCCTGCATGATCTGCCCATTTGCACGTTCGGCTACGCCGTTGCTCTGTGGGTGAGCCACCGAGGCTAGGGCAACCTTCATGCCGAGCTCTTCACAGTAGTCCTAGAATAGCTCGCTCGTGAACTGTATCCCATTGTCAGCGATCAGCTTGCTCGAGACGCCGAACCTGGTCACGATGTTGTTCCTGAGGAACCTCTTGGCCGTTTGGGCTGATATGCTCGACACTGGTTCGGCCTCGATCCACTTAGTGAAAGTGTCGATGGCGACGAACTGGTGCGTGCATCCCTTTAGGCCTCTAGGGAACGGACCGAGTATATCCATTCCCCATGTTGAGAATGGCCAAGTCAGTGGGATGGTTTGTAACTCGTATGCTGGCTAGTGGGACACTCGGGCATGATATTGGCAGGCTGGGCAACGTTTTACTAGTTCTCTTGCGTCGGTCAACGCGGTGGGCCAGTAGTACCCCATGCGAAAGGCTTTTCCCACTAAGGTTCTGAAAGAGGCATGGGCCCCGTAGTTCCCGTCGTGGATATCTTGGAGGAGAAATTTGCCTTCCTCCTGAGTCACGCACTTGCAAAGTACGCCGTTAGAACCCCTTGATCTGACAAGCCCCGAGTGTCGGTAAGGTCGGGCTTGTCTTTGGGCCGGATTTTCACCGTGTCTGTGGCGTTGTCCCATGCGCCAAGAACTGGACGAATGGCGTCATCCAGATGTCGCGCTGCTCTAGGAACGAAACGGTAGCGATCGTTTTGGTCGAGACAACCGTCTTCTCGGGGGCCTCTTCTCCGGAGAGAATAGAGGGCTTTAGTAGGTGCTGCACGAGCACCCCCGCCGGGGCGGTTTCCTGTGAGGGGCCAAACTTTCCGAGCTTATCGGCCAGACTGTTAGCCAGTCTGGGTACATAACACACTTCGAAGTTCGTGAAGTGTTTCTCCAGCTTTCTCACTTCTGCCAAGTATTGCGCTATTGAGTCGTCACAACACTGAAACTCTTTATTTACCTGGCAGACGACCAACTGCGAATCCCCTTTCGCTGTTAGCCGTTTTATGCCGAGCGCAGTGCATGCTCGTAGGCCGGCTAGGAAGCCTTCATACTCCGCAGTATTGTTCGTTGCGGGAAAATGAAGCTGTACTATATGCTGAATTTGTTCTCCTTGGGGGGAGACGAGAACAAAGTCGCAACCTGATCGCTCGAATTGGCGCGACCCATCAAAGAACATGGTCCAGTGTGCTTCTTGGCTTGTAAGCTCGGGCGAGTCCCCAGAAGGGTCGGCCGGCCCGGTCCATTCAGCCAGAAAGTCAGCCACGACTTGGGACTTGATCGCTGTTCGTGGTACGAACTTGATATTGAATTCACCAAGCTCGATCGCCAACTACGCGACCCGCCCGTTTACGTCGGCGTTTCCAATGATATCCCTTAACGGGAAACTCGTTGGGACCGTGATTGGATGGGCTTGGAAATAGTTGCGCAACTTTCGTGAGGCCATAAGCAAGGTGTACAAAAGCTTTTGAACCTCAGGGTACCGCTCCTTAGGTCCATGCAATACCTCGCTTACGTAGTAGATGGGTTGTTGTTTGCCCTCGCGTTCGACTGCTAGTACAACACTCACATCCTGAGGAGTGACTACCAAGTAGAGGCGTAGAGCTTCCCCGAGCTTTGGCGTGGTTAGGACGGGAGGCGTGGACAGATAGCGCTTTACCTCACTGAAAGCGGCCTCGGCTTCTTCTGACCATTCGAAACCATTGTGCTTACGCAGAATTTTGCAGAAAGGTGCACTGCGTTCGCCAAGACGAGATATGAATCGGCTGAGAGCTGCCATCCGCCCGGTGAGGGTTTGCACCTCCTTGGTGCAGCTTGGCGATCTCATATTCCCGATGGCTTCGATTTTTTCGGGGTTAGCCCCTATGCTCGCCTTTCCGATACATAGCTGAGCAACATCCCGGACCAGACACCGAAAACACACTTTTCAGGATTCAACTTGACTTGATGTTTCCTGAGATTAGCGAATGTTTCCTGAAGGTCGGTCACATGATCCCGTGAGACCTTGCTCTTTACAACGATGTCATCTACGTAAACCTCTACGTTGCGCCCTATCTAATCAGGGACCGTCTTCTGCATCAACCACTGAAATGTGGATTCCGCGTTCTTCAGACCGAACGACATGGTCGTGTAGCAGAAGATACCAAAAGATGTCACGAAGGCTGTCTTCTCTTCGTCTCCCCTTCCTAGCACGATATAGTGATAGCTCGAGTAGGCGTCCAGGAAGCTCATAAGCGCCGAGTCCGCTGTTGCGTCGACCAGTTGGTCTATCTTGTGGGAAATTATCTTTAGGCGGCGGCGTTGAGGTCGCGATAGTCGACGCACATTCGCCATTTTTCGCCCTTCTTTTTGACGACGACTGGGTTAGCGAGCCAGTCGAAATGCTCGACTTCTCGAATAAAGCCGGCTTGGAGGAGCTTGCCGAGTTGCTCCTGTATGATATCGACCTTCCACTTGGGAAAGCATCGTAGGGCCTGTCTGACAGGCTTTTTTCAGATTAGATGGCTAGCCTGTGCTCGATTATCTCCCTTGGAACTCCGGGCATGTCGAACGGTGCCCACGCGAACACGAGCTCGAGTTCCTATTTGGACTCGAGGTTGGCCCCTACGTGGATGACCTTAGCGGGGTCATCATCGGAGAGGGGACTGCCTTGGTGGGCTCCTGCGACTGCAGGGCCACCTTAGGGCGGACTGGCAGCCGATCGCCCTTAGCCGGGCCGTGCTCTGGGAGTTGGCCGACAATTGCTAGGGCGCTCTCACTGCAGGTCATGGCGGTCTTGTGGCTACCCTTGACCGTGATGACCCGTGAGGGGCTGGCATCTTCAGGCAATGGTACCCGTGGTGGGTGGCTGCCATGAATTTGGACAAGGCGGGGCGTCCCAAAATGGCGTTGTACGGTAGCCCAGAGTCCACCATCTCGAAGGTGACGCACTCTGTCCGAAAATTCTGGGGAGCTCCGAACGTCATGGGCAGCACGATCTGCCCGATCGGTTGCAGGGATGACCCCGGCACAATGCCATGGAAAGGGATGGCTATGTCCTTGATTTTGGAATGCGGGACTTGCATCTGCTCTAGGACTTAAGCAGTGATGATGTCCAGGGAGCTCCGGACGCCCACTAGCACGCGGTCGACCCGCGTGTTGCTGATGGTGGGGCAGAGCACCAGCGGGAGGCGCTAGGGCCTCATCATCCCGGGGGGACAGTCATCCCCGGAGAAGGTGATCGGCTGGTTAAACCACCGCATGGGTGCGTCTCTGAGTTTACCCTTTTCAAGGTGGTAAACCTCTCGGGCGGCGGCCTTAAGCTCGTATCACGAGCTGTAGGCGGACGCGCCGCCAAAAATCACGGCGACGTGCCTGCGAGCCTCCTGGAAGGCATCGCCGTGGCCACCCTGGGGCGCCCGATCATCCGGAACTCTGTTGTCGGGGAGTTCGAGCATGGGCTCGCATCTGGCGTAGAAATCCTCCAATCGCGCTGCCCACGTCCTGCAATTACGCAGGTCGTGGCCGTACTGGCGATGGAGAAGGCAGTAGCGGTTGTTCGGAGGGTTCGCCCTAGGCCGGTCGAGGCCGGGGTTGGGGAGCTCGCCCCTGCCCTTGGCCCGCACCACGCCCGTTTCCACCCCCCGCCGGATGAGCTGCTCGGGGAGGAGGTCGCTCAGGAGGAGCGGGCCTCTCGGGTTCCACCGCTGCGACGTAGTTCGGGGCGGCGGGCTCCTTCTTCTTCTTCTTCTCAGCGTCGCTCTTCTTGCCGTCTGCTCCAGTCCGGGCCGCCGCCTTCTCCTCCGCTCTGCCTCTTTTGCGCTCCACCACCTCAGAGGCGTTCATGTATCCATCCGCGGCACTAAATAAATCGGTCGTGATGTGGACCGGATGGAGCTCAAGATCCTCGGTGAAGTGGGTATTCCGCACCCCCTCCTTGAAGGCCTCGACGATGGCCTCGTCGGAGATCGACGGAATAGTGTTGCGCACCTGGACGAACCTGCGAACGTAGTTCTGCAGGCCCTCCCCCGTCTTTTGGACCACGAGCTTGAGGTCCTGGGGTTTTCTGGCGTCGTGGCGACTCTGAAGTTTGTCCGGCGCTTCTTGCAAATGTTCCCAGTGCGTATAGAACCTCTAAGATCGTTAAAGAGCGAGGTTAAGACCATTCCTCCAAGACGGTAGGGAAGTAGTTGACCATGACAGCCTCATTACCGCCGGGGGCCAAGATGGCGGTAGAATACACAGCGAGGTATTCGTCAGGATTCTTGCTCCCGTCGAACTTCTCGATGTTCCCAGGTTTGAACTTCCAGGGCCAGGGGGCCTCACGCAAAGCCTGGGAGAAGGCCGGACACCCTGGGGCAAACCCTTTGTTTCCAACGAGGGGCCTCCCGCCCGGGAGCGGCCCGAGGCGACAAAATACTCCGCCCGGGGTGCGCTGGAGAGTGCCACCTGTCGTGGACGTGGACGCCTGCTGACGCGACCGGACGCTCTGGCCGCGCCGCCTTGAGGTGTCGCTGGTGTGCGACTGGGCCTGAAGGTGCTCGCCGAGGTCCCCGGCGAGCTCCTCTAGACCGTTCGCAATCGCAGCGCCTAGGTCGGCCATGGTAAATCCACGCGGATCCTTCTCCAAGTCACGCATGACCTGGGAAATCGTCCTAACCCGTTGCTGACTACGCAGAACTGGGTAGGTGACGGCGGTAGTGGGCGAGCACACGCATGCGGCGCGAGTGGCGGGCGTCAAGCCGGTAGGCCTACAACGGATGTCCTCCAAGGTCCGCCCGACCGACCCCGCGAAGAGGCTCTGAGCGGTCTCGCACCGACGGTGCTCTTCGCCTGGGTCAGCGCGCGTCTGGTACGGGGTCGCTTCGCTTGATGCCGCGAAGACGTGGCGTGAGGCGAGCTCCCGCGAGAGGGACATGTTGGTGTCATCCACGGAGGCGGTGTCGTCGGCACCTTCAACCACCATGGGCACACCTTGGTTCGCCACCGCCTCGACGGGTCGGGCGCCCGATTCTGTGCCAGACCGATCCTCCTCTTCGGACAGGACCACGAATGTGCGTGGTCCATCTGGCTGCGGCACTGGCGGCGGTGCCTCCAGTACCTCCATGAGGGTCTCGCTGATGTGAGTTAGCAAAGTGCCGCCCTGGCCGGGCAATGCTGGGGGCGAACGGCTGCTCCCGAGGTGGGCAATGCCTCCACCTCCATCTCGTCAGCCTAGGCTTCGGCGAGGAAACCGGCTTGCCATCTTTCGTACGACTCGTCGACGTCGTCGAGATCGTCGCAGTCATCGAAGTTGAGGTCTAAGCCTTCGTCGTTATCGTATGACAATAAGGCCATCCTTTACTCGATCGAGGGGAGAAGACCGCAATCGGGCCCCACAGTGGGCGCCAGCTGTCGGCGGCTGAGAGGCGAGCCTCCGTAGGCCGATGAGCAAGAGGGGGTTGCGAGGCCCGAGGGTGGCCCTGCCCCCTGGACCGAGGCCCGGCCGGTGGCCAGGTGCCGCCGAGGGAAGGGCGTCAGCGTCTGTTAGGACATGTGTACTAGTGTAACACGGGGATTTTTATCCTGGTTCAGGCCTCCACTGTTGGATAACAGTCTTACGTCCAGTCTTCGTTCAATGCCAAGCTTAAACGAATACAAGAGGGTGAGGCCGGGCTTCGGGAAGCCCGAGCTCGAGTACAATAAGTGCTCAAAGCACTATGCGTGTTTCTATAGTACCTGGATACGGAGAACTACCGCCTGGAACTAGAGCTCCTACGTGGGTGCAAGTGCTCCTGCTCTACGGTGGCTATCCTGCTCCGGCTATCTCTGGTCGCCTCCTGTGCGTGTGTCTCTCCTTCATTTCTCCGGGGTTTCTTTCTATTGTGGCATGTACGCCCTTTTTATAGACGGCCCCCGGCAACTGTAGCCTGACCTTGGTCCGTTGTGATGCGCCGTGTTGTCCCTTGGTCACTAGCTGTGTTCTTCTGCTTTGCCGTGCTGGCGCGTGGCGGACGCTCGAGGCTCGCCGGATATTCGGGTGTATTTTCTTATCCTGCTGGGATCGGCATTCGGACCGCAGCCGGCAATACGTATCCTTCCCTATGGGGGCGGACGGTAAGCTGACCGTTGACATGACCTGCCACCAACCTGCCAGAGGCCTGTGTCAGACGTGCCTTGGTACTGCAGTCTCATTTAACTCGCGGTGACCTGCGGGACCCGTAGCGTGCCTGTGCGCGGTTCGGTGAAGTCTGCCTTGGGTCCCGAGCCCCGGGCTTCGGAAGCCCCCACTCGCCTCAGAGCGGGGAAGCTCGGGCGCGAGCTTGTCAAGCTCGGGCGCGGGCTCACCGAGCTCGGGCGCGAGCTTATAAAGCTCGCGTGTTCTTTCCGCGGGGCCGGAGGTAAGTTAGTGGGCCGTATCTCTATGGGCCACGTACTTTCCCAACAGTAAGATAGAGCTAAGAGTAAGAAGATGAGGGGGGATAAGAGAAAAATCTTCATCTCTGCAAGTCCAGCAGGTTGCTTCGTTTTCTTAGAGTTGCGATTCTTCCAACAGTCGAGATCATACCTGATTTCTCGTGGTGTGGCATTCTGATGCCCTGATTACTCTTTGGATGGATAGATGACGTAGCATTCACAGAACTCGCTATATCTTCTCGGATGCCCATGTTTAAACTATCCACCTAAAATCCAACTTTTGTTGATCTGATCCCAATTAAATTTTAACCCATCGAGTATTATCATCATTAAAACTCCAACACATAGATTCACTCCAATCCACTTTTAACATGGGTTATTTAATCACCTTCTAAGTAACAAAATAATTATTCCACCATATTCGCTAGATTAATCAAATCGTTCCAATAAGAAACCACCAATCTTCAATCAATCGATCAACTGTCAATCCAACAATGTTATATCGGGGCTACCCCCTTAAATAAATCTTCCACCAATCATAAGAATAGTTCCAACTCACTAATTTCGGCATCATTCCATCGAGTTTCATTCAAAACAGCACAATGGCATCTCGTATCCCCGAAATTAATACTAAAGATCATTAGACACTTTCAAAGTACTTGTAACCAATTTGATCATTCAAAACCACAAACGGCATCATTTCCTAATCCATGCGAAGGCTGTGTTTACGACACATATCTATCCATCGTACCAATCTTAAACAGCTTTCTTCGACTTAACTCAAAAAATATCCATTGCCACTTTTACTTCCTTTCTTTGCTGTTGATAGGAGCCTTAGAAAAAGGGGCAAGAGGGAATAAGCATGGCGTAAAGTTGGAGAGATAGGAGGAGATTAATCTATCTACCCAATCACAACAATACAAACAACTCCTATGCAACTACGAGGTGTAACTAGAGGCGACCAGGCAGTGCATTGAAGTCTAATTGTAAATAGCAAATGAACAAGCGAATATAAGGTCGAAAGGTCTTATACCACATAGAATCTCAAGAGTGAACAATGCTTACTTTTTGAAGTAAAGGAAAATTGAGTTGATCATTTTGAAAAAGGTTGAGCAACTGAATTTTTCAAAACATTTGTTTGTAAATCAAATAGGTTTTGAAGAAATCTCTTTAAAAAATTGTTCTTTGATTTCTTTAAAACAAATAATTGTTAAAAGAGTAGTAAATCCGGATGAAAAGATAGCCTTACCCAAAACCTTTTATTTTTATGCTTAAAACAAAGAGTTGTAAAAGTTGTGGTGATTACGGTTGAAAAGATATTATTTTTTTCCAAAATACCTTCCTTTTTGAAACCATGAAAAATCACAATTTGAATTAAAAAGTTTTATCGAAAGAATGCTTTTGAAATAGGTTTATAAAATCAATACACTGCTTTTTATTTGAAATGAAATATTCCTTTGTATAAATTTTTGAAATTATTTTTGCAATTGAGGATTTCAATTTATTTGAAAAATATTGAAAAGGTAGCCTTTAGAAATCAAATCAAAGTAAAATAGAATATTAAAACAGTTTTGTATTCAGGAAAATAAACCTCTTTAAATAAAGATTTCCTTAAACTAGTTTTTGTAAATATAACTTAGTTTTCAAAGGAATTTCTAAAAACAACTGAAGAAATATTGTAAAACAAAGTGTTTTTCTTTAGCTATTGGAAAGGTATCCTTTTGAAAACAATTTCTCAAAACCAGTTGAAAATAAAATTTTGATTTTGAGAATGTTAAGTATTTTGTTAAAAACCTTTATGAAATGTATTTGATTGCACAAAAATTTTAAAACTCTGATTTTTATTTTTTTTGTAGATATTTAACACTTTTAAAAAGTTTTTAGCTTTTGAAGCAAAACCTTTTGAAACGAAAGCCTGTAAAAAGGGAGTCAGTTTGATTAATGTTTTTCTAAAAAGGTACATAGTTTTGAGAAAAATATTTTAACACTTTGAAAAAAAATCTTATTAGAAAAAATTTTTGGAATAAATAACCTTTTGTAAACATCTTAGTTTAAGTTTTATGTAAATCAAAATAAAATGCTGTGAAGGCAACCCTTTTGTTTTGAAAAGCAATTATAAAAGTTTTGATTTTGTAGAAATGTAGCATTTAGCAAGGGATTAAAAAGATGCAAAACTTTTACGGAAATAAAACTTTTCGGATTTTAAGAAAACATTTAGAAGCAAAGAGTTGAACCATTTTCAGACTTATCTTTAAAAATGAAATGTGTTGGGATTTTGTTTAACCTAAAAAAATAAGATAAGAAAAATTTTCTTTTTGTAAACACTACTCTTTTTCAAGACAAATGTAAATATTCTTTGCGAAACTAGGGAAACCAAGATTGTTTGGAAAAGAATGTTATTTCAAAACAAAATATAGAAACACATTTCTTTTGAGATGAAGATTTGATAAATTGTACGTTTCTTGTTTTTAAAGAAATCTTTTAGCAAATTTTAAATAAGGCCATCTCATAAAGAATTTTTTTTGAAAAACATGAAAACGTATTTTATAAGATTTTTTCTTTGAAATATAATGTTTAAAGATTTGATGATGACAGATAATAAGGTAAGTGAAAAGAGCTTTATGGAAAGTATACTCCTTAAAAACCATATATAAACACTCCCTTTTTTTTTAAGATTTAACTGAAAGCAACTTATTTCTTTTTAAGGAACCTTTTTTTAACAAATTAGAAGGAAAGCTATTTTTTTCCTAAAAAGATTCAGGATAAATTGGTAGTGAAAAAGATTAGGTATTTTTATTTTTTTTTTCCCAAAAAGTAGGAAAATAATACTTTAGTTCACAACTAAACTATTTGAACAATTGAACTTCCAAGAATCGTTCAGCTTGCTCCACACCAAATTATATAAAATACGAATTCTATGCCTCATACCACTAAACCTAGTTTCGAATCTTGCATCATTACATTGATTACGTCCATCTGGCTTCTTCCTTGTTGTCTTTGAACTCTGCTAATTAGGATAAGAAGAGAGTGGAATTTCGCAATGAAGCAAGAAGAGACCAGAGAAAATACTAGGAAAGGAAAGGACCTAGCATATATAACCTATTAATTTCCAACGAGTTTTGTTTTTGTAAAATAAGTCTAGCTATGTTGCCCCAGACTAACTAGCGTTTCCTGGAGTCCACGCGGCTCTGATGCCAAACCCTGTCTGATGAGACCATGCTCATCATGGATAGAACCAACACCGCATACATATGGTCATTACCAAGTGTTGCTGCAATTATTTCGGCTATGTCGGCATCTTTCACTACATCTACGACAAGTTGGCGACAGTTCACGGCATCTTCTACTTCGTCTACGTCTAATATGGTAGCTCCATCAATGTTGCTTCATCGACCTCCACCTTGGCCTGGTCGATCACACAGTTGCCCTCCTCGACTTTTAGACATGGCGCTATCATCTTCATCAGTTCGGCCACCACCTTGGCCGCCTCCCATGCTTGACGGCATATTCAAGAAACGCGTATCTCCACCTCGCCCATTTCCACAGGTCATACAAGTCACGTCGCTCCAAGGCCGCCCAAGAGAAAGCCCAATTTGGCCACGAGTCCAGCTTCGGCGTCAAGCAAAGACAACTTCAAACGGACGCCCAGGCCACATAAGAAGTCCGTTTTGACGTTCTACCACTTCACGGAAAGCTTAGGAGATAAGCTTTCCAATGAATCTGGTCTCATTGCAAAATTCCTTCTACAGCATCGGGAATCATCAAAACAAGGTGCTGCGTCATCCGATTAGGCCAAACCGGCCTTGTAAGCACATCGTGCCCAAGCCCACATGGTGGACGCCCTAGAAAAACCCTAGGACGTCCAGCACATCCCTCTTAGCCGTCTCCCTCTTATAAATTCAGTAGTCGCCATCGCTAGACTCGGTTTTGTTAGATTTAAGTTTAGCCTTTGCTACTTTTCTTATAATCGCGTGTCGGTTAGACCGCTGTATTACTCGTCTTGAACCCCACCTACTCGTTTGTGCCTAATTCATATTTGCAATTTCAGATTATGTTTATCTTGTTCTTGCTCGTTCTTCGATTGCTTGCGAGAACAAAGACCTTCGGGTCGTTGATCGCGCGTCCGCGAGATCAATAACCCTCTGAGTTGGTGTATCGATTAAGCTAAAGCATAGCGTCCCGACGGTTGTAGTCGCCGTCAACGCTAATTTCTCCACCAATCGATAGTTATCCCTCTCATCGAAAGATCGGCACCCCTGTTGTTATCAAGTCGTATCAGAGCGCCAGGTTGATTGGTGAGAGTTTTCTACCTCTGTATCTTGTTTTACCTAGAGTCCAGAAAATTGCCTAAAAAAAAAATTCCCTCGTCTAAGACAATTTAGCCTTGCTTTTGCTTCGTAGTCCACACTTGTTGAGTTTACGGTTGCATCGTCGAGTCGGTTGCTGGTCTTAGAGTCTTTACCCTAGAGTTTCGAGTTCGTGTCACGTTTTTCGTCACCGTCGCTGCTGTCCAGTTCAGTGTTTTGGCCGTTTCTCCTTCATACGAAGTCGGATTTTGGAGTTCTTAGACTTTTTGGAAAGCTTAGAACGTCTCCTCCAACTTTGGTTTTCAAGATGAGATCTGATTCGGCTTCCAACACAGAGATATCTTGCAATAAATTTTGGGCTGTCTAGAGATCCAATCTGTTACAAATTCGGTTTTCCAATCATAAGTCATCCATCCGAACTCGGATTTTGACGTTTTTGGACTTTCTGGAATCAGCACGAAATATCCAAGGAAAAGTTAGTTGGAGTTATCTCTGAATTCGGTCATCTTCGTGTTCCTAAAATTTGAGAATTCACGTGTTCTAGTCGGATTCGAATTGGATCAATCTGATGCCAGTTCGGTAAAACAGCCATATGTCTTGATTCCCTTATCCGTTTTGGCCGTTCTTATACTTGATGGAAAGCTAAGAAGATCCTCTACAACTTTGTCCATTGTACCAATTTCAGAAAAAGCAATCTTCGCACCCAAAAATAGAGTTGGATCTGGATCTGTCTCATCTCAGTTTTTTTCTGTACAGCTTGTATTTCGGGGCCCATATCTCCTATTTCCAAACTTCAAATTGGTTGTTCCATATATGAAAATAGATGAGAACGAAAAGATCTACAACTTTGATATAGAGACCTTTCCCAAATTCAGAGCTTTTCGTGAGTGAATTTGCCGAACAACATAACTGCCCTTGCTGTCCTGTTTGGAAAGTTTGAAAAAAAAAGGCAAGTGCAAAAAAAAAAAAGCCGCACAAAAAAAAGGGAAAAAAAAAGGGGAGCTCTCTAGCTAAGTGCTGTGCTTTGTTGGTGACATCGTTTGTGTCTCGGCTCGCGTCTCTAGTATAGTTTGTCCTAGGACCAGCACAGTACCGCGTTGAACGTTTATTCAACTTATTTTGGACTAACGTGGTTTAAGTTTTTCCATTGGATTGTGCTCAGCCTCCTATAACTCCACATATACTATTACCAACCAGACACTTGTGACGGCATCGATACACCATATCTCCAGAAGTGTTGTCTCGTCGGTTGCCGACACCTTTTGCTAAGTTTAGTAAGAATTGGTAAGAACTTGAAAGAACGGGTTGAGAGTGAGCGACTTGTTTAACCACATCCTATTAGCTATTAGGGACATACTATTTGTGATCATATTATTGTGCTTGTTCTCTTGTTTTTCACCTAACCATGTCAGATATGAAGACAATGACGTGCCACAATCCCTTTGCAAAGAAGCGCCTAATACAATCTTTGGATCACGTGTTCCTTAAACACTTACGACAATCCACAAGGAATCGTGACATCAACATCACTACGCTTCATCAACGATGATGAAAAAGGTAAAATCAAGTCCGAATTGCCTCCATTTGTTTGGAAAGTTTGATCCTAATACATATATTAATTGGGAAATAGCGGTAGACAAAGAATTTGCAAAGTATGATTTATCGAAAAACAAAAGATTAGTCTTTGCGATAAAGCGTTAACATCGATGCGATATATTGGTGAAAGCATATATCTAGACATGATAAAGAACCTAAAACTTGGAGTGCCATGAAAAAACTTATGAGAGATGATTATGTTCTGAATATGATGTCAATATTTGCTTACTAAACTTCAACGCTTAAAACAAGGTTCTAAAACTGTTAGAGAATACTATCATGAATTGCAAAATTGTTTGTTGCGTTGTGGTTTACAAGAATGTGAAGAAGCTACCGAGTTTAGATTCATACGTGGACTTAATCATGAAATTCGTGATGTTCTTGTTGATAAAACATTTAGTTCTCTTTCGGACTTGATTAAATGTGCTTGTAGAGCTGAAAATATACTTCTTGAATCTTCAAAGAATCATTAGCTTCATTTGAGGCACTGTTGTTGCACATTCTTTTGTAGTTAACATTTTGCGTAAAAGTGAGCACCATCGAGAAAAAGGTGGAGAAGAAAGCATAGAGAAAGAAGAGTTCATTGTTGCTCCATACGCATGTGAAGAGTTGGAAATTGAAGTTGCACCTACAACTCTTGATGAGGACTTTGAAGGTAATATAAAAGGTGTTGTGCTTACACAAGGTGAGAATGATTTTGATATGCTGAAATTGTCCACTACTCATCTTTGTCATAGAGCAACCTTTAGTGGAACCACCACGATATTCCTTTGTTACAAGATGAATTACTTGTTATCTCTTGTGATAAAGAAGAGTTGTGTGATAATGCTTCACTTATATCCATGCCACAACTAATGAATGAACATGAAACTTTTATTTTAAAACAAAACATTTATGCTGAACATAAACATGTTATTCGCATTGCTAGTGAGGAAGGTAAGCTTAAATTGATGTCTTCTTTAAATATTTTAGGTTACATTGAATTTGATGTTCTGTGTGATCTAAATAGTTTAAAGGAGAGGATTTTTGTACATTCTGATTTGCCATGGTTATCGCGAAATATTTTTCATATTGTTGGCAAACACAATGATAAAGGAGAGTATAAAGTGCATAGAGTTTACATTTGTTCAGATTTGAAACCTCTATTTTCTATGCAACAATGTGATCAATTAGATAATTTCAATATCATATCAAGTACCCCTAATTGTCTTTATAATCTATATGATAGTTTTCAAGAAAGGGAGTGCTTGGGTAATTATGATTCTCAAGCCACTGATTTGATCGCAAAAGATATACATGTTGCTTTGTTTCCTGTCGCTACTAACATTTTGCAGGACAATATGATGGAGTCGAGGACGACTCCACTTCAAGAAAGGGAGGATGATGAGACCATACTCATCATGGATAGAACCAACACCGCATACATATGGTCATTACCAAGTGTTCTTTGCAATTACTTGGCTATGTCGGCATCTTTCACTACATCTCGACAAGTTGGCGGCGAGCTCACGGCATCTTCTACTTCGTCTCGTCTAATATGGTGCCTCCATCAATGTTACTTCATCGACCTCCACCTTGGCACAGTCGATCACACGCTTGCCCTCCTCGACTTTTGGACATGGCACTATCATCTTCATCGGTTAAGCCACCACCTTGGCCGCCTCCCATGCTTGACGGCATATTCAAGAAAGGCGATCTCCACCTCGTCCATTCTCACAGTCATACAAGTCACGTCGCTCCAAGGCCGGCCCAAGAGAAAGCCCAATTTGGCCACGAGTCCAGTTCGGCCGTCTGCAAAGACAACTTCAAACGGACACCCAGGCCACATACGAAGTCCGTTTTGACGTTCTACCACTTCACGGAAAGCTTAGGAGATAAGCTTTCCAATGAATCTGGTCTCATTGCAAAATTCCTTCTAGAGCATCGGGAATCATCAAAACAAGGTGCTGCATCATCCAGTTGGGGCAAACCGGGCCTTGTAAGCACATCAGGCCCAAGCCCACATGGTGGACGCCCTAGAAAAACCCTAGGACGTCCAGCACATCCCTCTTAGCCGTCTCCCTCTTATAAATTTAGTAGCCATCATCGTTTAGACTCGGGTTTTGTTAGATTTAAGTTTAGCCTTTGCTACTTTTCTTGTAATCGCGCGTGTCGGTTAGACCGCCTGTATTACTCGTCTTCGGAACCCCACCTACTCGTTTGTGCCTAATTCATATTTGCAATTTCAGATTGCGTTTATCTTGTTCTTGCTCGTTCTTGATTGCTTGCGAGAACAAAGACCTTCGTGGTCGAGTTGATCGCGTCCGCGAGATCAATAACCCTCTGGAGTTGGTGTATCGGTCGCTAAGGCGCAACGTCCTGGACGGTTGTAGTCAGGCCGTCAACGTCGATTCCTCCACCAATCGATAGTTATCCCTCTCATCGAAAGATCGGCACCCCTGTTGTTATCACTGTCGGAGCCCGGTTTTACTAAACCGAACCCCTCTGTGTTAACAGTACGTGTCCCAAGGATCAGTGCACGTACACACAGTAAATAGAAGCATAGTACCATTGCCAACACTACATTAACTAGAAAGTAAATCAGAGAGCTGTGGAGCAAAAGATTACATTAGTTCATAGTACCAGGTCCTGACTAATGCAAATAACAAGGTAAACCAAAAGTAGCGACCCATCACGGCCACAGGCACACGCTGATCTGGGAAGCAGCTAGAAGTCTAGATCCACCTCTGGGAAAACAGCAATGAAGTCTTGCGCGTCCTCGAACTACTGACCTGCTCGCGATAGGAACAGCACCGCATGAAAGGCGGGGTTAGCATGTGAATGCTAGCAAGTTTTTCCTGAGAAGGGCTAAGTGAAGGCTCATCCTAGGAAAGCTGAGGGTTATTTTGCATAAAGCATTTAACCTAAAAGTGTAAAAGCATTTAAGAAAACAGAAATAAATAAATAGCAATTCTCATAATAAACAAGAAATAACCAGGTTCTCATTCTCAAGCACAAGTTTCCAATGTCTCGTGATTCTCAAGTCATCATCACATGTTCTCAAATCGCATATACCAATCTCATTCTCATCTAGCAACGGCACATATGCTGGAAAACCTTACCCGGGTCATATTAATTAAGATCAAGCTACGTTGCAAGGAGCCACCAAGTCGCTCTTAACCGGGAACACGGTCATTCGACTGGGTTTACACTCTGCAGAGGTTGTACGCTTTAGCCGCAAGATATGATACCTTCCCGTCGAAAGGTATCATAACAAAATCCATTTAAAGTCTAACCCCGGGCTTGCCACGGTAATACTTGATATTCACACAAGTACCCCGGGGGTTTCGACCATACCTGATATTCACACAAGTATCTCGAAGTTCCATCCCTCGGGCAATACACCGGTGGTGACGCATCCCTCGGGACCTCACCCACGGTGCACATACCGTGACAAACCCGATGTTATTCTCCCTCCAGATCATGCTCGTCCCATACCGAGCTTGCGGTCGCACGAAGATATCTTGGTTAAACTCGGTACAATCGTCGGTCCTTATTCTCGGAGCGGCAGCCAAACACAAACCCAAGTCTCGTGCACGAAAGCACCCACCATACATTCCAACTGCTCCCGATCCCAATTATTAGTTGGTCAAATTTTAAATTAAATAGTGATCAAGCCCACCATAACCTAAATTCACCGGTCTCTTCTCTGATGCACAATTCTCAAGATGAATATAATAATGATCGCCGCTGCAGGAAATCACTCTTCGATGTTGAACTAAGCATTTCTAAGCCAATTAATATTTTAAACAGTAGGACATAGTTAATAAATTATCCTAGCGGCAATTCATGACAATAGGTGTAGGTCCTAACAGTGGAGACATGCACTGGGAATATGTAAGCAATGTACGCACAGTTTAATTAATTAGCAATTTTGGGAAAAATCTAGAAATTAGGGTTTTAGGGGAAAGACTTGCCTTCCGGGACTCCTGGGTCTTGCTGGACGTCGGCGGCGTCGGGGTACTCTCCTTCGTCGCCTGCACGATCTAGCGCACGCAAAACGGACAACAAACAATAAAATAAAAGAGAATATCATAATAAAATATAAATATAAAAATTACATAAAATTACTAGAAGTAGATATGAATTATTTTACAAATTTTTAGAAACTGGAATCACCGGATTTAGAGTTCAGATGAATTGGTAGCGAAAAGGTGAAGGAAAACTATTTACTGGAAAATCCAGAAAATAGGAAAGAGCACTGTGCTCTTGGACCGCCATCAGGCAAAGTGGGATGGCGACTGGCGGCTTCACCAAGACGGGCGTCAGGTGAGCCAAAGTGGGCTTACCACTTGGGCGCCTAACGGGAGGAGGAAAGAAAAAGAAAGAGAGGGAAAGAGAGAGGAGAGAGAGAGAGAAAGAAAGAAAGGGGGGAGAGAGACGACCGGGAGAGAGGAGAGAGCTGACGGGCGACGAGGTTGGTGGCGGCAGCGGCAGCGGCAACAGGACGACGCCGGTGCGGCGGCGGAACATGGCAACGCGCCGAGGAGCTCGAGCGCGACATGCATGGGGATAGGCCGTGAGGCAGCGCGCGACGATGAGGCGCGGCCGTGGAGTGACGCGCGGCTCGGGGACGCAAGGCACGATGCGCATGCACGCTTGCAGTCGGAAGGAGAGAAGAAGAGGGAAGAACAAGAAGAAGAAGAAAGAAGAGGAAAGGAGAAAGGAAGAAGAAGGGAGGGAGGAGGAAGAAGAAAGAAGAAGGAGAGGAAGAAGAAAGGACCGGTGGCGGCGGTGACGGGCGGCGGCCGGCCACGGATGACATGCATGCATAGAAGTGCACGACAGCTCACCAGAGAGAGAGGAGGAGAAGGGAAGAAGAAAGAAGAGAGGAAGAAGAAAGAAGAATAGGAAGAAGAAGAGGGAGGAAGAGGGAGGAGGAGGAGAACGGGGGAGACGGGGCCAGATTTCCGTTCCCGGCCATGGCGTGGCAGAGTCAAGATGCAACTAAGCGATGCATCGTATGCATGCATGCATCTGACAGGAGGAGAAAGAGAGGAAGAGGGAAGAGAGGAGGAAGAAGGAAGAAGAGATGAAAGGAAGAAGATGGGAGGAAGAGGAGCTCACCGGCGGGGTGGCTCCGGTGGCGACGACGGCGACGGCCAGCGAGGTGGAGGTAGCCAGGAGGAAAGGAGGAGGCTGGCTGGGACGGGAAGGGTAGAAAGGATAAGGGAGAGATAGAAAAGGTAGGAGAGAGTGGAATAGTGAGGGGGGAGGGTAGAAAGGAAAAATAGGAAAAAGGAGGGTAGAATAGGAAATAGAGAGGGGTAAGGGGGTAGAGGAGAATAAAAATAGATTTTGTAAATAAATTAAAATTCCAAATAGTAAATTAGTTTTTGCCAAAAACAAATTAATAATAATTTTAATCAATAACAAAATTATATATATTTTTAACGTGTGACTATCCTACCATGTTTTTAATCATAATTTTAAATAACAAAATTACACTACCTAGATTAATCAAGAACTTAACTTATCGAAATTCGATGCCGCGCAATCCAATTTTTTTCCTAAATTTTTCTCTTCTTTCCTCTCTTGTTTGCTCTTCTCTTCTTTCCCCTCTTTTTTTCTCTTACCTTTCTTTCCTCTCTTCCTCTTCTCTTCTCTTCTCTTCTCTTTCATTCCTCTCTTCCTCTTCTCTTCTTTTCTCCTCTCTACCTCTTTTCTTCTCTTTCTTTCGCTTCCTCCTCTCTTCTTTTGGAAGGCAGAGAATGGGGAGGGAGGCAGCACATACCATATATAAGGTGGCTGTCGCCTGCGTGGAGGAGGAGGCGATCGCCTGATGGTCGAAGCGGCCGTGGCGGCAAGCAGCTGAGCCAGCCAATCGATGATGCAGATCGTCTGCGGAGTAGCAGTCGGGGACAGATCGCCATAGGCATGGACGATCGCCCGTGGGCCGGGCGACGGGAGCCCAAAAATATGAAAAAACAGGCCCAACATATATTTTTACAAATTTAAATAAAAAATAATATAAAAATAAAAAAAATTCTTGTTCCAGACCGAGCCAACCGGGTCCGAACCCGTTGGCCACCTCTAGTGGGACGAGGCCCGCTTTCTATGCAGATTATCCGCTTCCTGCGCGTTCCTTTGAGCCATCCCCGTTCGGCTGGGCGAGGGGTTTGGCCAACTGCGAAACCCCGTAATGTCTTCCTACTCCCTGTCCCTTCTCCGCCGCCGGCGCACCATCCCTACCCCTATCCTCCTCGTTCACCGCCGCCTCCGCTCCTCCTCTACCCCTTCTCCCTCACATCCCTCACCAGCGATCACCGCCTCCTCGAAGCCCCCCTCCCTTTCCGCCCGCCTCTCCTTCGTCTTCGACCAGCTCGACGCCCTCGACCGCACCCGCTCCTCCGATGTCTCAGCTCGTGACGCAGCCCTCCGCCGCATCCAATCCTGTCGCCGTGCCGCCCCCGTCCCCGACGTACCGCCGCCGGAGGTGGAGCCGGAACCAGATGGCCCGAAGAAAGAAGCAGAGGCGGTGGCGATAACCGGGGCGGAGGTCGAGACGATGAGCATGGCTGAGGTGCTGCGGAGGGAGGTGGAGCTGGTTCACCCCTGGCCCGAGTGGATTGAACTGATGGAGCGGCTCGCGCAGCAGAGGTACTTCGACCTCGGGGGAGCAGACGAGGGCTGCGTTGCCTCTGCGGTGCCCATGGACCTCTCGGAGGTCGCTGAAGAGGCTGGTTTCGACTTCTCTAGAGACTGGACCACCGTCAAGAATGCCTGCATGAACTTCGGCCGCGACCGATTCGACATCCTCAAGTATGTTTTCTAGGCGCATTTCGTGGAATGTTTATGATGTGTCTTCTTAATTACAAGATTTGAATGTCAATTTCGTTGAGCGGATAGTTTTCGCATAAACAAAATGGGGAATTTTGTATATCATACACATTACAGATGGTGTCCTGCTGTTTTCTGTAGTTCCATACAAAGAAGTTATCTGTGTTGTAGTCTACTAAAATTAAGAGGATACTTCAAGAAAAGCTTACATCTAGAATACGGTCATTTCTGCAAATGGAGAATGATGAAGTGTCCTATAATTAGTATTCTGCGGGCATAGTTTGGACTACCTGAAAAGGATCTTCTTGGTGCATTTTAGCTATCATTAAAATTCTGGATTCTGGTAAGCATCTGTGGCATTTCTCATTAAAGCAAGGAATGTAGAATAACTATTAAAGAGAAACTCAGAAATTTATGGTCTCTGTACAATTTGTATAGCATACTGCTAGGTCTCCTGACTGTTTTTTTGGGATGCAAAGAGAGCCATGGCATTCAGAAACCAGGTATTGCTGGGGTCCTTCCATATGACAGAAACTGCATACTGTATTCGGATAATTTTTTTGGTGAATTCATACATAAATAACATACAAACAGAGACCAAATCTAATTTATTTGAAAATAGTGAAGACCATTTACACAAAATTTGGCGCCATGTCTAAAAAATTTGAGAAGACATTCTTTCCATGACTCACATATGGATATAGTATATATCACGGTCACTCAGACAATTTCATACCAAAAATACAGTTAATAGATTTAAGGATGGATATAATAATATAATAACACTCATGTTAACGGTTCTCCAATCTTGTGCAGATCCTTGCCTAGGAAGGATCTTCAAATATTGGTTGGTCATGGGTGCCCCAGCATGGATCCAAAAGTTGTGTTTTCTGCAAAGCTAATAAGGAAGCTTGTCCATCTTGATGAGGGTGATGTAAGTTTCTGTTAAGCCCAAAGTTGTCCATATATGATCATATTTTTTTTTTTTGGTCACATTTTACAGTGCCATATGCACAACAAGTGTCATACTTTGGGAATACATACAAAATACATCTATTAAATCTGCACTTCGTGTACTTTTTAACCAAAATGGCATTGTCACATAATCATCTGCTTGTTGCAACTATAGTTATGTAATTGATTGCTGCTAATGATTGCACAAACTGTTTGCTTTTGCTGATTTCTTTCTGATTTCTGTTTGAATAATGGAATTGACTAACGACTGGTACATACAACCTTTAGTTACAAAACAATGAAATGCTTCTTCTTTCAATATTTTTTCCTCTACCGACAACTCCCGCTTGTTAGATCATTAGTAAATCTGTACTGGCTTGCGAAAACTATCCGCTGTTGCCTGCACGAAGAACACCCAATCCCAGGGTTTGGGACGGCAAGCCACAGCAGAGGAGAGAATGAGAGAACTGGGGAGAGATTTGTAGATTAAACTTGGCTTGCCCTATTTCTCAATAACCCAGCCTTTACATAGGCTAGAGAGTCCTATTGCTGCTAATGATCCAGAATGGATCAGATTACTACTCTTATACTATCCTTTGAGGACGTAGTAGCTGTGGCCGCAAAGATTCAGAGCCTCTTAATCTTGCGATGATGCGGGTAGGGAGGAGAAGGGGGTGTTAGAGGGGAGGGGCGGCGCTGGGAGGGAACCAGGGAGGAGAGACAGTGCCGGTGTGGGGAGAGCGGGCTGCACATGAGGAGGGAGGAAGGGGGCAGCCTGGGGAGTGAGTGAGGGAGGAGGGATGGGGCGGCATGGGGAAGGGAGGAGTCAAGGAGTTGTCTCAGGCTGGCAGCCCAGTTGAAGGAAAAGGGGGTCAGGGAGGAGAGAGAATGAGGGTATTAGGGTTGGGAGTGGAGATTTTGGTTGGGCCATTGAGGCCCAGGCTCACTGGTCAATATTAGCCCAATTGATTTGTATTTTTTCAATATTTTCATTATAATATGTTTTTATATTAGATGAATCCCTGAATCCAATTTTTTGGACTTCTCCAAATCGGACACCCGAACCTGTGTCGAAACCGGACAACCCGTGTCTGTGTCCTAGTAACACAGCCTGCTGCTTGTGGTGCCTGCTGTAATGATGAAGACTGGTCATGATAAAGTCGTGATAAAAATGTATGTAAAATGCATATGTTATGTACACAATACCATAGTCTTTTTTAGAATTGGTACTTTTCCTCATGATGGCTGAAACCCCTGATGCTTGAGACCACCAAACAACTTACGATTCATGAGCTGTTTTGAATAGGATTGGACTATTGGCAGGGGGGTTATACCATTATAGACAAGAATAATTGGGTACAAGACTTTAATTCCACTCTAATGACTCTATTACCTAATGACTCACAGCCCCTTATGCTATCTTGACACAATGCAACAACTCATTTAACCAACTACACCCTGTCCAATGTTAGATGCACGTAAGTCACATTAGATCTACTAGACAAAAAAACTCAAATTTGTATAAGCATAATATGATTACAAACGCTTACTCTGCAAAGTTCTTCCTTTTAATGTAGCTTGCATCCTTCTTTGAAGTGTCGCTTATCCTCAAGCCATTGCAGTACAATCATGGCAAGCAAGACATGACAATAGGAATGTAACTTTATGTGGTAGCTTGCATGAAGTAGTAGCTCAATTCATTCCATTTATATTGAAGAATCATTCATCTAGGCATGAAGAATGAATCTGCTTTTAGATCATCAAAATGATTAGCCCTTTCCTTGTACAAAAGTAAAGTTCATTTACAGTTGTTTTGTCCAAATAATTGAAATTTTATTGAGCTCCTCTAGGAATTGTTGCCTCTCACATTGGACAGGGATAATCAAAAGGATTGGGCCTTACAAAAGTACAGAGCATTCATGTTTTTTTGGCCCGAATAATTGCCTCTCAAATTGAACAGGAACCAGACCCGCTAGAAAAACTCAAATTGGCAAAAACATGATAGGAGTAATCTTTGCAGATTCCTTGCTCCTTTTTATATAGCATAGTAAATGTTTCTCCTGCTAGTAGACTTAGTTCATATCAATTATAAGGGAAAATTGGCGCTAGGTGCGTAACAATACTAACTACCAAATCGATGGTTCGCTGTATAACACCGCAAAAATTCAGGGGTGCTATGTCATAAAACATTTTCGTATACTGCCATCATTCAAAATATTCAAAACAAATACATAACAAATTGAAAAAATCCAAAAAGATTTTGATGTGCTACAATTTTCTTGCCACAATGTAAATATATACATGTTTGGTTAGATGCTTCATCTTGCCACAATTTTCTTTCCAAAGCGTGGCAAGCCACACGTGTACTTGAATTTGGTGCCCACACCTTTTCCAAAAGTTGGCACAAAAATGAGTCTATTGCAAATGGGTCCCATTAGTTAGAAAGTATGAGGTTATTCTCTTTAGCTTATCTTATCTTCTTATTTGGTTATAAGATGAACTTCGAGAGCTTCTCGAGGTTGATTGGAAAGTCTGGTCCCCATCGTTTTGTTATGGCTGCAGCATATCACTAAATTGGCCCAAAATGGGCTATATGTACATGTACAAGAGAGAGGGCAAACAAGCAGAAAAGGCCCCATACATTGTCTACTTTAGCACTCCTCAAACTCATGGTGGATCTACAACACTGAGTTTGGAGATATGACAATCATGCTGCACTCTAGTCTGTGGCTTCGTGAAGAAGTCGGTAATCTAAAGGTCCAAAGGCACATGACGAATAGTAACCACCTGACCCTGGACGACCTGACATAGAAAGCATCAATGCCAATGTGTTTGGTGATCTTGTGCTTTACCGGATCCTAAGCAATGCTGATGGTGCCAGTACTGTCAGAGTAGATGGCCGTAGGAGTAGAAGGTGGAACACCAAGGTCTGCTAAAAGCCATCGAAGCCAGGTCACCTCAGCCGTCATTGAAGCAAGTGCACGTAGCTCAGCCTCAGTACTGGAACAAGAGATAGTCGTCTGTTGTTTGGTCTTCCAAGAGATTAAGGAAGAACCAAGAAAGACACAATAGGTAGAGAGGGACTTGCGATCAGAAGGAACACTAGCCCAAGTAGCATCGGAGAAGACCTGGAGCTGTAAAGAGTTAGAGCTTGAGAAAAAGAGACAACGGTCAATGGTACCCCTAACGTACCGAAGGATACGAAGGAGGTGATTGTAGTGGATCTGAGTGGGAGAAGACATGAATTGGCTGAGAATGTGAACAACATGAGAGATGTTAGGACGAGTAATGCCAAGGTAAACAAGACTCCCAACTAGATGGCGGTAGCGTGTAGGATCCGCAAGAGGACGGTCATCAGTGGGATAGAGCTGAAGGTGTTGCTCCATCGGAGTGTTAGCAATGCGCTAATCGGTGAGACAAGCACGAGCAAGCAGATCTTGGATATACTTTCGCTGGGAGAGAAAGAAACCCTCAGGTGTGGAAGTAACCTCAATCCTAAGAAAGTAGCTAAGAGGACCGAGATTAGACATTTGGAACTGCTCACTAAGATGGGCCTTAACAAAGGCAATGAACTGAGGGTCATCTCCAGTGATGAGCATATCATCCACATAGAGAAGAAGAGTCTGACCTCGAAAAGAAGTGTGAACAAAGAGAGTCGGGTCATGCTGGCAAGCAACAAAGCCAGCAGCAACGACATCAGAGATAAAGCGCTCAAACCAAGCACAAGGGGCCTGCTTAAGCCTGTAAAGGGAGCGACGGAGACGACACATGACCATTTGGCATAGTGTAGCCCGGATGTGGGTGCATGTAGACCTCACATAGCTCACCATAAAGAAACGGCCACAAGATGTGCCTTATGGCGCTCAAGAGAACCGTCAGAGCGAGTCTTGATCTTGTAAATCCACTTGCACGTAATAGGAGTAACAACAGGTAGACAGGGAACAAGGTCCTGGTGCCAGTATGCTCAAGAGCAGCGATCTCCTCGGCCATAGCATATTGCCAGCATCATGATAGGAAGTAGGCTTAGGAGTGGAAACCGGAGCAGCAAAGCTATAGCGGGCAGGACGAGGAATCGTGCTACGATCATGAAGAGCGTACCGAGGTGGAGGAGTAGAAGAGAAGGACACTAGAGAAGGAACAGGCCCTAGCAAGGAGGGAGGAGGCTCAGAAGCAGGAGGGACTAGAGAAGGAGGACCCAACACGGACGGGGGATAGGAGGACAGCGAGTGTAGTGAAAACGAACAGGAGGACAAGGAAAAATGGGGAAGGGCAACAAAGGAGAGGTAGGGGAAGTCGAAGCAGAAGGCTGGGAAACAGGAAGAGAAGGTGGGGAAAATGAATCTGGTGTAGAAGAAGGTGAAGGGAGTGGCAAAGATGAGGAAAGTGGTGGAATGGAAAAGGACTCGGGAAGGGTGAGGAAGGAGAGGGACTCAGAGGGCAAAGGAGAGCCAGAGGAAACAGGGGAACGAGATTCGTCAAAGAAAAGGCGGAGGCCCATCAAAGGTGACGTCGTGTGAGACTTGAATCCATTGACCAATAGGATCCTAGCAGTGAAAACCCTTGCTCTTAGAGTCAATAGGCAAGGAAAGCACATGGAGCAGATTGAGCAGTCAGCTTCATCCGCTTATGAGGCTGAAGAAGCACATAGGCACATAGACAACACACACAAAGGCACAGAGATGCCTGTACTAGCAGGTCTACCAAAGAGCCGCTTGACAGGGATAGCACCCTGAAGAGCAATAGAGGGTTGAAGGTTGATGAGCTAGACAGCGTCGGAAACGCCCTCAGCCCAGAACTGTGGAGGCATAGATGCAGAAAGCATCATAGCTTGAGTGGTCTCAAAGAAGGTGACGGTGCTTGCGCTCAGCAGCACCATTCTAAGCATGCACGCCCGTACAGGAGTACTAAGAAAGTATTCTGCTCCTGGAGAAATTAGCGAAGAGGAGTGGACAAGTACTCGCTAGCAGAGTTAGCACAAAAGAAATGGATGGGTGAGTCGAACTGAGGTGTGAACCATGGCAGCAAAAACCTGATTTGCAGCCAACACCTGGTGATGAGACTTCAGGAAATAGATCCAGGTGAAGCGAGAGAAATCATCAATGAAAATCACATACCATCGATAACCTCCTTTCGAAACGAAGGAAGCAGGACCCCATACATTAGAGTGGACCAAATCAAAAGGACGAGTCAAAACAACACTAGTAGGATATGGTAGCAGCTATAGCTATTTGCCAAGCTTACAGCCCTGACAAGAAAGGGAGGTATCACCAGAAACCTTCCCAAGAACACAACTTATCAAAGAAGAAAGATGGGACCCAAACATGTGACCTAGATAATGATGCCATTGAGCAAAATTGATGGAAGTAGTGGTGGCGAAGACAGTCAGTAGCGGTGGATGACTGGCTATTGGAGGTAGTGGTGGAAACAGAAGCGGAAGGAAGACGAAGCCAGTCGAGCTCCCATAGACGTGGGGAGTCATGGGATTTCTGGCTAGTGCCAACTAAGGTCCCTGTGCTGCGGTCCTGGATAGAACAAGAGTCAGACTTGAGGATAATACGAAAACCATGGGGAGTGAGTTGGCCAGCAGAGATGCTGCATATTGAGACAAGGAACATGTGAAACAGAGGGAACATGAAAGGAAGAAATGTGAAGAGTGTCCAATCTAGCAATTGAGAGATGTGTACTATCAATCATTTTGATGGACACAGTAGTGGCTGAGAAGCACAAGGATGCAAGGTGAGTAGGATCAGGTGTCATGTGGAAGGAAGCTCCATAATCAAGGTACCATGGAGATGGGATACCTGGGAGAGCCTGAGTGGTAGCAGCAGAGGAAGCTAGAGGGGACCGAGAGTCCAGGCGAAGCTCCATGCGCTCAAGACGCTGAGTCAACTTCTGAGCCCAGTCAGGTGGACGAGCAGTAGTGGTATCACTAGCACCAGGAGCTCTAGAGTGCCAGAGTCTCCTGGAGGCGCTTCCTACATTGCTAGATGGTGTGGCCGGTCTCTTGCAGTAGTTGCAATGAACCACTATAGCAGCAGCGGCAGCACCCTCCCTCTTCTTGGCAACCAGGCCTCCTGCTGGTGCAGGGAGAGTGGGAGCTGTGGCGACCAACGGCAGAGCAACAGGTGCTATATGGGAAGAAGCCGTGGTAGCGCTCAACACAGTCGAGGACGACAAGAGAACGCCACAAAGACGAGTCTCCTCAACACATACGTGAGTGAGATCCTCAACCAGTGAGGTTGCAGTGAGAGAGCAAGCAGTTGAGCACGAAGCGGCTCAAACTCAGGACGAAGGTAGCTGAGGAACTCAAAGACTTGAGCGCTAGTCCGATTGTCCCAGATGTGGACACAGGTCGCATAGGTCGGTTTCGGGGTTGTCTTGAGGGAATCGAGCTGACGACAGAAGTCGCTGAATTAGGGAAGAAGGTGTCGATCGAGGAGTCTTGTTGCTGGAAGGAGGTTGTCAACCGCAGGACAGAGGTGTAGAAAACTTCGCTACTTGGTCTCTCTGCAGCGGCGGTAAACAGAGCACCATGAGCACTAGGCACAAGCTTCATAGGGAAAGGGCTCGGTAGGCAGCGGAGTCGCACAGGCTTCATAGGGACATGGGGCATGGTAGGTAGCGGAGTCGCATCGGTGAGGTGGCCCCAGAGACGTAGGCACACACGAAGCATAGTGGCCCACTCTCGGAAGTTGGTGCCGTCAAATACTACCGGCGGAAGAGGCATCCGACCCACCGAACGATGAGAAGCAGCCATAGTTGAGGATAGCAGCTAGAAGCGGCCTTTCGGGGCATCAGATGGCGACTAAGGCACTGGCAAAGAACGCCACGATCACCGAGACGATGACGGCGGCGCGCTAGATCACGGTACTCGACCACTGCTGAGCGGGTGATGCGAGGCCGTGTATGGCGGTGAGCATCACCTACCGAGGCGGTCGGCGGTCGGCGGCGGTTCTTGCGATACAGCAACAACGCGAAGTGGAGTGGCGGCGTCTTGATCGCACTAGCGAAGAATCGGCCGAGGAAGGCGGTGTGATGACCGACTAAGGTGGCGGCCATAGACGGCGCTGGCGCGCGGCAGATTTGGCTGAACTAAGCGGCGGTCTTTGCGTAAACAACGCTGGTGGAGTGGGTCAGAAGGCGAGAGGCGGTGGCCGGAGACGATGACAATGGCGGTGTCGAGGACAAGCAGGCTCGAGATGAGACGGGGTGGCGGACAGTAGAGGAGAGGAAGAGGGGGGAAGAAGGGGAAGGGGAGGAGGGCGTCGCCGGTGAGGACCACTGGCGACTGCAGTGTGGCTCGCCGGCGGTGAGCCGACAGAAGCGGCGACGGCTTCAAGACAGAGGGAGAGGGAACCCTAACTGTTGCCTAGCTCTGGTACCATGTTATGGCGGGAGCCTATCACTAAATTGGCCCAAAATAGGCTATAGTACATGTACAGGGGAGAGGGCAAAAAAGCAGAAAAGCCTCTATACATTGTCTACTTTAACACGTTTGACTTGTTTATGAGAGCTCTGAGACGTGGTTTCGAGGTAGAAAAAAAGGACTTTAAAAGCCAAGGTGTTTGAGTTTTGATTTGGAGTTAAGTAGATAAGATAAGTAAATAAACTGAAGAGAACAACCCCTATGGCATGGCTAAGTTATGAGAAAAAACCAAACAAGTATCGTAGAAAGTTTGGCATGGTATGGCAATGTTAACCAAACATGGTGAGCTTTCTCAAAATGTGAACTCAACGATTCAACATTTGATATACCAAAATTAAACGAATTTTAAAAAATTCAAAATAAATCAAAACAAAACACTATAAATCAGAAGGAGAAAATTTTTGATGTGCTATTCAACATTTAAAAATACCGAACTCAAACAAATTTTAATTTTAAGTGTATTTGGCACCTCAAATTTTTTCCTGTTTTGTGTTGATTTATTTTTAATTTGTTAGAAATTCGTTTGATTTTGGCATTTCAAATATTGAATTGTGGAGTTCACAGTTTGAGGAGTTGGATACACATGTATTTGACACCTGATTTGTTTCTAGACTTTTTTTTTCAGATTTGTGTATTTATTTTGAATATTTGGACCAATGGCAGTGTACAAAAAATGTCATATGGCATAGGATCTCGAATTTACAATGTTATACAATGCAACGTCAATTTTGTAGTGTTACACAGCATAGCACCACTTTTATAACGTCCAAGCACCAATTTCCCTAATTGTAAATATCACTAAAGAATGTGCTTAACAACAGTGGTGGGAGATTGTCGCACATGTAGGGTCTATTTCTAAGATATGAACTTTTTAATAACTAGCTAAGCACCTATGCTTTCCTACGAAGTATAAGATATCATATTATTTTTCACCACGTCGATGTGCATTGGCTTTTCCGCACCCTTGGCTCCGTCGCACATTCGCACATCTAATTAACCCTAATAATAATTAGACTTTTTGCATTTAGTGCGGTAGTATTATTTTTCATAAATTACCAATAAATGTCCTTTTGTACTTGTTGAGTTTCTCTGTGTAATTGATTTCATGAATTTTCTATATAGGTATTCCTAGATCAGCTAAACCTTACCAAATATTGAATGCATGTATTTCTAAGAGAAAATTGCACTATTGCCTTCTGAATTTGTAGTGAAGTGTCAATTAGCCTCTTGAGCTTGAAATTTACTTTTTTGGCCCCTCGAGCTTGTATCCGTTTGCACCACAACCACAAAACCGTTAGGGCTTCCATTAAACGCTGAGGTGGCTTCCCCTGTGTCCGATAAACATTGCGATGTGTTCCACATCGCCGTTACATGGTGACGTGGCTAGCCACCTATGCAATTAATGCTGAGGTGGTCTCAACATGATCATCTTCCACCTCTCTCTCTCTCTCCTCTGTCTCCTATCACTCCTCTCTCTTTCTCTCGATAGAGTAGGGAAAGGGAGAGGCGCTATCGCCCAGCAACCTGGTCTGCGCGTGCTGTCGCTCGCCGATGCCTAGGCCTGAGCGTCGTCGCTGAACTTGCTCGCTGGCACCAGTGGAGCGTCGTTGCCTCCTCCCTTCCTCTTTGACCCCAGCCAACCTATGATGCCGTCCCTTGCTACCAATTTGCTCCACCCAATGGTTGATGTTGCCATTGCTATGCGCCCTTGTTGCCGCCACGCTCGCTGACGAGCCTAGCGGCAGCACCACCTCTAGCTCAGACCACCAAGCTATACTAATGCCAAGCACCGCTTGCTACCGAAGTATGGCGAGGCATAGCGAGCGGAGCATGGAGTGGCGCGGGGGGAGGGGGTTGTGGGGGAGGGAAGGGGCTTTGGCGGATGAAAGAGCAGAGGAACAGGGCGTGGCGTCATGCGGAGCTTGAGCCGCCGGATTTGAGGCGGTGACAAAGCGAGAGGTGGAGCTTGAGCCGCATGATCTAGGGTGGCGGCGTGACGAGCTCTGCTTAAGCCAAAGGAGGCAGAGGTGTGGCTGCTGGTGCTTCGTGCAGAGGGAGGCGAAGCTTAGGTTGTTGGATCTGAGGCGGCGACACGACGAGAGGCTTAGTTTGGGAGCACCTCCTCTCTCGCTGGTGTCGGACCCCCCTCCGTGCTTGGCAACGACACGGGTGACATGAGGCGCGGTCTGACATCGACGATGGCAATGTGGTGGGCGGTGGCCGCTCCTCCGGTTCGAGCCGGTATGGAGGAGGGGGCTCTAGTGCCGGCCATGGAGACGGGGCTTTGGCCGTCCGTGGAGAGAGTAGGAGAGAGATTGAGAGAGAGAGAGAGGAGGGACAAAAAATGGCATGAGAAAGAGGAGAGGAAGAAGATGATATGGCAGCCACCTCGTCGGTTAATTGCCTAGTTGGCTTGCCACTTCAACATTTAATAGCGACATGGAAACATGTTAGCATTCAATAGACTATTGGTAGCCACCTCAGTATTTAACGAAAGCCCTAATGGTTTTGGGGCTGGGTTGCAAACGGGTACAAGTTCAAAGGAACGAAAAGTGAAATATAAGTTTAGTGGGCTAAGTCAGATTTCCTGCAACTTTAGGGGGCTACAGTGTAATTTTCTCTATTCTAATGTTTTATTTGGAGATTTCTCCATGTTACCTTTACCAGCCAATGTCGTTAACTAGTTTTTTATATATAAGCATTTCTCTGGGCAGGTGGGAAAGTCAAACCACGTAATCCGTTCGATTAGATAGTCTATGCTTAGATGCTACCTCTAAATAAAAATGAAGGATGAAAATGTACCAGAAATCTGACCTTCTGTGTGACGTGCATGTTATGGTCTTGGATGTTGTGTGCAGTGGTACTGTAGTGGTGGTATAGCAGATTGGATTTAATTTGTTAGCTCATGCCCGTTAGAGATAATAATCTGCACTTAGATGCCAACCCAGTTGTATCTAAATAAAGGTGAAAGATGAAAATACGCTAACAACATCCGAGTTTCTGATTTTTTTACCTATTATCCTTATTTGCAGGTATGTAGTTCTTGTAATCTACGAAAATTATGCTCGAGGGGGTATATCCTGACACGCAAAGAAGACGAAGCTCGGACACTTGATGTTATGCGTATTTTATTGATTTATGGTTTTGATCATGTAAAGGGAACTGTAGAGAACAAGCCACTTCTTGAACTGAAATCTGTGAAGACTGTTGTTCGGAAATTAATACATGAGATTGCCAAGCTTAGTGCTGTTCCTATTGATCCTAGTCTTCCACCCCCTGTAATCAGGAAGCCACCTCCTAAGGTGAAGCAACCGCCTCCACCACCGAAGAAACGAGTGGGTCGTGATGATGTAGAGATGAAGAAAGGAGATTGGCTCTGCCCAAAGTACTTTAGACTTTAACCACTTCTACTTGGTTTTTAGAATCTTATTGATTTAAGTAATGCCATTCTCATTTGTTGGAGTATGACTGCAGGTGTGACTTCATGAACTTTGCGAAAAACACCTGTTGCTTGCAATGTGATGCTAAGCGTCCCAAAAGGCAACTTCTCCCTGGGGAGTGGGAGTGTCCTCGGTTAGCTTACTCATTGCAACCTTTTTCTGATCTATTTTTTGAAGTAACTTTGCAATAGATGTGTGCAACACAAACTAATAACCCTAATACATGTCAACCTTTTTTTTATTCCACCCATGATTATTACCTGCCCTACCATACTCATTGGTATCTGAGACGTTTCAGTGTCCATCTTTTTCTTTGCATAACCAAGGCTAGAATGTTTCTCTGTGTTGTCATCAGTTCCTGAAGAGACATTATATTAATCATGAATAGAAAAAAGGAAAGAAAAAGGGAAGAATGCACCATTCCAGCCACTAATGAACAAATTTTGTGATTCTGTATTATTTTTTACATATTTAGCTAATGTGCCCATGATATTTCAGGTGCAATTTTTTGAACTACCGACGGAATATGTCATGTTTCCATTGTGAACACAATCGCCCTTCAGATGAATACACCAACAGCCAAATGCAGGCAAATCAACCTCCTCCCCGAAAACGATTGGAAAGACCAGCTCGCAAGTCTGATGTTTCTAGTGTGTGGAACTTTGATTTTGATGATAATGAATCAGATGGCGCTGATGTTGCAGCATTTGAGTATGCTTATTCATCTAAGGTCAGGGAGAGCTCTTCTGTGGACATGTCATATAGAGATGATATTCAAGGCTCTGAGGATGAGGAATTTAGAATGGATAAAACAAGGAGTGAGGGAAGAGAGCAAAAGTTACCAGAAAGAGATATCTCGTGCATGTCTAGTGTTGGTTTTGATGACTTTGACGATGAAGAGGATGATATTGACAGTTATGAGATCGATATGCCAAAAGGTGGTCAAAAAAGTGGAATGTCTCGGATGAGTTACTCTGACCTTGAGGATTCTTCTGATTCAGAAGAATTCAGTGGGTTTGCTAACAGTGGAAATCCCAAGTACCCATCAAAGGAAGATATAACAGGGCCAGCTGATGATGATGAATCTGATGATCACCTTTCCCTGAGATCTAGTCATCTCGCTGATTCTTGGCAGAAAACCATTGGTCCGAGTGGTTCCAACAACCGTAGAGGGGCATCTTTTTGCTCAGAAAGCAGTGATGGGATTATTTCTGATTTGGATGAGGATATTGACAAACGATTTAGATTTAAACGTAGGAATAACCAGGGAAGTCTAGAAAAGACTGGTGTTAGGCACAATGCAACTGCCTACAGTGATTATGGACCATTTCCTGATATGGGCTCTGATGTTGATGGCTGGTTTCAATTCAGTGGTAGGAGAAACAGGTCTTCAGATAACTTCAGTAATAACTCCCCTGCATACTCATATGGTAGAAGCTCTAGTGTGCGCCAACATGGTAGGACAAAATGGAATAAACATTTCAAGAGTTCTAATATGCATGATGGTGGACCGCCCTTTGATAGGAATCACAAGGGAAGGGCTAATCAGCTAGATAATGGCTCAAGATGTTCACAAAGAATCGTAAGAGGAAATTGGGATTGAAGGTGGCTTTGATGGTGATGATGTGCCACTTGGGCATTTCAAAACGATAGAATATGGCAATACAAATGGCAGCTTAAGCATCAAAAGAGTGCAACGGTTACAACATGGAGAGTAACATGGAACTCTCCAAGTTTAGATTTGATTTAAATACACTTGCTTTTTTTTTTAATATTCAACCTCACTATTCCATAATCTTTTCCATAGAAAGCCCTCTCCATGTTTAATTGAACTCTTTACATAGTATTTAAGTGGACCAGTTTAGAAGATTACTAGGTCTTATTTAAGTGGAACAGTTTAGAAGATTATTAGGTCTGAGTCTGTTGGTGACTTTTTTATGTAACATGTCGCTTGCTTTCTGCTAAACGGGCTTATTTTATAGGAAAAAAGTCATCTTTTAGTCCTTGAACTCTACAACGAGTTAGCTCAGTCCCTCGGTTGGTAAAATCGAGCACAAATTGTCCATAGACGTCGGCCAACACCACCATGTCATGGTAAAGTGTTCAAAACCACCGTTTTGATTGACAATTTGTGTTCATCAGTGGTTTTGCCAATTGAAGGATGGAGACAGGAAGAGGACTTTTTCATATTTTATAATACTTTATTTAATCCTGCCCTAACTTTATTGGTGCTTGGCTTTATTTGTTAATTTGTGTCGTCCCAATTGATTTGCCCACCAAACATTTTTTTATTGTTTTGATCTGGATGTTCGTTCCTTTTTTTTTATAGAGATGTTCGCACCTTTTGATGTATCCTTGGTCCATGAACGGAAGCCTACATGCAATGCATTTATATGGGACCCGCTCATGAGTCATGGCTTTCGTACCTCAGCAACGCCTAAACCAGCAGCTGCCCACACATGGGACCGTGCAATGTTTTTATCGCAGCAAGAAAGATGCAGATCTCGTGAACTCGTGGGCGTCCGGAAAGGGGTCAATACGGCATGGATTTGCACGAGTACGTAGGCCATAAAGATTAAGGGGCTGTTTGGTTTAATGCCACCATTTGGCATAATTGCGGCAGTAAAGTTAGAACTGTGTTTGGTTCGATACCACCATTTGGCATAAGTGTGGCAGCAAAGTTCAATACCACATTTTCTTAGCTTAGGGGTCCACACGTCATCCTCTTATTTTTATGCTAAGATTTGTTACAAGTGTGGCCAATGATTTATATGCCACATTTTTTGTGGTATGCCACACTTAAGACAAAAATTGTGGCATTGCTAGGTATACAACCAAACAAGCTCTAATTTCCTGTTTTCTTTGTCATCTATTCGTTACCGGTTTTTGAGAGGGCATCTATATATAGTCAACGAGGAATCGTTGTAACTTAACCATGAATATCAATGTACGAATTATACTCTTGGTTTTCAGGATGAATGACACGCATTTGCAATTGAAGATGGAAACTGGAAATTCCACTGCCCTATTCTTGTGAAGTTGTGATTCCTTATGTTTTCCAGGAACAATATATGTGGTTTTGCGTTGTTGAGTAAAGGATTGAAGCATGTGGTTGGACGAAAATTCAAGTGTGTGCGGGTTGCCGCAATCAAGATGGTGATTAGCGCCATCTTTTGTTAAGTTGCATGAATCAAAATTATCATTCCTACGCCATAAAGATACTCGTGTCATACCTTAGATTCTATTGAAACCATGACAATTCCAATGCCATAAGACGGATAGATGAAAATAGGCTTCACCAAAATGTTCCACCCATTTGTTATGTATACATATCGGTAAGTATCTCAAGTGTATGATTTTATAATGTTTTTTCCAATATATATTTTTTTTTTCAAAATTTGTTTGAAACACATATTCTTTTGCCATTGCTTCCATTGCTTAGAAAGAAAGCCAGAAATTTATGTGCACAACTTGCTCTCCAGATTAAACTGGCCAGCATTTGCAAGATGCTTTGTTTTATTTTTCAAGCCATTGAGTGCAAACATTTCCATTCAGAGAACTTAGGATAAAACAGCATGAGGTTCTACAGAAAGACATGCATACAATACACAGTTCTGGTTCATGTACAACGGAAACTATTTCTAGATGTGCCTCTATTACACCAACAATTTAAGTGCAAATGTCTACATTTGTTGAAAGAATGAAAACACGACTCTGACAAGATTCAACGTTGGTCTTGCTCCTCGTGGTAGATCACAGAGCTTGCTAAGCTGTAGCTTTCAAGGTTGGTCTTGCTCTCATGGTAGATCACAGAATTTGCAAAGCTCTAGATCCTCTCCTGTTAGTGGGAACTGGGAAAGGTTATACTGTTAAGTTCTTCAATTAAAAGAAAATGGCACACAATATTTCCTTTCTAAATCTATGCATAGTTCCTCACATTCGTTAACAACATCACTCAATTCATTTGGTAAAGATTATTCGATTATTCGTAAAAGCTAGAGTATGATTTTCAACTTCGTACTCTTAAAACACAAGGATTTATTTTTTTAAAAAAAGTTAATACAGAAGTATTATTACTGTGAAGTATAAAGCACCTTGTCTAAAAAAAAGTATAAAGCACGGCATTTGTTGGTTATCTACTGAACCTGTTTGATTAGCAGGCTGTTAATGAGTTTGTGACAAACCTAAATCATCTTCAGTTATGCCTCTGCTGGTTCTGGGAGTGTAATTAAGCGAGATGCAGAATCATATACCAATGCAGTACCACAGCTGATAAACAGACATAGCAGCGATACTTAGATTATAAGCTCAAAAGCATAGAGAACTCAGCAGGATTTTACTAACAACAAAGAGGCATACTTTGCACATTTTACACTGTTTTTTGCACCACCACTAGGCACTGACAGTATAGTCCCAAAGAAGGAAAGATTTTCATTGCCACAATTTGGACATGGTCCCTGAATATAGAAAAGATTCATCAGTATGCACTCCACCTAGCCTTTCCATAATGTATGATAGACAACAAAAGGAAAATACCTTCAAAATTAAGAAGTCCTTCAGTATGGCATTAGTAATTGCCTGTGCTACCCAAAATATTAGAGGTAGCGCAGCAAACCATGTGAAGATGAAACTGAAAGGTTCTGGCAACTGCATCATTCATAAGAATGCCGTTAGTGAATAATAACATTCCATGTATGGCATTGAGGCCCACTATCCAAAAGTGGCATGCATGACGACAGTAGTCTAGTTGAACGCAGAGCATTTCTCTTAGCACTATCAAATACATGTCTGTCCACGGATTAGTACTTTGGTATAAGAAAATGCTCACATTATCACAATACTACGATCTCCGATGCTAACTTGTTTTATCTAACATCCAAGCACCTGTAAGCATTCACTGAATAAGCTATTAAAAAGGACACCGGCTAGACACTGAAGTGAAGTGAAGCATCTTTTCGTTTGAGTAAGCATCTGTACCATCCTACTTGGCAAAAAAAGTTCTTTTTGCCTAAGCACCTTTCTAAACATCTTCGTTGTACATGTGCTAAGAGAAGTTTTGTATATAAATAAAGAACGTTTTGTATATAAATAAAGAAGTATCAATATGTTGTGGCATGTTATTCTCGTAATGTTTTGAAGTTACTAGGGGTGTCAATGGATATTCGAATTATCATGTTTATCCGAAGTATCCGAAATATCCGAATAGATAGAGAACGAATATGGTGTAGATTTTTTATGCGTTTTAACAACCTCCTAACCAAAAATAAGAATATGAATTTACCTGGAAAAATCTATGCCCTATTTGTATCCTACCAAGTAAGAAAGGTGGAAAAAATAATCCGAATTGATACCCCTAAAAGTTACTCTTGTCTACCTGCTATATGAGGACATCGATCACCTGGATATAGGCAAGGACACACTAGTATCTAATCCAATCACTTAGAGTAGACTTATAGGTAATACAAAGAAAATTTAATAGTGGTAGAGGCACAATCTTAATATCTTTTTTCCTTCTTACACATAAACCTAAACCACTGTCCTTCTATATTTCTATATATAAGGTGGGGAAGTAGAATCACTGCACTTCAAAATTTTCTCTGAGTACGAAGCATACTCTGATGACAATCATCTTCGATTAAGACATACATCGATAAAAATCATCTTGGATTCACTTGATATTATAACTATTAAACAATGCCTTTGCACCTGTTTAAATTACTCTTCATCCATGAAAATTTTCTAGTTTAATCAAAATTCAGACAATATGGAGATATCTGATACCTAGATATTTTGGGAAATCTCAGAATAAACTGGACAAATATTTCTACTCTGAGTTTGAATTTCATGAAAAGTTAAAATACAAAAAATTACATTTGTCCATTCGTGGGACTGAAATGCATAGCTAAAGGAATTCTCGATTCAAATGAGATATACCAACTGGAATCCTTATAGATACTTTCAGAGTTACCAACAACATAGAATACTTGCTTGACCAATAGGGGACTTAGCCAAACAGGAGTGCATCCATATTTGGGTATGATTAACGTATTTTTGTTCCTCTTTTAAGGAAAAACACTTGGAGAAAGCCTTATTGCTAGAATATATATGGGGGAAAACAGTAGATATAGCTATAAAATAGAAAAAGTAACTATATCAACAACTTTGTTTTCTTAAGTATGTACTTCAAATTCAAAACTGGATGGAATTTTCCCCTGATAATCATAGCCGTTTTGGGCACTTTGAGAACATGCTAATTTCTAGTATAAAACGCAACACATAATCTGATAATCTTATATAGGTTATTTATGTGTATCAGATACTAAGTCAGAAATATCAGCTTGAATTTGTGAACACCAACCTCGAGAAGATATGTGATCTCAAAACCTGTTAAATCGTCGAGGAAGAAGAATCTGTAATGAAGATATCTAAATTAGACATACTAAAAAAAGAATTAGCGAAGGAAACTGTCATTACAAAAATTAATAAATTTTTTTGATTTTAGTGCATTGTGACCCTTTGAACTTAGTGAAAACCCAAGTTCACTGTCAAACGACCATTTCCATTCATGATTTGATGTGATGTCATAAGGCCATTTCCATATAGTACTCACAGTGTCAGAGCCACAACAGCTGCTGGAACATTTAGCAGGAACATTTTGAAGTAGTCAACAGTCAAGTCACTGTACACCTGTGCAAAAATTCATATGTGGTTAGTATGTTTTGACTATACACATCTTTGTCTCTCAAAATAGTGATAATGTAGAAAAAATCTCTATAAAAATGTTATCTAAGATGAAAAATATTGTACTGTTCTGTCAATTTCAACTTGACATAGTTGAATTATATTGTTTCTTAAATTTCATGTAAAGTTGACTTGAATCAATTGCAGAGACCTACAAGATAAACTTTCACAACAACGACTATTGATAGTGGTGAATTTGGGGATTACGGTGCATCACTAATTGATTGATGCTCCTCCAGTCATACAAAAAGTAAGAAATAAAATACAAATGAACAAAAAAAGTTACAGTCCAAACAAAAGATTTAACTTTAAAGAACCCCCTATAAAAAATAACAAAAGAAGACATGAACAAAAATTGCAGTATAACTATATTAAAATTGCATATTAGTAAGGAGTGCAACTTTAGGCTTACTAGTATGCAATTTAGGTGACTGAAATCAACATACATTTTCAGTTGATTGATAATAGCAAAAGAGTTCAAATATAGGGAAAAAATTTTTGGATCCAAAACCTGTACCACATATAAAGCTTTATTCATAAGTCACATGTTTTGCACGAAATACAAGCAGCAAATGCACATTATATAGGATTGGAACCTACAAATCTCTTAAATCCAAGCAATCCCATCTAACCAACCCACCTCAAATCAATTATTGTTTTGGATAGGATATGCAAACCCTTTGACATTTGTTGTTTGAACCTTTCCAGAATTATTTAGGCATATAAATGGCTTGAAATAGAAAAGTTCCCAACTACAAAGTTGTAGATATCGTTGAGTGATACAATTTTTGTATGTTGTCTCCATGCGATTTCGAATGAATGTCATAAATTTTCTAAACTCATGGTCATTATTTTATCTAGATGGTTTCAAATATAAAAATTCTCAACTAAAACGTCGTAGATTTTGTTGAGAGCTACAATTTTCATATAAAGGTTGTCTCCGTCTGATATAAACTTGTGGTTGTCATTTAGGCATCTAAATGACTTCAAATGCAAAGTTCTCAGCTACAAAGTTGTAGATTGTAGTTGTAGATCTCATTGAGGGCTACAATTTTTATATAAAGGTTGTTTCTATATAGCTCCTATGAATAAGTTATCAAAATCTGAAGAGCTAGATGAATTTAAAATATTATCTACGTCGGTTATTATTTAGAACCGGCAGAGGTAAGGTATTATCTATGTCGGTTCTTCTAGAAAGAACTGATATATATATATATATATATATATATATATATATATATATATATATATATATAAGTTAAAGTACGTGGCCCATAGAGACACGCCCACTAACTTACCTCTAGCCCATGAGAGAGAACGACGAGCTTTACGAGCTCGCTACCGAAGCTTCCTCGCTTCCAAAGCTCGGTCATTTGCCCCCGGCCCGGCCCGGCTCTGACCTAAGGCAGATCAGGTCGTGCGGCTGCTGGCACACGCCAAGGGTCCCGCAGTCATCATGAAGTTAAATACGACCATCAGATCAAAGCACACTGACACAGCCTCTGGCAGTTGGTGGCGGTCGCGTCAGCAATCGGCCACCACCGTCCGCCCTATAGAGAAAGACACGATAATCAGCCGCGGCTCAACGCCGATCCCAAATGATAAGAAAATACACCAATATCCGGCGGGCCTCGAAGGCCCGCCACGCCCAAAGACGCAAGAAAGAAAGAACACGGCTAGTGACCGAGGGGCAACACGGCGCATCACAACGGACCGAGGTCAGGCTATAGTGGTCGGGGGCCGCCTATAAAAAGGGCGCACAGGCCACAATGGAAAAGGGGGACCCCGGAGAAACGAAGGAGAGATAGACTTAGACAGAAGAGCACTCAGCCACCATAGAACAGGAGCACTTGCACCTACGTAGGAGCTCTAGTTTCAGGCGGTAGTTCTCCATATCCAGGTACCGTAGAAACACACATAGTGCCTCGAGCACTTATTGTACTCGAGCTCGGGCTTCCCGAAGCTTGGCTTCACCTTCTTGTACTCGTTTAAACTTGGCATTGAACGAAGACTGGGCGTAGGGCTGTTATCCGACAGTGGAGACCTGAACCAGGATAAAAATCCCCGTGTTACACTAGCACACGCGTCCTAACGGACGCGAAGACGTCATTCCCTCGGCGGTGCTCGGCCAATGCAAGCCTCGGCCCAGTAGGCGGGTCGCTCGGGTCTCGACCCCACCTTCCCTTGCTCATCGGCCACGGAGGCTCGCCTCCCACCACGACAACCGGCACCCATCGGGGCCCGACATGGTCTTCTCCTCGACGAGTCGAGGATGGCCTTGTTGTCATACGATGACGATGATGTCTTAGACCTCAACTTCGACGACTACGACGATCTCGATGACGTCGATGAGTCGTACAAAAGATGGCAAGCTGGTTTCCTCGCCGAAGCCCAGGCTGACGAGATGGAGGTAGAGGCATCGCCCACCTCGGGAGCAAATTGTTCGTCCCCCAAAGATTGCGGCCAGACGGCACTTTGTCGACCACGCCGCCGAGACCCTTATGGAGGATCGAGGCACCGCCGCCAAGCAGCATGGCCGGACGGACCACGCGCATTCGTGGTCCTGTCCGAAGAGGAGGATTGGTCCTGCGCGCACAACTGGCGCCTCGGCCTGTCAGGGCAGGTGGCAGACCAAGGTGTGCCCATGGTGGTTGAAGGTGCCGACGGCACCGCCTCCTTGGGTGACACCAATATGTCCTCGTCGCGAGCCCACCACGCGCCATGTTCGCAGCATCAGCGGCGACCCGACCAGACGCTGCGATCCAGCGAAGAGCACCGTCGGCGAGACCGCCGGAGCTCTTATTTGGTCGGTGGGCGGACTTGGCGACATCCGTCAGAGGCCCACCGACCGACGCCGCCACATCACGCCAGACGCGCGCGCAGCCGCTTACTACCATCGCCACCAACCCGCTTCACAGTAGCGACAACGTGACTGGAGAAGGATCCGTGGATTTACCATAGCCGACCTAGGCGCCGTGGTCATGACGGTTTAGAGGAGCTCGCCGGGGACCTCGGCGAAACACGCGAGGCCGGGCCACACACCGCCGCACTCTCAAGCGGCGCGCCAGAAGCGTCCGTCGCGTCGAAGGCCCACGCCCACGGCGGGTGGCGCTCCCATGCACCCCCGGCGAGATTTTCCGCCTCGGGCCTCTCGCGGCGGAGCCCTCATTGAAAACAACGGGGCTGTCCTAGGGTGTCCGGCCTTCTCCCGGGCTTTGCACGAGGCCCCTTGGCCCCGAAAGTTCAAACCCGGGAACATCGAGAAGTTCGACGGGAGCAAGAATCCCGACGAATACCTCGCTGTGTATACTACCGCCATCTTGGCCGTCGGCGGTAATGAGTCCGTCATGGTCAACTACTTCCCTACTGTCTTGGAGGGAATGGCCCGAATCTGGCTCTTTAACCAGCGCCGAGGTTCTATACGCAGCTGGGAACAGCTGCAAGAAGCGCTCCGGACAAACTTCCAGGGCTGCTACGCGAGCCCAGGAAAACCCCAAGACCTCAAGCTCGTGGTCCAGAAGACGGGGGAGGGCCTGCAGAGCTACGTCCGCAGGTTCGTCCAGGTGCGCAACACTATTCCGTCGATCTCCGACGAGGCCATCGTCCAGGCCTTCAAGGAGGGGGTGTGGAATACCCGCTTCACCGATGACGTTGAGCTCCATCCGATCCACACCGCGGCCGATTTATTTCGTGCCGCGGAGGGATACATCAACGCCTCTGAGGCAGTGGAGCGTAAAAGAGGCAGAGCGGAGGAGAAGGCAAAGAAATGGACCGAGCAGAAAAGAAGAAGGGCGACATCGAGAAGAAGAAGAGAGCCCGCCGCCTCAACTACGCCGCGGCGGTGGAACCCGAGAGGCTCGCTTCTCGAAGCGACCTCGCCACGACCAGCTTCGTCCGGCGGGTGGTGGAAACGGCCGTGGTGCGGGCGAAGCGGCGAGCTCTCACCCGGCCGACGGCCAGGTCGGGCGAATCCTCCAACAATCTCATCGCTTTCTATTGCCAAGACGCCATGACTGCGTAATTGCAGGACGTGGGTAGCGCGATTGGAGGATTTCTACGCCGGATGTGGACCCATGCCCGAACTCCCCGACAACAGAGCTCCGGATGATCGGGCACCCCAGGGTGGCCACGGCGATGCCTTCCAGGAGGCTCGCAGGCACGTCGCCGTGATTTTCGACGGCGCGTCCGCCTACAGCTCGCGACGCGAGCTTAAGGCCGCTGCCCGAGAGGTTTACCACCTTGAAAGGGGTAAGCCCGGAGACGCACCCATGCGGTGGTCTCACTGGTTGATCACCTTCTCCGGGGATGACTGTCCCCCCGGGATGACGAGGCCTCAGCGCCTGCCGCTGGTGCTCTGTCCTACCATAAGCAACATGCGAGTCGATCGCGTGCTGGTGGACGGCGGAAGCTCCCTGGACATCATCACTGCCCGGGTTCTGGAGCAGATGCAAGTCCCGCGGTCTAAGATCAAGGATATAGCCATTCCTTTCCATGGCATTGTCCCGGGGTCATCCCTGCAACCGATCGGCCAGATCGTACTACCCGTAACATTCGGGGCCCCCTAGAATTTTTGGACAGAGTACGTCACCTTTGAGGTGGTGAACTCCGAGCTTCCGTACAATGCCATTTTAGGACGCCCCGCGTTGTCCAAATTCATGGCGGCCACCCACCACGGGTACCACTGCCTCAAGATGCCGGCCCCTCATAGGGTCATCACGATCAAGGACAGCCACAAGGCCACTATGGCCTGCGATGAGAGCCCCGTAGCGATGGTCGGACAGCTCCCAGAGCGTGGCCTAGCTAAGGCCGATCGGCCGCCAGTCCGCCCCAAGGTGGCCGTGCAGCCGCAGGAGCCTACTAAGGCAGTCCCTCTCTCCGAGGATGACCCCGCTAAGGTCGTCCACGTAGGGGCCAACCTCGAGTCCAAATAGGAACTTGAGCTCGTCGCCTTCCTCCGAGCTAACGCAGACGTGTTCGCGTGGGAACCGTCCGACATGCCCGGAGTCCCAAGGGAGATAATCGAGCACAGGCTAGCCGTTTAGCCTGATAAAAAGCCTGTCAGACAGGCTTTACGACGCTTTCCCAAGTGGAAAGCAAATATCATACAGGAGCAACTCGGCAAGCTCCTCCAAGCCGGCTTCATCCGAGAGGTCGAGCATTCCGACTGGCTCGCCAACCCAGTCGTTGTCAAGAAGGGCGGGAAATGGCGACCTCAACGCCGCCTGCCCCAAAGAAAATTTTCCCCTGCCGCGCATAGACCAACTGGTCGACACAAAAGCGGACTCGGCGCTTATGAGCTTCTTGGACGCCTACTCAGGCTATCACCAGATCGCGTTGGCAAGGGAAGACGAAGAGAAGACAACCTTCGTAACACCTTTTGGTACCTTCTGCTACACGACCATGTCGTTCGGTCTGAAGAACGCGGGAGCCACGTTCCAGCAGTTGATGCAGAAGACGGTCCTGATCAGATAGGGCGCAACGTAGAAGTTTACGTAGATGACATCGTTGTAAAGAGCAAGGTCCCACGGGACCATATGACCGACCTTCAGGAAATGTTTGCTAATCTCAGAAAACATCAAGTCAAGTTGAATCCTGAAAACTGCGTTTTCGGTGTCCGGTCGGGGATGTTGCTTGGTTACGTGATAGGAAAGGCGAGCATAGGGGCTAACCCCGAAAAAATCGAAGCCATCGAGAATATGAGATCGCCAACTTGCACCAAGGAGGTGCAAGCCCTTACCGGGCGGATGGCTGCTCTCAGCAGATTCATATCTCGTCTCGGCGAGCACAGTGCACCCTTCTGCAAAATCCTACGTAAGCACGATGGTTTCGAATGATCAGAAGAAGCCGAGGCCGCTTTCAGCGAGCTAAAGCACTATCTGTCCACACCTCCCGTCCTAGCCACACCAAAGCTCGGGGAAGCTCTACTCCTCTACTTGGCGGTCGCTCCGCTGGCTGTGAGTGCTGTACTAGCAGTTGAACGCGAGGGCAAACAACAACCCGTCTACTACGTAAGCGAGGTATTGCATGGACCTAAGGAGTGGTACCCCGAGGTTCAGAAACTCTTGTACACCTTGCTTATAGCCTCACGAATGTTGTGTCACTATTTCCAAGCCCATCCAGTCACGGTCCCAACGAGTTTCCCACTAAGGGATATCATTAGAAACCCCGATGCAAACGGGCGGGTCACAAAGTGGGCGGTCGAGCTTGGTGAATTTGATATCGAGATCGTACCACGAACAGTGATCAAGACCCAAGTCGTGGCTGACTTTTTGGCTGAATGGACCGGGCCGGCCGACTCTTTTGGGGGTTCGCCCGAGCTTACAAGCCAAGAAGCACACTGGACCATGTTCTTTGATGGGTCGCACCAATTCGAGCGATCAGGTTGCGGCTTTGTTCTCGTCTCCCTCCAAGGAGAACAAATTCAGCATATAGTACAGCTTCATTTTCTGCAACGAACAATGCTGCAGAGTACGAAGGCCTCCTAGCCGGCTTACGAGCATGCACTGCGTTCGGGATAAAACGCCAACAAATGAAAGGGATTCGCAGCTTGGTCGCCCGCCAGTAAACAAGGAGTTTCGGTGTTGTGGACGACTCAATGGCGCGATACTTGGCAGAAGTGAGAAAGCTGGAGAAACACTTCATAAACTTTGAAGTGTGTTATATTCCCAGACTGGCTAATAGCCTGGCCGATAAGTTTGCAAAGCTCGGCTCCTCACAAAAAACCGCCCCGGCGAGGGTGCTCATGCAATACCTACTAAAGCCCTCTATTCCCTTCGGGGAAGAGGCCCCCGAGAAGACGGTTGCCTCAACCAAACGACCGGTACTGTTTCATTCCTAGAGCAGCGCGACACCTGGATGGCGCCATTCGTCCAATTTTTGGCGTATGGGACACTGCCACAGGACACAGCTGAGAAATCTCGGCTCCAAAGATAAGCCCGACCTTACCGATTACTAGGGGGCTTGCTGTACTGAAAGGGTTCTAACGGTGTACTTTGCAAGTGCGTGACCTAGGAGGAAGGCAAATTTCTCCTCCAAGATATCCACGACGGGATCTGCGGGCCCACGCCTCTTTCAGAACCTTAGTGGAAAAAGCTTTCCGCATGGGGTACTCATCGCCCATCTGCGTTGACCGACGCAAGTAACTAGTAAAACGTTGCTCCACCGCCAATACCACGCCTCGAAGTGTCCCACCACCAAAGATAATGAGCCGCAGACTATCCCGACGACCGCCATTCTCGACGTGGGGAATGGACATACTTGGTCCGTTCCCCAGAGGCATAAAGGGATGCACGCAACTGTTCGTTGCCATCGACACTTTCACTAAGTGGATCGAGGCTGAACCAGTGTCGAGCATATCAGCCCAAACGGCCAAAAGGTTCTTTAGGAACAACTTTGTGGCAAGGTTCAGCATCCCGAGTAAGCTGATCGCTGATAATGAGACACAGTTCACAAGCAAACTATTCCAGGACTACTGTGAAGAGCTCGGCATGAAGGTCGCCCAAGCCTCGGTGGCTCACCTACAGAGCAACGGTGCAGCTGAACGTGCGAACGGGTAAATCATGCAAGGCATTAAGCGCTGAGTATACGACGCTCTCATGGAGCAACGCCAAAACTGGGTGGAAGAACTACCCTCGGTGCTATGGGCAGCTCGGACAACTTCTAATCGGGCTACTGGAGAAACCCCATTCAGGCTCGAGTACGGCTCGGAAGCGGCCCTACCCGCCGAGCTAAGACTTGGTTCAGTTCGCGTTGATTTTGCAGGTCAGATCGACAACGACGAGGAACGGCTGCTGGACCTCGACCTATCCGAATCCTGTCGCGAGCAAGCACTACTGCGAGTGGCAAGATACCAAAGAATCCCTACGACGCATCGCGCGCAAAAAGGTACGAGACCGGACCTTACAAGTTATAAACTGGTTCTAAAACGAGTTCAGAACCTAGCCAATGCCAATAAGCTCACCCCGAGGTGGGAAGGTCCGTACACGGTCGTACCAGCCACACGTCCCGAGGCTGTGAGACTGGCTATGTCGGATGGTAGAGTCCTCAATAGCTCCTGGAACATCGCTCAACTCCGGAGGTTCTACGCTTGAACCAAGGTCGTAAGACTCCTTTCTTACCTTTCCATTCCGTTTTGTTCCGCTCCCTAGCGAGCTCCCAAACAACCCCTAGAAACCTAAACCTATGATCGGGCTTGGGAGAAGACTCGGGCTGTCTCAACACACACCGGCAGAATAGCGGCTATGCAGAAGCTACACCCCCGGGACTCCCTTGCACACGGGTAAGCCGATATCCATCGCACCACGCAAGACCCCGTGTGGGCAAAACGCTTTCCGGCTCTATACCATAAGCCCGTATAAAATTGTTGCAGCTCGGCACAACTCCAGAACCCAAAACTCCGCCTCTTACAAAGAAACAGAGCAAGGGCCACGAGCTTCGTTCTAAGGTCATGGTTTAAATCTCTCGAACCACGACCTTCTTACACCCGTCAAGCTCGGTAGTGGCTCGAGGGTTAGGGTCGATTTTTCAAAAATTGATCTTTAAACCACGACCGACCTTCGTCAATCCGAAGCTCGGCCGTGGGCAGGGGCTAGGGTCAATTTTTTAAAAAATTGATCTCTCTAAACCACGACCGACCTTCTATCAATCCAGAAGCTCGGCCGTGGCTCGGGGGCTAGGGTCGATTTTTTCAAAAATTGATCTCCCTAAACCACGACCGACCTTTTGTCAATCCAGAAGCTCGGCCGTGGCTCGGGGGCTAGGGTCGATTACCCGAGGGTCGACTTTCGATTTTCTCTAAGCCACGCCCGAGCCTCTCTTCAGAAGCTCGGCCATGGCTCGGGGGCTAGGATCGATAGGCTATACCCGATCTTCAAATCCTTCTTGCCTATACGACTACTTGTGTTTATTCTTTGCATGCAGGAAGGACGACAAAGGAAAAAGACTAAAACAAAGCAATAACATTAAAGGAGTAGTTACAAAAAGATAAGTCGGACCACAGCCAAAGAAAAGAAAAACGGTACAAAGACCTACGACCCGGGCCGGCACCTAAACTTATGAAGCTCAGCCGCTGCTTCATCATAGCGGTTCTGGAGCTCGAGGAGGGCCTTCCGATCACTCCGGGCAGTCCGCACCTCAGTCCGCAGGACCTCATTGGCCGCTTCCAACTCCTAGACGGTGTCCCGGTGAGTCTTTAGCAGATCCTCCGTCTCGGCTACCGCCGACTTCACCCGGGACAGCTCTGCGGTGAGAAGGTCGCGCTCCTCCGCCGCACGACCAACCTCGGCGGTGCGGCACGCCTCCATTGACCGAAGGCGCTCCTCGAGCGCGGTGAGACGGTCATGGTCGGCCCTGAGGGCCTCCTGCGACCGACGGACACTTCTCGGCGTCTTCATGCCATGGCAAGGGCCGCCCGCCGCCACGACGCGAGCCTCCATGGCTACCGCCGACCGAGGTTAACGAAGCTTCTCCAGGCTCGGCGGCGCTTCATCTCGCTGCCACTGCCGCCATCGCGACGCTAAGCGCTCGCAGGCCTCCCGCCGCCTCATACCGCCCCAAGACGATACGAGAAGGCCGATTACCTCACCAGAGCCTACACCAAGAAAGCAAGATAAGGAGGAAGAACCAAAGAAAGATCGACGCAGGATTTCGAAAGTCAGGCTCACTTACTCGCCTCATGGGCGCCGCAACCTTGGTCTCGTACAGGGGCTGGGCAACGTGCCTAGGTGCGGCCAATGCAACTGCTAGATTGCCCGAATTGCTGCTTAAGCCACTGGATTCTCGACGATCCTCCGCAGCTCGGCCGAACCTCGTCGGTAGGGCCGGCCGCCGGGAGACTTCGGCGCCTCATCACCGAGGTCGGCGCGCCACCTCCACGGCTCAACCGCCTCCGCGAAGCTCGGCCGCTTCGCGCGAACTCGCCGCTCGATAAATTGGAAGGCATGGCTCGGGGCAAAGTCGGTTTACACCCCAAAGATCCGCCGACTTGACCACCTTTCATAATCACCACCACTCCGCAGGGATCGCCGAACGGTCGGCTGGATGGACTCTCCCGGCTTCTTCAATGAAAGCAACACCGCCGACCCACGCCGGCGTTACCACGATCCACCCCAAGGTAACTAACGGCTACGCTCATAAGGCGACCGATGGTACCGATCGTCAGAATAACCCGGACCGCCATTCTCAAATGAACAGAGCGTGTCGCCTTTGTCCAACGGGGCACGGCGATCGCGCCCGCGAAGAGCTCCGTCAGACCGTTGAAGCCGATTAGGCGCCACCGACCTAGTCCGCCGACACGGGCGGTGCTAGACCACCTCCATTGTCCGTCACCACCTCCACGGTCCACAAGTAGGCAACGACGCCGTCGCTGCGTACCACCGGCGGGAGAAGAAAGGACCCCGAGCCTTGGCACTTTTCGGCCCTCGGATGAGGCTCGCCCCTGTGTCGCTTCCATCGCCGCATCGGGCGACCCTTCCCGCCTCCCACCGCCACACCGATGACCTTTTCGCCTTGAGACACGGCGACTGGTGACAAAAATCAAGCCATACACGCCCCGATCAAACCGAGAAACGCGACGGCGAAGAAAGGATACGAGAGAGCGTGGAGGAAAACCACCTCTTGTGAACCGGCGTGGAAGATGAACCGTCGCCTGTCCGCCGGAGGGCACGAAAACCGAAAAGGAAACAGCAGCGCGTATAACTGCGTTTCAGTTGGAATTCCCGCTAGGGCCGAAAAACCGTGCACGCGGGAAACAAATATTTCGCCAGAGGCAAGCACAAGAACCTCCGAAGCAAGACGCTTCGCCCCGCCGAGGCTCGAACTAAATTGTTGAAGTACGTGGCCCATGGAGACACGGCCCACTAACTTACCTCCAGCCCCGCGGAGAGAACGCGCAAGCTTTACGAGCTCGCGCCCGAGCTTCCCCACTCCGAAGCTCGGGTCACATGCCCCCTCGGGCTTTCGAAGCCCGAGGCTCTGGACCCAAGGCAGACTACGCCGTGCCACGCTACGGCACGCCAGGGTCCCACAGTCACCGCGAAGTTAAATGCGATCGCAGATGAAAACACGCCGACATACCGCCTGGCGAGTTGGTGGCGGTCGTGGTCAACGCCACCACTTCCGCCTTATATAGAAAGACACGTATTGCCGGGCCGCGGTCCAAACGCCGATCCCGGCGGGATAAGAAAATACACCCGAATATGCGGCGTGCCTCGAGCGTCCGCCACGCCCCGGCACGACAAAGCAGAAGAACACAGCTAGTGACCGAGGGGCAACACGGCGCATCACAACGGACCAAGGTCAGGCTATAGTGGCCAGGGGCCGCCTATAAAAAGGGCGCACAGGCCACAATAGAAAAGGGGGACCCTCGGAGAAACGAAGGAGAGATAGACTTAGACAGAAGAGCACTCAGCCACCGTAGAACAGGAGCACTTGCACCCACGTAGGAGCTCTAGTTCCAGGCGGTAGTTCTCCGTATCTAGGTACTGTAGGAACACACATAGTGCCTCGAGCACTTATTGTACTCGAGCCCGGGCTTCCTGAAGCCAGGCCTCACCCTCTTGTACTCGTTTAAGCTTGGCATTGAACGAAGACTGGACGTAGGCCTGTTATCCGACAGTGGAGGCCTGAACCAGGAGAAAAATCCTCGTGTTACACTAGCACACGTGTGCTAACGGACGCGACGACGTCCTTCCCTCGGCGGCCCCCGGCCAGTGGCCGGGCCTCGGTCCAGGGGGCAGGGCCGTCCTCGGGTCTCGCACCCCCACCTTCCCCTTGCTCATTGGCCTACGGAGGCTCGCCTCCCAGCCGCCGACATGATATATATATATATATATATATATATATATATATATATATATATTATATAGAATAATGTTATTGTTAGTCATGAAGCACAGATCGTTCCGTGCTTCGCGATGAGTTTACGAAATCCAAGACTAAAACGATCGATCCGAACCGTCAATCTTCTTCGTCTCGTTGAAATGTAGCTATAGAGCAAATTTCGTAATTTTCAGAATTTGTTTACTATTTAGTTCATATTTTTGAAAATCAGCCTTTCTGGACGCTCTAGAACTAATTAGATCGTTGATTTTAAAAAAATATGATATAATAGTAAAAAAATCTAAAAATTACAAAATTTGCTCTATAGCTACATTTCAACGAGGCGAAGAAGATGGACGGTTCGGATCGATCGTTTTCAGTTTTAGATTTCAAAAACACAGCGCGAAGCACGGAGACGCCCGTACTTCGTGACTAACGATAGCATTACTCTCTCTCTCTATATAGAGAGAGAGATATATATATATATGTGCGCTGTGTTTGAAAAAACTGAGACTTAAATGACCGATCCGAACAGTCCATCTTGTTCATCTCAGTGAAATCTCGTTACCAACCAAATGTTATAATTTTTGAAATTTTTTAACTATTTATTTCATATTTTTTAAAATCAACCAATATGAAACAAATAGTTAAAAAAATTTTAAAAAATAAAATTTGTTCGGTAATGAGATTTTAATAAGATGAACAAGATGGATTTTTCAGATCCACCATTTAAGTCTTTTTTCAAACACAGCGCAAAGCACGAAGGGATCCGTGCTTTACAAAGCACCATAGCGAAACTATATATATATATAGAGTTGGGCTCCCGTTAGCCGCAGCTGACAGAAGCCCTGGTGCTTCGCGCCGTAGGCCATCGGATTTTGCTTGCTCGGCCGTCCGATCTACGCCACGTGTGCCCCTGCCCGCGCGCCTGCCCGAGTGGACGAACGGCTCGTCTCGCATGCCCGAATCCCCATTCTCTCTCTCCTCCCTTTTCTCTCTCGCTCTCTCATTCACCTTCCTCTCCTCCCGTACCAAACCCTTTGCTAGAGAGGTCCGCCGCCGCCATTCGCCACCAGGATAAGCACCTTTGCCGACGACGACGCTAGTACTTGGAGTAGCCGCCGGGAGGAGCTGCAATCACGGTAGAGCACCTACACTCGGCGACGACAACCCGAGAGGAAATATCGAGAACCAATAACACCATTCAAACAAGAACACATCTCCTGCGAATTCATCAACTTTTTCAACGATATTCATATTCATGATTCAGACTTCACACGAATAAGAACATCACACAGATATGAAAAATTTATAGGTTCAATCGACATCTAGAATGTCAGATTCAAACGAACTAAAAAAACTCTAGATTCTTACTTTGCTTGTCTACATCCTGTACTCACTTAAACGAGCAACCGCACAACCAATAAAAAATTGGGAATTTCAGATCGAAACCAACAGGAACCTCACACAATGAACTACAAAAATTCAGATCAAGAAGATGAGTCACACAATGAAGAAGCAATACAAGACACGTGAGGCCTACACCTAGATTAGATTCACCGCGAGACTTGTGCCCAGAGTTCCATTTGTTACAAGAAATCGTCGATTTGTCATGCAAGAATCGACGTCTTAAAGCCGACTCGAAGCAAGAAACCGACATTTAAATTCAAAATTTTGATTTGAATATAAAAATTGAAAAAATCCCAAAAAATCTCAAAAATCTATAAGCTCAGTATGAAGGTAATGGTGAAAAAAAATCAAAAATAACATCGAAATCACGAGGAAATTTGAATTGAAATCGTGAAAAATTGGAAAATGTACTGTTCATGTACTTATATTATATAGATGATTCATTATTGCATGCTCTGTTGTCCCGTGATTCATTGCCGCTGCCTTTCCTCCTGTCCTCTCCTCGCTAGCTCCTCCATCGCCCTTGCTCCTTGCTTTCAGATCTCGCCATGAGCTCGCGACAAATCGAGGGAAACTAAGAAGAATCGAGTCTGGTTCTAAGTCGTGCCTAACATTTTACATAATTTTCAATTTTGCCTAAAGGTTAAATAATCACAAAAGTCGTGCCTACCATTTACATAATTTTAAATCAAATTTTACCATTTTTCCGCACCATACAAAGTTTCAAAGCAATTTTTCTAATAATTTCAAATGTTGCTTAAATGTTACATAATTACAAAAAGTCATGCCCTACCATTTTCATTTTTAAAACAATTTTACCATTTTTTTGGCACCATAAACCTTTTATCATTTTTTTCCCACCGCCTGCGCTTTTCGCCAAATCCTTTCGACGGCCACAAAATCCGGCCGACGGCCGCTTTCTTCGCTTTGTCATGATTTGCCTCATTTCTCCAATGATTTGCCGTGATTTTGGATCGATTTGCCGACATATCGTTCGATTTTTGCGATTTCGGCAAGCCTTTGATGATTCAAAATTCAAATCCCAAAATTTGAGCGATTTATCGCGATTTGCCGCGGCAAATCGCAAACCGGCCCGGACCGATTTTTCCCTAAAAAACGATAAATGGAACCCTGCTTGTGCCCCCACCGGGAGCTTGTGCCGCTTTCTGGAGGTTGCGCCGCCCCCACAACCGGTAGGTCGCTCCGCCGCCACTACCTTTCCTTGAACACGGCTCTGGACTACGGATGTTTGCCATGCACTGATGAGGACCCTTCCTCACACGGTCATCCATGGGGAGGAAAACCACCAGCTGGATCTCTCCCTTTCCATGGCGGCGGTGCTAGGGTTGTAGGGGAGAGAGCAAAGAGCGAGAGAGAGGGGGAGGGGCGAGCGAGTGCGAGGCGGGCCAGCGTCTCGTGCCGCTTGGTTACTCGGGCAGCCGCTCGGGCAGGGACGGGCAGTGTGGCCACATGGCACATATCGGTCGGCCTGGTGAACAAAATCAAACGACCTCGACCATTATTTAACGGGGTTCTCGTCACCGCGTGCGACGGAGCCCAACTCTCTTTGTATATATAGAGAGAGTTATACTACGGTTAGTCGCGAAGCACAAATCGCTCCATGCTTCGTGATGAGTTTACGAAATCGAAGAAAAAAACGATCGATCCGAATTGTCCATCGTCTTCGTCTTGTTGAAATATAGCTATTTTTTACTATTTATTTCATATTTTTGAAAATCAACCTTTCTTGACGCACCAAAACTAATTAGATGTTGATTTTCAAAAACATGACATAAATAGTAAAAAAATCTAAAAATTACGAAATTTGATCTATAGCTACGTTTCAACGAGACGAAGAAGATGAACGGTTCGGATCTATCGTTTTGAGTCTCAGATTTTAAAAACACAGTGCGAAGCACAGAGACACCCTTACTTCGCGACTGATCGTAGCAGATAATATATATATATATAAGATGGTCAATTCGGATCGTCGAATTCGATCACCATTTTCGCAAAACACGCCGCGGGTCCTTCAGCCGCGACTGACCATAGACACTCATATATATATATATATATAGGAAGCCAGTTTGGGGCTCCATGGAGCCTAGGCTTCATGATTCAAAAACCTATGATGTGCATTGAGATTCGTGATGTTCGACGTGTATATCTTCACATATCTACTAAAAAAAGTATTTCAAATATGAAACTCCAAAAAAATTAAATTCAAACTCAGTTTAAACTAGTTTGAAGTATAGTTTGAACTAGTTTGAAGTATAGTTAAATGTAGTTCAAACTGAAGTTCAATTCAACTTTTTTCGGAGTTTGATGTCTCAAATATTTTCTTTAGTGGGTATATAAAAGTATAATAACCAAACAACACGAATCTCAAAGCACATCTAGTGGTAATGAATCATGGAGCCTAGGCTCTATGGAGCCTTATGTATTATTCCTATATATATATATATATATGGCATAGATAAGCTGCTCATGGCCCTCCCTTATGAACGGGTACTGACTATGCCGGGCCTTTTTGGTGTAGTTTTTTGTTGTCCCAATTATTCATCCATAGCTTCGTCATCTACTTATCTCTGACCGAAAGCCCAGCCATAACACAACCATAAATATGCATTACCATGAAGGAAATAGATTGCACGATTACTCTTTAGCACATCAAAAGAATAGTGTAATGGTTGAAACTACGTAAACATTAAATTATATAAGTGGACTAGTATAGTACAAAACAATGAGTCAATACCAACCTTTCGACTTCGTAAGCTGCATCTTGGACCTTCCTGTACGATTTCACTTCCTTCTTTCTAGACAAGGCAAGTTATGCCAAAAACAAATAAGTATAGTTTCAAGAATCAAGACAAAACATGACTTCTACAATAGGGATGTTTATGTGCGCGGTTGAACTTTAAATTTATTCTCGTTGCGTGTACCTGAAACACTGAACATAAATAAAAATATTGAAGTTCAATAATGTACCATTCGACCCAATATGCTATGCAAGATAACTCATAGTATCTTGGTATTGCATCAAAATAAGGCAACACATAGCTACTCATGGTGCACCACAGGGCGATATAACTTATGAAATAGTTATTTATACCAGTAGAATCATTATTGCTATCTTCTGTTTATTACAGTTATTTAAATATTTGGACTAAATTTCTAGTATTAGACAGGTAGCCGAATTCATGTCAATGATACATGCAAAAAGCTCAATAAAAAGCATATTGATTGGCAAGAACTCCGATGAGTTTTCATGGCACCTAGCTTGAAACTGGATTGCACCAGTATAAGATTAACACAGAGAACAAGAACCCACCCTTAATCTCAGCTTTAGTTCATCGAATTCGGCATCTGTCATGATGGGGTTGCCAGCCACGTAGGCCATAGAGGCTTCCAAAAGCCTTTGCTCATCTGGGCCTACGTCCCCAAAAATAAGAAAATGATTAGCATAAACCACGAGTGGTCCATGACAGCCTGACCAAATTACAATCTCCTCCTGGATTATGCAAACAAAAGTAGGACTCAAATCCAAAAATCAAATCTCTTACTTAGCATCACAACGCTACTTCCTTCCCACATAAGCTCCTCCTTAAGGTTATCGAACTCTTCGTTCGACATGATCGCCTTCTTGTCATAATAGAACGCCTAAAATGACAAGGAAAAACATGTAATAATCTGTACAGGCAGTGCATCGAAGAAGAAGCATGCATGAACGTGCCTGCAGGGCCTGAATGAACTCCTGCTCCATCTCCCCTATGGACTTCTTGTCCTTGCGGTTGATGCTGCAGTAGGGGAGTACGTTGCTGTCAACTACATCGTCTTCTTGCTGCACCTGCCCCTGCTGCTCAGCCTCCGCGGCACGAGGTCGGCGCGAGCTCCAGCCCCGGCCCAGCGAGGGCGGCGACGGCCGCACCACAGCTACGGAGCGACACCTCGGTGAGGTGGACGCGGCAGCGCAGGGCACCCGTAGCATTGGCCGCGGGAGGAGCGAGGGGAGGCGGGACGGAAGCGAGAGCAACGCATCGGTGGCCATGGCACGCGCGTCCGTAGGAGAGCAACGAATCGCGCGCGTGGAAGATGGTTTTTGCGTGGCTCGCGACGGAGAAAGGGATAAGGTGACGACTGACTAGTGCCGCTCCAGGGTATGGGTGGTTGGAGACATGGATTACCCTGGAATCTTCCGCGGCTTGCATTGCCGTCAATTAATCATCAAAATGTACAAAAAAAAACCGATATTTTATGGTATAATTCTACACAGTGCATTGGAACAAAACCCAACCATCGCTGGGTGTACTTTTGCAGAACTTATACAACATGTTGTCTCTATTGCTATCTATATGAACTGCACAATTATTTATAATACTTACATAGACCCTACGATCAATTGTGGATTTCACCTTTATACAATACTTAACACTTCTTTTTTCGCTTGATTTAGTGAAGGACCATATAGGCAAAGGGGTGAATAGAAGCTAAATTAATTTTGATCCTTTCTTCGCGACGCGCTCCCACAATTTAAACATTCACAAATTTGAAACAACATCCAAATCTCAATTATCAAACATCAAACCAAACTAGAACCAAACTAAAAATAACAAAGCATCGAGTGACTTAACCGAAACCCTAAACTAGCCTTCCCTCCCTCTTTCTCTTGCACCGGACCACGCCACGTGTTGCATCGGACTGGGCCTAGTGCTGTGCCGGATCAGAGGAGTGTTCACGTTAGATTGGACCATGCCACATGTTGCATCAGATCCAACTTAGTGTTGTGCCGAACCAACTCTAGTGTTGCGTCGGATTGAGCACTATTCACAGCTTAAGACGAAACGAAATTTTGCACAATTCTTGATTGCAACATCGGGTTGAGCTTAAATTCGAAATATAACTTTCTTAAGATGCCTAATACCTATTCCTCCTAAAATCAAGGCTATAGTTCCTAAATATTCAACCTTTTTGTGTTTTTCAAAACCTAGGTCATGAATCGGACAAAAACTAACTTTTCAATCAATGGCTAAACTGATGAGGACATCACCTCATGGATATACACACTTCATCTCCTCCTATATGAGAAGGTCGAATCACTCGAGCTCGTGCGTGCTAGTTAAATTACTAGGTGAGCTCATACTTAAGTTCATTCAATTATACTTTGAAGAATGGGCCTCTATCTTATGATATTGTTGTTCTTAGAAGTATAGGCGTGGACCAGCAAAGGAGTGGTGACTCCCTCAAGATTAAGTACCAGCCCAAGGCCCAAGAAGAAGGAGGAATACATCTCACTCTCGGACGCACGCCCTAGATGCATACGAACTCCATTTAAGGTGTGTGAGTACACCACGGAGAAGCCCACGACATCAATTTTCCAACGAATCCAGCCTTATCCTCAAATTCATCCTAAGTTGCCGGCAATCTTCAAAATATTGACATGGACAGAACCAGTTTTGGGCTTAGGTGCACCTTGTTCTTCTGGGCCCATGGCCCATGTATCCACCTAGTGATACGTGTGGAACCCTAGTTGCAGCCCCTAGTTCTTTGTCTAGCCGAACCCTAGAGTATTTGCTCAGGTTTTATTTAGTTTGAATGTCCCCGTGTGTGACCCTCTCTCGATCTTACTTGTGTCGGCTAGACCAACCGAGTCAAGTACATAACCTCAACCTTTGTTTGTATGTTTCATCAATCAAGATTTAGTTTGCTTTTCACCTTGCTCTTGCTTGTTCTCGATTGCTTGCAGGGATAGGGGACAATCATATCTCGGTGCAATTGATTACATTCGGTGTGGTGACTTTGCGATGGTTCGGTTTCTGATCTTGTTGGTTAGTAGGCGATTCATAAAAGTCGTCGCTCCCCAAATCAACATATCGTTCTCATCAGAAGATCGAACACACCTAAATGCATCATAAACTTGAAGGCTACTTGGATGAGGGCCTTCTAGATATGTTTCTGCACATTTTGTGATCTAGAGTTGCTCAACTACAAGCACAAAAATGAATCGACCAAGCTTTCCCAAGATTCAAGCCAAGAACATCTAAAAGCCCAAAACCAAATTGAACCAGAAGCAAGGTGAAAGACCAGGCTAGGCGACTAGAAGGAGGGTTGAATAGACGCCAAATGGAAATCGACGTTTTCTTCAACAACGCACCCCAAACAACTTAAACATACAACGGGAAAACATTCTGGACAGTACACATACCCCTAGTAAAAAACTCACGAATAAAAATCCGTGGATCATATGGTCATGGGGATTTTTTCTGTGGTACTTCTGGTTGTTAAGAACCCAACAAACAAAAATTAGGTCTAAAGCTACTTTAGATAAAGAGAAACAATTCAAACAAGCTTGACTACTTTCTAGAAAGTAAAAGCAGATTTCAAAAGAAAAGCACTGTGATCAAGAGGTATTTTCTCCCATTCTGTGATCCCAATGTTTTTATAGATTTTTCTCAATAGAGATATATGAGTTACGGATCACGTCTCCAAATTTCACCTCAAGATCAAGTACATAAAAAATCAACCGAAAAGAACAAGAGGTTCTACCAGAAACTTCGACCAGAAAATTTGGGCATTGGTATTCACCTCATGGCTCCCAGATGGTGCGTCAAATGGACTTCAAGTTTTTATCACGGTTAGATATATAAGTCCCGCACCTTTTCCCACAAGAAGCACTCAAAAAAGATTTTTCTATAGTTTTCTAAAAATCAAACAATAACTGCTGCGCGAAGTAAACTTTCTGGACAGCACTGCAACTAGAAGATGAACTTGATCTCTATCCTCTCCTAGATTGCAAGAAGATTATCAAATCATATTTGCAACCTCAAGACATCATGGATCAGTAGTAAATAGAAGAAGATGAGGCAAATAAACTAGTTGCAAACAAGAACACAAAAGAAACAAGATCAAACACAAGAACTAGAGAAGAACTTGGATGAACATGGCTGATTTCTATTGCATCGGTTTGGGGGTAATACAAAGCCACACCAAGGTGGGCAAAGCACTTCAGAAGTGCACTCTAAACATACCCAAGCCTCAGCCCACTCCCTCTATCAAATCTGAATGGGAGGCACCCCTCCCCTCCTTTTATAGCCCAAAGGTGGAGTAGCTCTCAAGCCAACTACTCCCCACCTTTGGATGACACATGGATGGCTGAGATTTGTTCACTCTTTATAGCATATAACCCTTGGAATATACTCCACAAATCCTTAGAATATGCCACGCACATTCCCGATACATGCCCCATACTGACAGCCGGTCCTGACTTAGCCGCTAAGTTTCCATCGCACTCGACCGCCTGCCGAGCCTTGGATCCTCACGCCGGCTAAGTCCGTCATCTTCATCATCATCTTTGTGGTCCTCAAGTCCGAGTCCAACCGTCCCACGCAACCTCCTTGTCGTTCTAGACCTACGAACTGCGAGTTCGCGTCCCGACACGTCGCTGACCACGGTCCACCAAGACCTGTACCACAAAGATTAGCCAAAACACCATACTTACCTTCCTTACCTGCAAGGTTAGTCCATAATCAATCACATCCAAGACATGCACAAGTTTTCCAAACAACCCATCGAAAAACGTGCACAATCGGTGCAACCCGCGTCAAGAACCGAAAACCCTAGGAAAACCTGGCGCAGCCTCGATCGCCTGAAAACCTTCGCGTTACTCTCAAGACACTTATCAATATGCTCATCATCAACATGGGGCCACCTCCTCATGGTTTCACACAAGGAGCACGAAAATCAAACCATAAGTTGAAGCTTTATTGACAATTAACGAGGAATGATTGCGGCAGAATGATTGGGGAAGATCAACACAAACCCATCTCCAATAAATCTAGAGTGATTTGGCTAAACCTATCTCCTCAAGCCTGTACAATAGCCTCCAAAATCCTCTCTAAATGCTCTCAAAAACCTCACCTTATCTCTAAGGTCATGAACCCCTTATATAGTGAAGGTTCAACCAGTCATCTTACTTAGGGTTTCCTCTTATTACACATGGGCTCACTCGAAACCCGTTAATACAACAGGTTTTCTCTCACACACATAACATTTCTCAAAGTGGGGTCATACAAGACACCCAGTAACCCGTTTCGAACCAACTTCCTCTCCAACATGATCGATGACCTAAACCAGTTATCCTTGTGCCGCGGTTTCTCCAAAACCGTGGTCCATTGCTTCCTTGGCTGCCACGTCCAATTCCCTTTGGACCAAACCGACTTGCGTACCTTGAAACTTTCTTCTCCAATCAACTGGGTCCACATGCCTAAACCCGGTTCCAATTGACTCGTACGAACCCTTGATAACCTAGATTATGGATCACCCATACACATCCTCAATCCCCTTCGTCGACGTCAACCCACTCTGGTCACCTACGCACATGAGACGAGCAAACCATTTTTCTGAAAACAAGTATCTCTCAACTTGACCCACATTAGTCCATGAACACCTACACTACATCAAACCATCATGAAAATGATATTAAGAACATGCCAAACCAAAGCATTTAGCAATTCTAGCACAAATCACCACAAGAACCTAAGGCCCTACACAAAAGTACACTTAAGCATTTTTATTGAATTTTTTTGTTGCTCAAAAGAATAATTTTCAACATGAAAAAGATGTGTCATAAAATTCTATACAACTTTCATATATAAAACTTAATTTTTCGAGCACGGCATATACAACTTTCATATATAAATATGAAAAATAGCGGGCTACGCGTGTTGGTCCAGCCCACGGTGTATGGTGGACCGCACTCGGTCCGGCGTAGAGCTACGGCGGACTGACCTTCTCTAGAGCTCAGTCCAGTGCTCCATTGAGCTTGGTCTGGCCCAACTAGACCGGTTTGACCCAAAATGTTTCTCGGTCCGTTCCGTGGTCCGGTTCCCTATTCTAGTGCTCCCAAATCAAGTTTTGCAAACATGGATCAATACACACAAGCTCAAATACCTGAACATGTCAATACCTCATCACATGATCTCATAATTTCCCCCTTGATGAGTATATTGACAACTACTTCTCTAAAATCCAATTATGTGTTTGAGTGAGACGTGTGTAAAACAATTGAAAAATTATCAAATTATGGCTCAAATGATATAAGTGAAGTCCAAAGCCAAGAATTTGACAAACAAGGATTGTAACTAGTGTGAGATAGCAATGAGCAACTCTCATCCTAAAGCTCATTAATATTTGGCACATAGATCTCAAAATTGACACTTTGACTCCCTCTGAACTTGGCAATTCTATTTTTGATGTTTTCAATTTTCAATTTATAGTTTTCCATATTAAGATGCAAAAGCATGTGTAAGGTTCATATAATTCATGTGTATGCCAAAGATCCCCCAAACGCACCCTTTTCCGACTATCTCTTCCTCTTTGGCAATATAGTCAACAAGAGATCACGCCTCCCATGCCAACTAAGCGATAAAGCCCGAAATGAGCGTAAAGCATTCTATGATATGCAAAGTCCCACTAATAGAGAACTGGGCATCACTACCAGCCCATCACTACCGGTTGGATATCAACCGTAGCGATGGTTGCATCACTACCGGTCTAACGGCTACAAGGGCATCCAAGGCCTAGGCAGGGTTGGAGGGGGTTGTTTTACTACCGGTTGGAAGCACAAGCCGATGTTGGTATCACCAACCGGTAGTAGATCATTGGGGTCTTCCCGCCTCGCGATTTAAACAGTCGTCTTTCTTCCAGAGCTGTCGCCCATGAACAGAGAAGGGAGGGAGGTGCTGCCCATGGTGATTTTTGAAATTTGAGGGGAGGTGCTGCACAAATTTTTAAAATTTAGTGATTTTACTCCAATCCAAGTGCTTGAAGGTTAGTAACATCAACCTCACTTCATTTGTAGTTAGATGTAGGTACCTCTTTGCTTTAGATTTGGAGAAAATGTGGTTTTTTCTATAATTCATGAAAGATTTTGAATCTAGATCCAATCCAAGTGCTGGCCGTGGCGATTTTTGAAATTTGAGGGGAGGTGCTGCCCAAATTTTTCAAAATTTGGTGATTTTACTCCAATCCAAGTGCTTAAAGGTTAGTAACATTATCCTCACTTCACATAGCTCACCTCATTTTTGAAGTAGATTGCTAAAAACTTATTATGTATGTTTGGAGTTAATTAGATTAAGATATAGCTCCAATTGAAGGTGGGGATGTAGCTCAAATTTGGCATTAGAGTTCACATGATTGATGAAGGATTTTGAATCTAGAGCTAGCTCGATCTTTTTTGGAAGTAGATTGCAAAAAACTTGTTATGTATGTTTAGAGTTCACTTAGATTAAGATGTAGCTCTCATTGAAGGTAGGGATCTAGCCCAAATTTAAGATTGGAGTTCCTTGATCGTTGAAGGATTTAATTTAAAATTTAAAAACTTTTGGTACATATTTGAATAATAGCCTAAAAAAGGGCTATAGTCCAATTTAGCTCTAATTTATGTGCATGGTAAATTAATGTAGGTTCCCCCTATTACAATTATTGATTTACATGAGATTCTAAAAATTGATAAATCTTCATGTGAAAATTAGTTAAAAATTAGCTTGCTAGATCCTATTGTAGATGGATAGGCAATGGATGTACAACACGGACCGACGCTCGAAGGAGTACATTGAGGGTGTGCATGTTTTTATTAGTGCGGCCATTGCGTGCAAGCCATCAGGCTTTATATGTTATCTATGCCTGGACTGCAAGAATGAGAAGGAGTATTCAAACTCAAGGCCCTTTCACAGGCATTTGCTCTAAAGAGGTTTCATGCCTAACTATATCTATTAGACCAAGCACGGTGAAGAAAGGATTATACAGAAAGATGATGAAGAAGAAGAGAGAAACAACATAAACCCGGACGCAGCCCAATACTGTTTAATGGCAGATACATTGGGGGAGTTTGATGGGGATGATTTAGATCAAATGCTACGTGATGGTGAGGGAGATTACATCGATGAAAGACAATTCCAAAAGTTTCAACGCTTGTTAGAGGACCACAAAACACTCTTGTACCCAGACTACGAGCAGGGCCACAAAATGGTTTGTCCGATAAGGGATTCGACCAGTTGCTATATCTCATTAAGAGGTTGCTTACAAAGGATAACATGCTGTCTGAAAGTACTTACGAAGCCAAGGTCTGTCCTTTGGGATTGGAAGTACAAAAAATAAATGCATGCCTTAATGACTATATCCTTTATCCCAAGGAGTACGAGGATTTGGATGCTTGTCCAGTGTGCCAAGCATCACGGTATAAGATCAAGCGTGATGACCCAAGGGCGGTAGAGGGGGAGCCCAAGAAGAAGAGACCCCCGCTAAGGTGGTGGTGTTTCCCTATAATCTCCTGGTTGAAACGTTTGTTTGCGAACAAAGTGCATGCCCAAATGTTGCGTTGGCACAAAGAAGCGCGTAAGGATAACGGAATGTTAAGACACCCCACTGATGGCTCCCAATAGAGGAAGGTCGATAGAACATTCCCTGACTTTGCAAAAGAGGTGAGGACATAAGGTTTGACTTGAGTACGGATGGGATGGGTCCTTTCGGTAAGATGAGCAGCGGTCATAGCACTTGGCTATGACTTTATGTATCTACAACCTTCCTCCATGGCTGTGCATGAAGCGGAAGTATATTATGATGTCGTTGCATATCCAAGGCCCCAATCAATCTAGAAACGACATTGATATGTACTTTAAACCATTGGTTGAAGATCTACTAACAATGTGGAACGATGGTGTACGGGTATGGGATGAGTACAAACGAGAACACTTCACCTTACGCTCCATGTTATTTGTAACCATCAATGACTAGTCTACACTTGGGAACCTAGCGGGCCTGACTATCAAAGGATATATAAAGTCTGCATCTAGTGCTTAGATGATACTGACAGCATGTACCTGAAAAACTGTCGGAAGGTTGTGTACATGGGCCACCGTAGGTTTCTTCTTATGAATCACCCGTTATAGAAGAAGATAAGAATTTTAACGGGAAACTAGACCATTGTACTAAGCCTGCGCATCGTAATGGGACACGGGTATTCGCTATGGTAAAGGATCTGAAAGTAGTGTTTGGAAAGGGTGCTGGTAGCAAACCTGTCCCGAGTAAAGAAGGCAAGGCACCCATGTGAAAGAAGAAGTCAATTTTTTGGGACTTACCTTATTGGAAACTCTTAGAGGTCCGTCACCCAATTGACGTTATGCCCCTAGTGAAGAATGTTTGCGTCAACCTGCTAGGCTTCCTAGATATGTACGGCAAATCGAAAGATACACTTTAAGCACGAAAGGACCTGAAACAATTGGAACTAAGGAACGACCTATATCCAGAAAAGAGAGGGAAATGACAACATTATGTACATCCTGCCAGCTACATTCTAAGCAAGGAAGAGAAAAAAAGCATGATCCAGTGCTTGAACAATATTAAGGTCCCGTCCGGATACTCCTCGAACATAAAGAGACTCATAAACACGAAAAAGAAAAAAATCGTACACCTGAATCCCATGATTGTCACGTGTTGATGACACAACTGCTTCTAGTTATAGTGAGAGGTATTCTACTGGAAAGGGTATGAGAGATAATAATCAAGTTGTGTTCATTCTTCAATAAGGTGTCATGGAAGGTCATCGATCCAGATAACTAGTTAAGCTGCAGGATGACATCATCCAAAGCGTGGTGAGCCTTGAGATGATCTTTCCTCCATCCTTCTTTGATATTATGGTCCATCTCATGGTTCACATTGTGAAAGAGATAGATATTCTCGGACCCATGTTCCTGCACAATATGTTCCCTTTTGAGAGGTACATGGGTGTCCTAAAGAAGTATGTTCGTAACCGATCTCGTCCAGAATGCTGCATTGCTCAGGGTGTTGGGACAGAGGAGGTGGTTGAGTTTTGTGTCGATTACATTGACGATCTGAATCCGATTGATGTTCCTATATCACGCCATGAGGGAAGGCTACGGGACAACGGACACTAGGGAGAAAAGCACATTACACAGTGTTGCGACAATCAGCTGTAGTGGATCCATATGTCGATGAGCACAAGAGGATTCTACGCTCTCAATACGTTGGCAAGTCAGAGGATTGAATCACACGGCAGCACATAGATCTTTTTGGCGGTTGGTTACAAAAGCACATACTGGGTAAGGAGACCAATGATGATTAGTTGAAACGCTTGGGTCGAGGACCATCAATATTGACATTCCAAATGTATGATATAAATGGGTACACATTTTATACGAGAGCCCAGGATAACAAGAGCACCAACCAAAACAGCGGTGTCCGTATAGATACCATAGACAACAATGGAAATAAGGACACCTATTGTGGTTTCATAGAGGAGATCTGGGAGCTCGACTATGGACCTTTGAAGATTCCTCTATTTCGATACCAATGGGTCAAACTAATAGCAAACGGCGTGATGATCGATAAGTACGGTATGACAACTGTGGACCTTACACAAATCGGATATAGGGACGAACCATTCGTGCTCGCTAATGATGTGACACAGGTCTTCTATTTAATGGACATGTCTACCAACCGAAGAAGCGGAAGGACAAATCTACTGATCAGCCAAAGCGCCACGTGGTTCTTCCAGGCAAAAGAAGGATTGTCGGAGTTGAGGATGCACAGATGAAGAAGAATATATTCAATTCGACGAGCTGCCTCCTTTCACGGTGCCGGTCGACATAAGTGTCCTAGATGATATTGAGGAAGCTCCCTACGTATGCCGCGATCATAATGAGGGAACACTTGTCAAAACAAAGTATGTAAACAGTTAAGACGTACTGTGTTGTTGGTACATGTGTGTGACCTATGAATATGGTTTCATATTTTTATTTCATTTGTATGGATTCACAACATTACAAATCCCTTGGCAAAATATTTCTAACTCTTGAAGTTTCTAAAAAGATCAAATAAATTGATAGAATATTTGAATTTTACATAATTTTTTAATTTGTTCATATTTTTATTTCATTTTTATGGTGTGGCGCCCCCTTCTAAATTTACATTCGGCTTAATGAAGTCATAGCCCACTCGCTGTTCACGTGGTTGGTAAATAACATACTAGCTGCCCAAGAGCAAGCCGAGCATGTTAGCTCCCAACCCGAGCTTGCAAAGAAGACACACCTGACCTTCGTTGAAACGAATGTAAACCGGGTGCCCAGATATGTGCCCGGTTATGGCTCCCAAGATCAGCTACCATCACACACATATCCTCACAATGATCGATAGCACAACACATACATCTTCGGGCATAATTTTCATCCAACCGGGCAACATGAACTGCTGCCCGAACAATAAGTTTTAACATAATCAGAGTTTTACTGCAGTGGAAATACAAATTTGTTCACCAAAATAGTAGCGGAAGAACATCATAAATAAACAAAAGACTAGCGTGGTATGCCCCCATTATCCCCATGGGCAACCGACTGGAAATTAGAACTCCGCTTGCCCGTTAGCGTCACCGTGTTCGGCTTGGTAGTACTCAAGCACGGGGTCGTCTTGACCTGAAATTGCAGCACATCGGTTGAGTACAGATGGTACTCAGCACTAAGAGGTAATGTATATCCTCAATCATGAATATTATGTACTCAAGAAAGGGCTAGCAGTACTTTTAGCACAATTTGCATTTTTGCAAGACATATATATATATGAGTAGGTTGTAAATTGCATTTGAAGAACACATTTCAAAAAGTAAAGCTAGTAGCATCCATCATAATTCATTATCATGAAATCCATCATCATCCTTGGTCTCTATCCGACCATAACCACAACATGCTCGGGCTCTATCCGCCCTTGGTCTCTATCCGACCATACACCACGAGCAACCCTGTGCTCGAAAAGACACACGGCTATCCCACCATGCCCAAACCAATACCCAAACTGAACCATGAGCTAACATCAGTGTCTCGTCTCACAAGTTTTCGTCCTTAACCCTGGACGCGGCTGTTCGAACAGTTTAACACTCTGCAGAGGTGTACGACTTTACCCACACGACACAGCAAGCCATGCCGAAACCTCTTAGATGTATATGTCAGTCCATTGGGTCATCCGAGTTGACTTCATCTACTCCCCACTCCTCGAGTGTAGGAGGGAGTCAACCGTGGCAATAGATTTGTCCAAGGCCCATCACACCCAAGCACAAGGACGCACCATGGATGGTCCGCCATGCCACCCCACCCTCTAACACAAGTTGCCCTGCTGGTACCCAATGGCGCGAGCATGCACAGGAAATTGGTCAAGTGTTCCCATGATACACGTGTGGTCGTACGTATAGTAACTCGAAGGGATTGGCAGCATGTTCGGTCCTTAATTCACTCGAACGGGGCTATGCGTCCGGGATCCATCCTCCCATCATCCTCTATCAGCCGTTCAAGCCCAATTCAGAGCTCACACGTAATCCATCATCATCATCACCAGTATCACATAGTAAATCATTCACAATCGAAGTCGTACGACCAACGGAATTACTCCATTGATCGCTTGCCCACGTTGACTCTAAGCATGGCTAAGCTTCCGCTGACCAAACCCAATTAATACTATTCTCTTAGGCTACAAAGGAATAGGGATATCAAACATAGACCACTAAGTAGGAGATAACTAAGTTCTACCCACCAAGTGACATATATATTTTAACTTAGCATGCAGGCAAGTGATAGAACATAATTGAAATCATGCATTCATAAATAGAGGATCAATATGGTGAGTCAAATGAGGGGAGTATATGTGCCTTGTTGCTACTGGTCGGGGTACGGGGCTCCTTGCTCAAGCTCGGACTCCTCCGGAACGTTGGTTCCTAACGTTCGGTAGCAAGAACATCAAATAAAATTCAAATAAAATACCAAAAAAATAGGAACATCAAATATTTTTAGATATTCCGAAAGTTCATGATCTAATGCAAATTTTGCAAAAAGAATCACCCAAATCCGAGTTGGGATGAGTGAGATAGAGCCATTTCAAGTTTGGGTGCAATACTAGCTCGGGGCTGTATGGACTAAACTCGGGATTGACCAAGATAGCTCGGGAATGAGCCTCCTAGCTCGGGAAGGATGTTGCCTTGGTCAAGAGCAGGTTTACAAGGTCGGATATGGTATAGCTTTGTCGGCTAAGACATGACCAAGGTCGGGCTCAACTAGCTCTAGCCCGGGAAAGTCACTTAGCTTGTATGTTGCTCAGTTCGAGCCACTTTTGGGGGTCCTAATAAGCTCGGCTAAGCTCAGGATTAACATGAAAGCTGTAGGAAATTTCTTGGTGCACAATTTTCATGTAGAACACTTTTTCATCCGAGCTACGGTTGATTTTATAGAATTTATTTACTTGGCTGCTGTTCAAAGAAAGGCTGAAACAGACAGTTTTCAGATCTAGGGTTCTAAGGCTTCGGTTTCCACCAAAGAACAGCTTAGCCACGAATGCCAAATAGTGAAGAACAGAAATGAGAGGGAGTATTGGGTTCTCACCTAGCAAGGATGGCCTTGCTTAACAATAGAGAGCTCAAAGATGAGGAGATCGAAGTGGTGGATGGTAATCTGTCCAGATCTCGGTTCAACAACTCTTCAGCTCGATCCTTGAGGTCCCTTCAACTCCAGTAGCATGGATCTGCTCCTAGACGTTCTTTAGCTCGTGCAAGAACTCTTCTTGGCCACCTCCAAGCTTGCATGTGAGGGAAAGTGATATGCAAGATGAGAAAACTGCAAAGAACGTCACTGCTGTCCAAAACAGTGAAGTAGATGAAGATAGGCAGCAAGGACTCACCCAAATCCTTATGAACGTGCAAGGGAGTTGGATGTACTTGAATACTAGGAAGTGTAAATGTTACTCCTGCTCATTACATGGCCTGGATTTGAAGAAAGAGGGCATAGATGGCAGAAAACGAAATCAGCCTTTACTGTCCCAAAACCGAACAGCAAAGAGAAAAAGGAAGAGAAATCCATAGCAAATCTTTGTGCATGTGCTTACCATGGAGTGGAATGGATAGCCAACGATTTCAGCTTTCCGACGATATATAACACCCTATATGGATTCTTGGTGGTTTGGGTGGAGATTTGAAAATGGTGGAGGTGGAGATGAAGAACGACTTGTTGTTCTTCGCTGTCCGAGAACTTGGACGTGGGAAGAATGAGAGTGAGGGCTGGTGAAGTGGGTGGAGAGGGGTTTAAATAGAGGTATACTCTTTCATTGACAAGTGGGTCCAGGTCCCACCTGTAATAGAGAGTCTGCGGTAAGATTCCGGGTAAGAAAAGCTGAGGGTCTGGTCGCATGAAGACCGCCCAAGGCGATCGATGGATGGAAGATTTGGTCGACATCGCCAAAGACCGCCCAAGTCGACCAATGGATGGAAGATTCTACCGACATCTTAGGAGGGCAAAAGGAATAAAGAATAGATGCGGTGACTGGGTTGTTTGAATAGGTATGAGCTTACTCGAGCTTCTCCTTGCCCGGTCGGGTCTTCTGTTGCTCGGTCCAACAGTCTATAGCTCGGGCAGCTTCCTCCGGACATCTTCTAGCCCGGACAAGTGATAATCAGCTTGGCTGGGTAGCAACCAAGCTCGGGTAGAGCTCGGTGATGTCCGGCACAGTCACTACCTTGCTTGATAGAGCTCGGGTGGACTCTACCTTGCTCGGGCAAGCTACATCTAGCTCGGGCATTTAAGAAACATGCCCGTTGGGCTCGGCCTCTCTACTCTAATGGCTTGGCCAAAGGGTTTAAAATTAAAAGCCTAATGTTCCCACCATAGAACATGGTGGTTGACTGCAAAATTTTTGTAAACCAACATAAAACGAATGAACATGCTAATGATATGCATAGCTATACGAAATTTAACAGCTGGGCTGTTACATATGGGCTCCCAACTCATTTTTATGGGCTCCCAAAAATAAATAACCAAGAAAGACAAATTTAATCAATAAAAAACCAACTAAAATAATTTGAAGTCTAGAAGTTTCTAAAAAGATCATATTTTCTTATATATATATATATATATATATCAATTTTTCATATTTTTATGAATTTTGTGATATTTTTATTTAATTTGTATGGTCTCCCAACAATTTTTTATAATTTTCGAGTACAGTATGGCAAATTACTACCACTGACTTGTGGGACCCACCAAAGATGGGCCCACATGTCGGTGACCATGCCCTTTGTCCTCACCTCTCCCAGTTATGGTACAAAAGTGGTACATGCCCGACAATGTCGAACAAACTCCCTCCTCTCTCGTTGCTCTTCTCCCAACGCGCCTCAAAGATGACAACTCGCAAGAAAAGCCAAGAGAGGTTCTTTCTTTGTTCAAGATCTTGGGAGAAAAGATCAATCTACGATCATGCTCATGGGTGTCTTTGTGATAAAAAAGATCCTATGATGATATCCCATGAAGTAACATGAAGATTGACCCCAAAACTCCTAAGAACCAGAACACTCAACAGCTATACGTATCCCTAGTTGCACAGGTGAGAAACCGTGCTGGAATGAGGGGAATTTCAAACCATATTCCTGGTTGTTGAGTGCTCAAACAAAATAAATCTCAGTCCACAATGGTTGCACTTAAGACAAAACACCCCAACTAATAAAGGTGCTTTAGGAAAAGCGGGCAGGAATATTCCAACAGAAATCAATTCTAATCACATGAGTGGTTGCTGGCTTTCTTGGGCTCCAAAAATTATGGAAAATTTTCTCCCTATTTCATAATGAGTCGTGAAGCCACCAGCCAAGTTTCAGATAAAAAATCCTCACAAAAGAATTAGGAATATTTTTGAGACAGGAACTGTGTGGAACTCACGCACAAAAAATTTAGGGCTCGGTATTCACCTCATGGATCCTAAACAAAGAATCCAAATGACTCCTAACTTTTTTAACAGGTAGATATGGAAGTCGCGGACCTTCTCCAACAAGAATCACTCAAAAAGCATCTCGGATAAGTTTTCTAAAAATCTTACACTGACTGCTGCGCAGGAAGAACAAATCTGCCAACTTGAGCAAAAATGGGAAAAACGTGATCTTTTGTTTCTCACAAGTTGCTAAGGGTGTCAAATCATATAAGCAATCTCAAAACATCATGGATCAGCAACATGTGGAAGAAGGTGAGGCAAATAAACTTATTGCAAATAAAATCACCAAAGAAACTAGGTTACACATGAACAACACAAGAACAAAGCCATGATTTGAGGAACTAGTTTCTATTGCTTGAGAGGGTTTGTTCACAGCCACACCTAGGTGGACAAAGCTCACAAAAGAGCAGAATACAAGCCACAAAACTTGATGGAGGCACCCCCTCCACCCCTCCTTATATAGGGCCACCGGGTGAACCACAACCATTGATTTCTTGCCTCAACCCTAAGCAACTAAATCAAGGGCTAGGATTCACACACTGAACCAGCCACTTACATGGGCATAAACCACTCACACATAGTCCAACATGGGTGGGTTTTGCACAAAACCCGATCAACCCGATGCAACGGGCTTTCATCTGCCAGACTTGACCGCTCCGTTTCCGTGCCTTCGGGCCTCCAACCCGAGTCGGAACCTTTGAGCAACCTCAAGTCCTTCTCCATGGGGTCCTCATGAGACCCCAAACCTGAGCCCATCCGTCCCGCGACATCATCACCGTTCTAGACCTCGATCCACCCGATCTAATCCCGGTATCGTCGCCGTCCACGGTTGCCTCCAAGCCTGCGTCCACAAGGACCAAACCATTTTTCAGAAATAAAAATATTTCTTACCTTTGTTTCCTGCATGCTAGTCTAATTTTATCATGAATTCAAACATACATGACTACATGCCCAACTTCCCACTCGAACTAAAACCGAAACCTTTCAAACCGGTGCTTCCCTCAGCACAACAGAACAAAGATGAAAATGTTAAAAATACTTCCCATGCTCAAATGAAAAAAGCTATAATACAAAAAAGATGCATCTCAAAATTCTATACAAAATCCATATATAACATTTTTCCATCTGAGCTCGGGAAGACTCTCAAAAGCGTAAAACACTATGTCCTAGCACAAATGGCCGAACCGGCTCAAATTAGTCTCCAAAAGAAACTCCTCAAGAAAACCAATTCAAGTCATATATACTCATCACAACATGAAGAACTCCACATGGTCTCACACCGCCTGAATTACTTGTCGTTGGAACCCCACCATATTGTGTTTCTTCGAATCAGATCTGATTTCATATTTGTAATTTGTGTTACTTGTTCATCTTGTTCTTGCTAGTTCTTCGATTGCTTACAGGAACAAAGATCTTCGTGGTCAGGTTGATCGCGCGCTGGTGAGATCAATAACCTTTTAGAGTTGATGTATTGGTCGCTAAGGCGCAACGTCCTAGGCGGTTGTAGTCGGGCCGCCAACGTCGACTCCCCACAAATTGAGATTTATCCCTCTCATTGAAAGATCGTGATGAGGACATCACTTCCATGGATACAGCCACACCTGCAAATCCATCACCTACACATCAATTAGAACCCGCTGTTGTAACACAAGGATCGATTACTTGAGCTTGCGCACGTCAACTCAATTACCCGGTGAATGCGTTCCTTGGGTTGCATACAAATATTTTAATGGATGGAATGTTATTTAATTCTTGTGATGTTGTCCTTCTCCTCAAGAACCAGGGCGAGGAATCAAGCAAGCTGAAGTATAGAAGAGAAGTGCACAAGTTGGGTTCAGATTCGACTCCAGGACAGGGCTAACTCGTTTTAGCCGCACCGATTGCATCCGGACTCCGTTTGGGGCGTTCTTGTACTTCACGGAAAGCTTATCAAGTCTACTTTCCAACGGATCCTGAATCTCCTCTATACTCCTTCTGAATCAACAGGAATTGTCAAAACAAGTGGCGTCACTTTTCCAGTCTGAGTCAAAGTGGACCTTTGGCCTTGTAACAAAGTGAGCCCACTTAAGGACATGCCCTAGGGTTCCTGGACGCCTCCTCCACAATATAAACAGCCAGCCGCCGCCATTAGACAATTTGGGTTTTGTTTACATCAAAGATAGTAGTTGCTATTTCTTGTAACCGCATGTCTTCGGAACCCCACTCTTCCTTGATTCAGATTAAACTCGTGGTTTCAATTCCAATTTCAGTTTCTTGTTCATTTTGTTCTTGCGTGTTCTTCGGTTGCTTGCAGGGACAAAGGCCTTCGTGGTCAGGTTGATTGTGCGTCAGCAAGATCAATAAAACTTTGGGAGTCGGTGTAACGATTGCTAAGGCGCATCGTCTAGAGACGGTGTACTCGGATCGCCAATGTCTTCTCCCTCCAAATCGAATTCATCCCCTCTCATCGAAAGATCGGGGCCTATCCTTTTATCAGATCGGGACCGCAGTTGTTATCAAGTGGTATCAGATTTGGCTTGATCGGTGAGAGATTTCTAGTTCTGCATCTTATTTAACCTAAAGTCCAGAAAACCAAAAAAATAGATTAGTTCCTACCGTCCAAAACAATTTGTGCCTTCCGCTATTGCTATGTAGTTTTTACTTGTTGAGTTTTCAGTTGCATTGTTGTGTCGGTTGCTGGTCTTAGTGTCTAGTCCTTAGGGTTTGGAGCTCTTGTCACGTTTATCATCACTGCTGGCATCATCGTCGCGTCGAGTTCAAGTCGGTTTGGTCGGGAAGAGAACTGAGTCAGATCTGATTTCCCTCCTGAGATTAGAGGATTAGTGTCTTTTGATTCCAGTGGTCTGCCAATTCAGTTGTAAAAGAAAAAGGCAAGTATAGAGAGAAAAAAAGCCGCACAAAAAAAGGAAGAGTTGTGAATCAGAAAGATTGGCAAGATCCTCCCCCTGATACGAGCATAATAGCAAGATCATCGTTTTCATCATGTGTTGTTAGTCAAGACTCCAAGTCAATTCATTAACCACAAATACATGCGAAGCAAATTAATCAACATGTGAATTCGATCCTTACGAAGAATTATTTTACTTTTGAGAATCAGCTGCTACCTAATGGAAGTATTTTAACTATTCTCAAGTATGAAAATAATGCAAGAAAGTGTGAACATCTACGAGAAGAGGAGGGAAGACAAGTCAGCAAACAAGTAATGAATGCAGAAGTGGTTAGTTCCGCTTCTCAAAAGCAGTCTGCAATTAAACATGCATAGAAGATGCATCCGGACTCCGTTTGGGGTGTTTGACCATATCTTGGAAAGCTTACCTCCTAAGCGTTCCAACGGATCCGGCCTCACCGTTAAATTCACCATCTAGATCCAATCTGTCCAGTCCACTATTTTGGCCATAACTTCCACATACGAGCTCGGATTTTCACATTCTTGTGCTTTCTGGAATGCTTATCAAATTCTCTACAACTTTGGTACAGACAACCTTTTCTGATTCGGCTTAAAAAGTGGTCAAACATGGGATTGAATCTGACTGCTGTTTTGCTGTGAAAATCAAATCTGTTCTTGATAGCTCATCTTTCCTTTGTGAATACTTTGCACCTATCAAGACTAGCTAATCCGCTGCATAAGCTGCACTTGTTTATTTTGATCTCACGGTTGCAAGAAATCAAAAGAAAAGTTTGTCAAAATCAGTAGCACAGCTAACTATGGGTCTGTTTCTTTCGGCGGTTTCTGGCGGTTAGCGGTTTTACTGTAGCAAATTTATAAGTTTTTGAAAAAATGTTTTAATGGGCAAAAAAAAATAATCTAAAATTTTTTTACTGTAGCGAACCGCCGGCCGCCGGCCGCCGACCGCCAGCGGTTCGCTGAAAAGAACGGAGCCTATATCATCTAAGCAAAAGAGCAAAAAAAAAAGAGAGGAAGAAAAGAAAACCTTTGTGACTGCTTGCTAGTTCTATGAAAAGAAAAGGAGAAGAAGAAAAGTTTCTGAAAATTATTTTCATCGATTTGAGAATCATTCTTGTTGTGCAATCTTGTGCCCTAGTTCATTGTTTATAGCTTGCTAGTGTCTTTCTATAACTAATGCAATTGAGCTGTTTGTGTTATCATTATATTTTGTTCTAGCTCACTCCTTTTAGTGCATTTGGTTCCATCATCTTTGTGCGTGAGTTGCTGCGTTTGTCACTTAATTCTTGATTTCAGCAACTAGGCATTGAGTTTTTACTTATCGAAACAAAATCGAGAATTCAGATTGTGCAGGACATACACTTTCTCTTCCATGCTCCACATATAAATCCATTGTATGCTTTGGTCTCAGCTATGAGTTCACTTAACCTCACCTTTTGTGGCCTCACCACTCAAGTGCGAGGTACTCTTTCAATCAGTAAAAAGTAAGTAAGAATTTCGGTGGTAGGGATAAGTGAGGATGAATTTCGGTGATAAGCATTGGCACAATTTCGGTGGTAAGGATAAGAAGGTCGAGCATGGGACATTTCCTTCGGTATCCATAGAAAAAGAGAAGATTGTGGTTGTTGGCAATTGTGCCAATGCTAGGCCACGATGCTTAAAGATACATCAAAACCCTTGTGGCAATGAGAACCACATATCTGATATGAATAAGTGTGACAAAACAAGTGAGTTATGTGTTTCCACTAAATGTGTCATAGCAGCAGGGGTTCCGACCTTTCGATGAGAGTGATAACTATCGATTGGTGGAGGAATTGACGTTGATAGCCCGACTACAACCGTCCAGGACGTTGCGCCTTAGCGACCGATACACCAACTCTAGAGGGTTATTGATCTCGTGGGCGTGCGATCAACCTGACCATTAAGGTCTTTGTTCCTGCAAGCAATCGAAGAACAAGCAAGAACAAGATAAACGCAATCTGAAATTGCAAAAATGAATTAGGCACAAACGAGTAGGTGGGGTTCTAAAGACGAGTAATACGAGCGGTCTAAACGACACGCGCGATTACAAGCAAAGTAGCAAAGGCTAAACTTTAATCTAACAAATCCCATGTCTAAACGACGACAGCTACTGAATTTACAAGAGGGAGACGGCTAGGAGGGAAGTGCTGGACGTCCTAGGGTTTTCCTAGGGCATCCACCATGTGGGCTTGGGCCGATGTGCTTACAAGGCCCAGTTTGGCCCAACCGGTTGATGCAGCACCATATTTTGATGATTCCCGATGTTCCATGAGGAATTTTGCTATGGGACCAGATCCATTGGAAAGCTTATCTCCTAAGCTTTCTGTGAAGTGGTAGAACATCGAAAACGGACTTTGTATGAGGCCCGGGCGTCCGTTTGAAGTTGCACTGCGCGTAGATGGCCAAACTAGACTCGTGGCCAAATTGGGCTTTCTCTTGGGCCAGCCATGGAGCGACGTAACTTGTATGACATGAGGGAATGGACGAGGTGGAGATACGCCTTTCTTGAATACGCCGTCAAGCATGGGAGGCGGCCAAGGTGGCGGCCGAACTAATAAAGGTGATAGCGCCATGTCTAAAAGCCGAGGAGGGCAACTGTGTGATCAACCTGGCCAAGGTGGAGGTCGATGAAGCAATGTTGATGGAGCCACCATATTAGACGTAGACGATGTAGAAGATGCCGTGAACTGTCGCCAACTTGTCGTAGATGTAGTGAAAGATGCCGACATAGCCGAAGAAATTACAACAACACTTGGTAATGACCATATGTATGCGGTGTTGATTCTATCTATGATGAACATGGTCTCATCATCCTCCCTTTCTTGAAGTGGAGTCGTCCTCGACCCCATCATATTGTCCTGCAAAATGTTAGTAGCGACATGAAACAAAGCAATATGCATATTTTTTGCGATCAAATCAATGGCTTGGGAATCACAATCACCCAAACACTCCCTTTCTTGAAAACTATCATATAGATTATAAAGGAAATTAGAGGTACTTGATATGATATTGAAATTATCTAATTGATCACATTGTTGCATAGGAAATAGAGATTTCAGATCTGAACAAATGTAAACTCTATGCACTTTATACTCTCCTTTATCATTGTGTTTGCCAACAACATGAAAAATATTTCGCGATAATTATGGCAAATCAGAATGTACAAAAATCCTCTCCTTTAAACTATTTAGATCACACAGAACATCAAATTCAATATAACCTAAATTATTTAAAGAAGACATCAATTTAAACTCATCTTCCTCACTAGCAATGTGAATAATATGTTTATGTTAAGCATAAGTGTTTTGTTCTAAAATAAAAGTTTATGTTCATTCACTAGTTGTGGCATGGATATAAGTGAAGCATTATCACACAACTCTTCTTTATCACAAGGGACAACAAATAAATCATCTTGTAGCAAAGGAATATCAGCGGGTGGTTTCACTAAAGGTTGTTCTATAACAGCATGAGTAGTGGACAATTTCAGCATATCAAAATTATTCTCACCTTGTGTAAGCACAACACCTTTTATATTACCTTCAAAGTCCTCATCAGTGATTGTAGGTGCAACTTCAATTTCCAACTCTTCACATACGTATAGAGCAACAATGAACTCTTCTTTCTCCATGCTTTCTTCTCCATCCTTTTATCGATGGTGCTCACTTTTCTGTAAAATGTTAGCTACAAAGGAGGGTGCAACAACGGGCGCATCAAATGAAGTTAATGATTCTTTCATAGATTCAGCAAGTATATTTTCAGTTCTACAAGCACATTTAATCAAGTCTGAAAGAAAACTAAATGTTTTATCAACAAGAACATACTGAATTTCATGATTAAGTCCACGTATGAACCTAAACTCGGTAGCTTCTTCACATTCTTGTATGCAACAAACAATTTTACAATTCATGATAGAATTCTTTAGCAGTTTTAGAACCTTGTTTTAAGCGTTGAAGTTTAGTAAGCAAATATTCAGCATCATATTTAGGAACATAATCATCTCTCATAAGTTTTTTCATGGCACACCAAGTTTTAGGTTCTTTATCATGTCTAGATATATGCTTCCACCAATATATGCATATGACGTTAACGCTTTAACTGTAGCACTAATCTTTTGTTTTTCAGATAAGTCATACTTTAAAAATTCTTTGTCTGCCGCTATCTCCCAATTAATATATGCATTTGGATCAAACTTTTCAGCAAATGGAGGCAATTCAGACTTGATTTTACCTTTTTCATCATCAGTTGATGAAGTCGTGGCGATGTTGATGTCGCTAATCCTTGTGGACAGGATCCAAAGATTGTATTAGGCCCTTGTTGCGAGGGGATTGTGGCACGTCATTGTCCTCATATCCTGACATGGTTAGGAGAAAAACAAGAGAACAAGCACAATAATATGATCACAAAGAGTATGTCCCTAACAGCTAATAGGATGTGGTTAAGCAAATCGCTCACTCTCCACCCGTTCTTTCATGTTCTTACCAATTTGTTGGGGAAAATACGTGGCCCATGGAAATACGGCCCACTGACTTGCCCTCGGCCCCACGGGAAGTAAGCTCGGGCTTGGCAAGCTCGCGTTCGAGCTTGGCAGGCTCGCGCCCGAGCTTCCCCGTCTCGGAGAAATCGAGCCTCCGATTTCCTCCGGGCTTCCGAAGCTGATGAGGACATCTCTAGTACACATACATCACAAACTTCCTCGCATACATCACCAGCACCAACAGGGCCTATTACACGAGCTAGGGCTAAACAAATACAACAACAGGTGAATCTTTTCCTTAAAGAGCAGAACATTAATGCAAATAAGAATGGATTACTACCCTACTCATGATTAGGTACCATGAAAGGGATAATGAACAACAACAGGAAGAGACTAATACAAGAATGAAGCAAGAGTAACACGATGAATCGAAGATGACGACCATGAGAAACATGACATCACCGCATATGACAAGTTCAACGCTGAAGTCATCGCTTAGGTCATGTATAAGCATGACATCATCGCATATGTAAACATTCAAGCTGAAGTCATCGCTGAGGTCATCCTTTCTTCTGCAAGAAGTAACATGTGGTAAAATTGAATTTTACAACCAATATTAAATTGTATCTTAGTTGTCATGAGTTGTAAAGTTGAACTTTACAACCAATATTAAATTGTAACTTAGTTGTCATGAGTTGTGTAGATGTTTCTACATAATTGTAAACCTTTTTATTATTCCATCCTTGTAGTGATGAGGACATCACTCTCTTCGATGCAGCCACGCCGCACACTTCACACCAAGATGGAATAATGGAGGGACCGATTACTCGAGCTCGCGCATGACAAATGGTGAACACTGTGCTCAGGAATTATGGAGAAGCACTAGAGCAAGACCGGATGAAGATGGGCCGGCCCAAGCTGATCCAAGGGGCGCCAGCCATGTTGGGCTTTGAAGGAGGCGCCACAACCCAGGGTGGGCCTCCCTCACGGCCAGCCCAATAGTGGGCGCCACCCTCCCTAAGCACTGGTCAAGATGGCCCAAGGTGGGCCTTCCTCACGGCCAGCCCAGTAGTGGGGGGCGCCACCCTCACTAAGCAACGGCCCAATATGGCCCAACTCTCATGGCTGACCAGTTTAGTACCATATTGCTTAGTGCTTGATCTCTGGCAGCCCCTCTCCACTATATATTACATGTAATAGGCACCGCTAGGAGGCAAGTCTTGTTTTGTGAATCAGTTTAGCTTTTGCTACTGTCCGTGCAAGCACGTGTCGGTTAGACCGTCTGCGCACGTGTATTCAAGACTCCAAACTTTTCAGATTGGTTTGCTGAAATCTAAACTTTCACTTTTAACAATTGAGTTGCTTGTTTTCGCGTTCTTGCTCATTCTCGATTGTGTGCAGGACCGTTGATCGTGCCCCAGCAAGATCAACAACACAGGAGATTGGTGTACCGGTTGCTAAGGCGCAAGCGTCGTGGACGGTTGTAGTCGGACCGCTAACGTCGAACTCCAAACCAGATCGAGAGTTACCTCGTCTCTCATCGAAAGATCGGGCCACCGCCTCTATCATGTAGCCCTATAAATAGAGGGCAACCCCCCCATATGTAATCAGATTTGAGATTCAGAATAGAAGTTCTTGTTCTAGGGCTTGTGTGTGAGAGAAACTCCACCCCCCTTAGAATTGGGAATTATCTGAGTGCTCTTGACTCCGTCGTTCTTGTGATTGCGTATGTGATTGCAAGAACACGTTTACTCCACGTGAGCGAGTAGACAAAAGGATCGAAGCATGTGGTTGGGTGAATCGAGTGTCGCAGGTTGCCGTAATTGAGACGGGGGTTGGCAGTATCATTCATCAGGTTGCACGGATCCATTATCTCCAATCCTACGCCGTGAAGATCGGGACAAACCACGGACCGATCCGTATCAGTTGGTATCAGAGGAAAAAGGTTGACACGGTACGATTTTTACCCCTTGCTACTATATTTGTTTTTATTTCCTATCCAGAAAAGGCCAAAAAAAAAAGAAAAGAGTGTTGCCCTGTAGTTTCAATCTATTATTTTGGTGAGTTTTATTAGGTTTTGATCCATTAGAATCATTGCAATAGTTGCTGATCTTAATCTTTTGCGTTGCCATCAATTTTTGATTTCATAGCTTCTTTCCAGTGTATTCTTTGTGTCATAATTCGAGCATACAAACTAGGATTTTCTTGTTCTCGTGCTTTCCGGAAATCTTAAAGAGTCCAGTACATTCCTTTAGTTGTGTTATAAACAACATAAAAAAAAGTTTGCCACCCTTTGATAGCCTTTTCATCCTTTTGCGAAAACTTTGCTCCTATTGAGACTAGCTGTTGATATTGCTTTGGGCTGCTCAAATCTATACTCTTTTGCACAATCCTTGTGAACTAAATTGCACACCTTATTTGCTTGTTGCCACACACCAAAACAAAAGGGAGATCTTGTTTCAGAGCAAAAAAAAAAGAGAACAGAACAGAAAAGAAAGAAAAGAAAAATAAAATTGGCAAAAGATAGAACAGAAAAGAAAGAAAAGAAGATTGTGTGCGCTGAAATCTTGTTTGAAAGCAAGTGCTAGTTGTTCCAAAATTTCAGATTGTGTTCTTTTACTTAGTTGAGCAATCTAGTGCCTAATTCATTGTTTAAGCAATTGGCTAGCGTCTTTCTATAACTTGTGCAACAGAGCTATTTAGCGTTTCACTTAAATCTGTTAGCTCATCCTTGGTTGCATCAAGTTCCAATATCCTTGCGTGTGAGTTTCCATTGCTGTTCACTTATATCTTTCAGATCAACAATTAAGGCAATAGGAATTATAGTTTGGATCATTACTTATCATTACAATAACTAGAATTCAGATTATATTGGTTAAACAATTCCCTCTAAGATCCACAAAAAAGCCACTGTCAAATTATTATGCTTGGACCTTGATTCACTTAACCATCACCTTCATCCGTCTACTATTACTGGAGTACATAAATTCTTCAATCCGTTAAGCAATCATAAGAACTTCGGTAAGCAAGAGGGTAAGGTTGAGTGATTTCACATAATAGCCACTATATTCTTGTTATCTTGCATTTGTGCTCGCACTAACCATGGCAGATAACGAGGAAGCTAGAGGAAGTGCATCAGTACCAGCTTATGTGACAAGACATGATCTTGCTAGGATAACAAGGGAGTTTAATGAACAACTTACTGAGAACATGAATAACATGCGCCAAGAGATGGTAGATATTTTAATTGAAGAATTTGATAAAAGGATGCCTGAGCATCGCAGGGACAGGTCACAAGGAGAAGATAATGTTCATGAAGGTGAGGAGCTCGATGAGACCACCGAGGAGATTGCTGCTAGGACAACACGCGACAGGAGCAATCGTGCTGCGAATGCAGTTCGACCACCATACCCAGGACGCCAAGGAGGAGGCCATGGTCATGGTCGTGGTCACCGACGTGGTGCCCTTGATGCTGTAGATGACAATGACTACGAAGGCAATCAACGGCATTGTCAAGGAAGAGGGCCCGTAGAGGAAAAATTTGGTAAGCTAAAATTCACAATTCCAAAATTTGTAGGTGAGTGCGATCCAGATGCATACCTCACATGGGAACTCAAGGTGGAGAAGATCTTCAGGATGCATAATTATTCAGAGGAGAAGAAATTGATCCTAGCTTCACTTGAGTTTGATGGATACGCGCTGATTTGGTGGGAACAAGTCCTCAATCAACGAGAAGAACGAAGAGAACCCCCTATTGCTTCATGGGAAGAAATGAAGCGTGAGATGAGAGCTCGTTTTGTTCCTAACCATTATAAACGTGATCTTTTTGATAAATTGCAGACTTTGAGACAGGGATCACGTTCAGTTGAGGAGTACTACAAGGACATGGAGCAAGCCAGGATTAGAGCACGAATTCATGAAGATGAAGGACACTCTATGGCACGATTTCTACATGGTCTTAACAAAGACATTAAAAGAATTGTTACTTTTCAGCCATACAACACCGTCGTTGAGTTGGTGCATCAAGCAACAAAAGCGAAAAAACAACTGCAAGAAGATACCAAACCAACAAGAACATCCTCCTTCAACTTGAGAGCTCCATCGAATATGCCTAAAGCTCGTTTTAATTTAGGACAAGGTAAACCCCCCTCTTGTACTTCTTTTGCCACTAATGCTAGTTCTACTTCAGTTTCAAAATCAGCCCCATCATCAAGTACAAAGAAATCAGCTGCATCATCTTCTTCGGTGGGTTCAACAAACAAGAGAAGTGCCATCCAATGCTTCAAATGTTTGGGTCGAGGGCATATGGCAAGAGAATGCCCAAATAGCCGAACCATGCTTGTCACCGAGGATGGAGAGTATGAATCTGCTAGTGAAGAAGACCAAGAGCCCACACTTGAGATAGGTAAATATGGAGATGCCCTTGAAGAGGATGAACAATGTGATGATTGCCCATATGAGACAGGCAGCGCATTGGTTGTCACTAAAACCCTTAGTGTACAACTAAAAGAAGATGAACATCCACAACGCCTCAATCTCTATCAAACTCAAGCAAAGGTAAGTGATAAGGTAATAAAACTTATTATTGATGGAGGTAGTTGCCGTAATTTAGCCAGTCAAGAATTGTGTGATAAACTTGATTTAAAATTATTGAAACACCCTCACCCTTTTCATGTCCAATGGCTAAGTGATTGTGGTAGTGTCAAAATACAACATATGGTCCATGTTACATTTAAAATACATGACTAAGTCGATACTGTAACTTGTGATGTTGTTCCTATGACTGTGTGTCATTTATTATTAGGACGCCCATGGCAACATGATGGACGTGCTAATACATACATCTTTAAGATGGATGGTCGAAACAAGAAATTGTTCCCCATGACACCTAATCAAATCTTAAGCCAAAATATGCAAAAGAAAGTGGGAATAACACCTGAAAAAGAAAAGAAATGGATCAAGGATAACAAAGAAGAGAAGTTAGTAATGATAGCTACCAAATCTGATCTTAAGGAAATCAGCATTAACCGAGATTTATTGCATGTGGTACTTGTGTGCAAGGATATATTGGTAGCAACTAATGACATAACCCTTCTTCCTAGTGCTATTTCCCAAGTGTTGCAGGCCTTTCAAGATATATTTCCAAATGAGATACCGAGTGGCTTACCTCCCATACGTGGCATCGAGCACCAAATTGATCTTATTCCTGGTGCCTCACTACCTAATAGGCCACCTTATCGCACCAATCCTGAAGAAGCTAAAGAAATACAACGCCAAGTACAAGAGCTACTCGAAAAAGGGTATGTACGTGAAAGGCTCAGTCCTTGTGCTGTTCCAGTCATTCTAGTTCCTAAAAAGGATGGTTCTTGGCGAATGTGTATGCATTGTCGTGCCATCAATAATATCACTATTAGATATCGCCATCCTATTCCTAGACTTGATGACATGTTAGATGAACTTCATGGTGCTACTATATTCTCTAAAATTGATTTAAGAAGTGGATATCACCAAATAAGAGTGAAATTAGGAGATGAGTGGAAGACCGCATTTAAAACTAAATTTGGTTTATATGAATGGTTAGTCATGCCATTTGGATTAACTAATGCTCCAAGTACTTTTATGCGCTTAATGAACCATGTTTTAAGATCCTTCATTGGAAAATTTGTTGTAGTATAGTTTGATGATATTTTGATATATAGCAAATCTTTGGAGGAACATGCTGATCATATACAACAAGTTCTACAAGTGCTTAGAAAAGAAAAATTATATGCTAACCTTGAGAAATGCACTTTTTGTACAAATAAGGTTGTATTCTTGGGCTATGTAGTATCTAGTGAAGGAATTGAAGTTGATGAATCTAAAGTTGAAGCAATTAAAAATTGGCCAACACCTGTAACATAGTCAAGTTAGAAGCTTTCACGGGCTTGCAGGATTTTATCGTCGTTTTGTTAAAAATTTTAGTACCATTGCTGCCCTACTTAATGAACTCCCAAAGAAAGGAAATGTGTTCAAATGGGATGAACCACAAGAAATTGCATTTAATAAATTAAAGAAGTGTTTAACCGAAGCTCCAGTTCTTGCTTTACCTGATTTCACTAAGTGTTTTGAAATTGAATGTGATGCTAGTGGACTTGGTATAGGAGGAGTACTTATGCAAGAAGGAAGACCCATAGCTTACTTTAGTGAAAAATTAGGCGGAGCTCATTTAAATTATCCTGTATATGACAAAGAAATATGCTCTTGTGCGTGTACTTGAAACCTGGCAACATTACCTATGGCCGAAGGAGTTTATTATCCACTCTGATCATGAAGCATTAAAATTTTTAAAGAGTCAATCAAAACTAAACAAAAGACATGCCAAATGGATGGAGTTTATAGAAAGTTTTCCTTATGATGAGACCATGCTCATCATAGATAGAACCAACACCACATACATATGGTCATTACCAAGTGTTGATGCAATTATTTCGGCTATGTCGGCATCTTTCACTACATCTACGACAAGTTTGCGACAGTTCACGGCATCTTCTACTTCGTCTACGTCTAATATGGTGGCTCCATCAATGTTACTTCATCGACCTCCACCTTGGCGGTCGATCACACGATTGCCCTCCTCGGCTTTTGGACATGGCGCTATCACCTTCATCAGTTCGGCCACCACCTTGGCCGCCTCCCATGCTTGACGGCGTATTCAAGAAAGGCGTATCTCCACCTCGTCCATTCCCTCAGGTCATACAAGTCACGTCGCTCCAAGGCTGGCCCAAGAGAAAGCCCAATTTGGCCACGAGTCCAGTTCGGCCGTCTGCGCGCAGCACAACTTCAAACGGGCGCCCAGGCCACATACGAAGTCCGTTTTCGACGTTCTACCACTTCACGGAAAGCTTAGGAGATAAGCTTTCCAATGGATCTTGTCTCATTGCAAAATTCCTCCTGGAGCATTGGAAATCATCAAAACAAGGTGCTGCGTCATCCAGTTGGGCCAAACTGGGCCTTGTAAGCACATCGGGCCTAAGCCCACGTGGTGGACGCCCTAGGAAAACCCTAGGACGTCCAGCACATCCCTCCTAGCCATCTCCCTCTTATAAATTCAGTAGCCGTCATCGTTTAGACTCGGGTTTTGTTAGATTAAAGTTTAGCCTTTGCTACTTTTCTTGTAATCGCGGCGTCGGTTAGACCGCTTTGTATTACTTTGTCTTGAACCCCACCTACTCGTTTGTGCCTAATTCATATTTGCAATTTCAGATTGCGTTTATCTTGTTCTTCCTCGTTCTTCGATTGCTTGCGAGGAACAAAGACCTTCGTGGTCGAGTTGATCGCGCCGCGAGATCAATAACCCTCTGAGTTGGTGTATCGATCGCTAAGGCGCAACGTCCGGGCGGTTGTAGTCGGGCCGTCAACGTCGATTCCTCCATCAATCGATAGTTATCCTCTCATCGAAAGATCGGGACCCTGTTGTTATCAAGTGGTATCGAGCACCAGGTTGATCGGTGAGAGATTTCTACCTCTGTATCTTGTTTTACCTAGAGTCCAGAAAATTGCCAAAAAAAAAAAAATTTCCCTCGTCCAAGACAATTTCGCCTTGCTTTTGCTTCGTAGTCCACACTTGTTGAGTTTACGGTTGCATCGTCGAGTCGGTTGCTGGTCTTAGAGTCTTTACCCTAGAGTTTCGAGTTCGTGTCACGTTTTTCGTCACCACCGCTGCTGTCTAGTTCAGTGTTTTGGCCGTTTCTCCTTCATACGAAGTCGGATTTTGGACTTCTTGGACTTTTTGGAAAGCTTAGAATGTCTCCTACAACTTTTGTTTTCAAGCTGAGATCTGATTCGGCCTCCAACATAGAGATATCTTGCAATATATTTCGGGCTGTCTAGAGATCCAATCTGTTACGAATTCGGTTTTCCAATCATAAGTCTTCCATCTGAACTCGGATTTTGACGTTTTGGACTTTCTGGAATCAGCACGAAATATCCAAGGAAAAGTTAGTTGGAGTGATCTCTGAATTTGGCCATCTTCAATTTGCTAAAATTTGGGAATTGTCGAGTTCTAGTCGGATTCGAATTGGATCAATCTGATCCCAGTTCGGTAAAACAGCCATATCTCTTGATTCCCTTATCCGTTTTGGGTGTTCTTGTACTTGATGGAAAGCTAAGAAGGTCCTCTACAACTTTGTCCATTGTACCAATTCCAGGAAAAGCAATCTTCGCACCCAAAAATTGCGTTGGATCTGGATCTGTCTCATCTCAGTTTTTTCTGTACAGCTTGTATTTAGGGGCCCATATCTCCTATTTCCAAACTCCGAATTGGTTGTTCCATATATGAAAATTGATGAGAACGAAAAGATCTACAACTTTGACATGGAGACCTTCCTCAAATTCGGAGCTTTTCTTGAGTGAATTTTCCGAACAATATAACTGCCCCGGCTGTCCTGTTTTGAAAGTTTGAGAAAAAAAAGGCAAGTGCAAATAAAAAAAAGCCGCACAAAAAAAAAAGAGGAAAAAAAAGAGAAAAAAAAAGAGAAGGAGCTCCCTAGCTAGGTGCTGTGTTTTGTTGAGTTGGTGACATTGTTTGTGTCTCGGCTCGCGTCTCTAGTACGGTTTGTCCTAGGACCAAGACAAGATCTGCGCTGAACGTTTATTCAACTTATTTTGGACTAGCGTGGTTTAAGCTTTTCCATTGGATTGTGCTCACCTCCTACAGCTCCACATATACTACTACCAACGAGGCACTTGTGACGGCATCGATACACCATATCTCCGAGAGTGTTGTCTCGTCGGTTCTTGACACCTTCTGCTAAGCTTGGTAAGAATTGGTAAAAACTTGAAAGAACGGGTTGAGAGTGGCGACTTGTTTAACCACATCCTATTAGCTATTGGGGACATACTATTTGTGATCATATTATTGTGCTTGTTCTCTTGTTTTCACCTAACCATGTCGGGATATGAAGACAATGGCGTGCCACAATCCCGTTGCGACAAGCGCCGAATACAATCTTTGGATCACGTGTTCCTTAAACACTTACGACAATCCACAAGGAATCGTGACATCAACATGATGAGACCATGCTCATCATAGATAGAACCAACACCACATACATATGGTCATTACCAAGTGTTGCTGCAATTACTTGGCTATGTCGGCATCTTTCACTACATCTCGACAAGTTTGCGACGAGTTCACGGCATCTTCTACTTCGTCTCGTCTATACGGTGGCTCCATCAATGTTACTTCATCGACCTCCACCTTGGCGGTCGATCACACGATGCCCTCCTCGGCTTTTGGACATGGCGCTATCACCTTTATCGGTTCGGCCACCACCTTGGCCGCCTCCCATGCTTGACGGCGTATTCAGGAAAGGCGTATCTCCACCTCGTCCATTCCCTCAGGTCATACAAATCACGTCGCTCCAAGGCTGGCCCAAGAAAAGCCCAATTTGGCCACGAGTCCAGTTCGGCCGTCTGCAAGCGACAACTTCAAGCAGGCGCCCAGGCCACATACGAAGTCCGTTTTCGACGTTCTACCACTTCACGGAAAGCTTAGGAGATAAGCTTTCCAATGGATCTTGTCTCATTGCAAAATTCCTCCTGGAGCGTTGGGAATCATCAAAACAAGGTGCTGCGTCATCCAGTTGGGCCAAACGGGCCTTGTAAGCACATCGGGCCCAAGCCCACGTGGTGGACGCCCTAGGAAAACCCTAGGACGTCCAGCACATCCCTCCTAGCCATCTCCTCTTATAAATTCAGTAGCCGTCATCGTTTAGACTCGGGTTTTGTTAGATTTAAGTTTAGCCTTTGCTTCTTTTCTTGTAATCACGCGTGTCGGTTAGACCGCTTTGTATTACTAGTCTTGAACCCCACCTACTCGTTTGTGCCTAATTCATATTTGCAATTTCAGATTGCATTTATCTTGTTCTTGCTCGTTCTTCGATTGCTTGCGGGAACAAAGACCTTCGTGGTCGTTGATCGCGCGCGAGATCAATAACCCTCTGAGTTGGTGTATCGATTAAGCTAAGGCGCAACGTCCCGGGCGGTTGTAGTCGGGCCGTCAACGTCAATTCCTCCACTAATCGATAGTTATCCTCTCATCGAAAGATCGGGACCCTGTTGTTATCAAGTGGTATCGAGCACCAGGTTGATCGGTGAGAGATTTCTACCTCTGTATCTTGTTTTACCTAGAGTCCAGAAAATTGCCAAAAAAAAAAAATTTCCCTCGTCCAAGACAATTTAGCCTTGCTTTTGCTTCGTAGTCTACACTTGTTGAGTTTACGGTTGCATCGTCGAGTCGGTTGCTGGTCTTAGAGTATTTACCCTAGAGTATCGAGTTCGTGTCACGTTTTTCGTCACCGTCGCTGCTGTCCAGTTCAGTGTTTTGGCCGTTTCTCCTTCATACAAAGTCGGATTTTGGAGTTCTTAGACTTTTTGGAAAGCTTAGAACGTCTCCTCCAACTTTGGTATTCAAGCTGAGATCTGATTCGGCCTGCAACACAGAGATATCTTGCAATATATTTTGGGCTGTCTAGAGATCCAATCTGTTACGAATTCGGTTTTCCAATCATAAGTCTTCCATCTGAACTCGGATTTTGACGTTTTGGACTTTCTGGAATCAGCACGAAATATCCAAGGAAAAGTTAGTTGGAGTGATCTCTGAATTTGGCCATCTTCAATTTGCTAAAATTTGGGAATTGTCGAGTTCTAGTCGGATTCGAATTGGATCAATCTGATCCCAGTTCGGTAAAACAGCCATATCTCTTGATTCCCTTATCCGTTTTGGGTGTTCTTGTACTTGTTGGAAAGCTAAGAAGATCCTCTACAACTTTGTCCATAGTTCCAATTCCAGAAAAGGCAATCTTCACACCCAAAAATTGCGTTGGATCTGGATCTGTCTCATCTCAGTTTTTTCTGTACAGCTTGTATTTAGGGGCCCATATCTCCTATTTCCAAACTCCAAATTGGTTGTTCCATATATGAAAATTGATGAGAACGAAAAGATCTACAACTTTGACATGGAGACCTTCCTCAAATTCGGAGTTTTTCTTGAGTGAATTTTCCGAACAATATAACTGCCCCGGCTGTCCTGTTTTGAAAGTTTGAGAAAAAAAAGGCAAGTGCAATAAAAAAAAAGCCGCACAAAAAAAAGAGGAAAAAAAATAGAAAAAAAAGAGAAGGAGCTCCCTAGCTAGGTGCTGTGTTTTGTTGAGTTGGTGACATCGTTTGTGTCTCGGCTCGCGTCTCTAGTACGGTTTGTCCTAGGACCAGCACAGTACCGCGTTGAACGTTTATTCAACTTATTTTGGACTAACGTGGTTTAAGCTTTTCCATTGGATTGTGCTCACCTCCTCTGACTCCACATATACTACTACCAACGAGGCACTTGTGACGGCATCGATACACCATATCTCCGGAGTGTTGTCTCGTCGGTTCTCGATACCTTCCGCTAAGCTTGGTAAGAATTGGTAAAAACTTGAAAGAACGGGTTGAGAGTGGCGACTTGTTTAACCACATCCTATTAGCTATTAGGGACATACTATTTGTGATCATATTATTGTGCTTGTTCTCTTTTTTCACCTAACCATGTCGGATATGAAGACAATGACGTGCCACAATCCGTTGCGACAAGCGCCGAATACAATCTTTGGATCACGTGTTCCTTAAACACTTACGACAATCCACAAGGAATCGTGACATCAACATCACCACGGCTTCATCAACGATGATGAAAAAGGTAAAATCAAGTCTGAATTGCCTCCATTTGCTGGAAAGTTTGATCCTAATACATATATTAATTGGGAAATAGCGGTAGACAAAGAATTTGCAAAGTATGATTTATCGAAAAACAAAAGATTAGTCTTTGCGATTAAAGCGTTAACATCGATCACGATATATTGGTGGAAGCATATATCTAGACATGATAAAGAACCTAAAACTTGGAGTGCCATGAAAAAACTTATGAGAGATGATTATGTTCTGAATATGATCTTTGAATATTTGCTTACTAAACTTCAACGCTTAAAACAAGGTTTTAAAACTGTTAGAGAATACTATCATGAATTGCAAAATTGTTTATTGCGTTGTGGTTTACAAGAATGTGAAGAAGCTACCGAGTTTAGATTCATACGTGGACTTAATCATGAAATTCAGGATGTTCTTGTTGATAAAACATTTAGTTCTCTTCGGACTTGATTAAATGTGCTTGTAGAGCTGATAATATACTTGCTGAATCTTCGAAAGAATCATTAGCTTCATTTGAGGCGCCTATTGTTGCACATTCTTTTGTAGCTAACATTTTGCAGAAAAGTGAGCACCATCGAGAAAAAGGTGGAGAAGAAAGCATAGAGAAAGAAGAGTTCATTGTTGCTCCATACGCATGTGAAGAGTTGGAAATTGAAGTTGCACCTACAACCACTGATGAGGACTTTGAAGGTAGTATAAAAGGTGTTGTGCTTACACAAGGTGAGAATGATTTTGATATGCTGAAATTGTCCACTACTCATGCTGTTATAGAGCAACCTTTATTGGAACCACCAGCTGATATTCCTTTGTTACAAGATGATTTACTTGTTGTCTCTTGTGATAAAGAAGAGTTGTGTGATAATGCTTCACTATCTATGCCACAACTAGTGAATGAACATAAAACTTTTATTTTAGAACAAAACAATTATGCTGAGCATAAATATGTTATTCACATTGCTAGTGAGGAAGATGAGCCTAAATTAATATCATCTTTAAATATTTTAGGTTACATTGAATTTGATGTTCTATGTGATCTAAATAGTTTAAAGGAGAGGATTTTGTACATTCGATTTGCCATGGTTATCGCGAATATTTTTCATGTTGTTGGCAAACACAATGATAAAGGAGAGTATAAAGTGCATAGAGTTTACATTTGTTTAGATTTGAAACCTCTATTTTCTATGCAACAATGTGATCAATTAGATAATTTCAATATCATATCAAGTACCCCTAATTGCCTTTATAATCTATATGATAGTTTTCAAGAAAGGAGTGCTTGGGTAATTGTGATTCTCAAGCCACTGATTTGATCGCAAAAGATATGCATGTTGCTTTGTTTCCTGTCGCTACTAACATTTTGCAGGACAATATGATGGAGTCGAGGACGACTCCACTTCAAGAAAGGGAGGATGATGAGACCATGCTCATCATAGATAGAACCAACACCACATACATATGGTCATTACCAAGTGTTGCTTGCAATTACTTGACTATGTCGGCATCTTTCACTACATCTACGACAAGTTTGCGACAGTTCACGGCATCTTCTACTTCGTCACGTCTATCTGGTGGCTCCATCAATGTTAATTCATCGACCTCCACCTTGGCGGTCGATCACACAGCTGCCCTCCTCGGCTTTTGGACATGGCGCTATCACCTTTATCGGTTCGGCCACCACCTTGGCCGCCTCCCATGCTTGACGGCGTATTCAAGAAAGGCGATCTCCACCTCGTCCATTCCTCAGGTCATACAAATCACGTCGCTCCAAGGCTGGCCCAAGAGAAAGCCCAATTTGGCCACGAGTCCAGATTCGGCCGTCTGCAAGCAAAGACAACTTCAAACGGGCGCCCAGGCCACATACGAAGTCCGTTTTCGACGTTCTACCACTTCACGGAAAGCTTAGGAGATAAGCTTTCCAATGGATCTTGTCTCATTGCAAAATTCCTCCTGGAGCGTTGGGAATCATCAAAACAAGGTGCTGCGTCATCCAGTTGGGCCAAACTGGGCCTTGTAAGCACATCGGGCCCAAGCCCACGTGGTGGACGCCCTAGGAAAACCCTAGGACGTCCAGCACATCCCTCCTAGCCATCTCCTCTTATAAATTCAGTAGCCGTCATCGTTTAGACTCGGGTTTTGTTAGATTTAAGTTTAGCCTTTGCTTCTTTTCTTGTAATCACGCTGCGTGTCGGTTAGACCGCTCAGACACTAGTCTTCGAACCCCACCTACTCGTTTGTGCCTAATTCATATTTGCAATTTCAGATTGCATTTATCTTGTTCTTGCTCGTTCTTCGATTGCTTGCGAGAACAAAGACCTTCGTGGTCGTTGATCGCGCCATGAGATCAATAACCCTCTGAGTTGGTGTATCGATCGCTAAGGCGCAACGCCTGGACGGTTGTAGTCGGGCCGTCAACGTCGATTCCTCCACCAATCGATAGTTATCCCTCTCATCGAAAGATCGGGACCCCTGTTGTTATCACAACATCACCACGGCTTCATCAACTGATGATGAAAAAGGTAAAATCAAGTCTGAATTGCCTCCATTTGCTGGAAAGTTTGATCCTAATACATATATTAATTGGGAAATAGCGGTAGACAAAGAATTTGCAAAGTATGATTTATCGAAAAACAAAAGATTAGTGCTTTGCTTAAAGCGTTAACATCGATGCGATATATTGGTGGAAGCATATATCTAGACATGATAAAGAACCTAAAACTTGGAGTGCCATGAAAAACTTATGAGAGATGATTATGTTCTGAATATGATGTTTGAATATTTGCTTACTAAACTTCAACGCTTAAAACAAGGTTTTAAAAGCTGTTAGAGAATACTATCATGAATTGCAAAATTGTTTATTGCGTTGTGGTTTACAAGAATGTGAAGAAGCTCTTGAGTTTAGATTCATACGTGGACTTAATCATGAAATTCAGGATGTTCTTGTTGATAAAACATTTAGTTCTCTTTCGGACTTGATTAAATGTGCTTGCAGAGCTGAAAATATACTTGCTGAATCTTGAAAGAATCATTAGCTTCATTTGAGGCGCTGTTGTTGCACATTCTTTTGTAGCTAACATTTTGCAGAAAAGTGAGCACCATCGAGAAAAAGGTGGAGAAGAAAGCATAGAGAAAGAAGAGTTCATTGTTGCTCCATACGCATGTGAAGAGTTGAAAATTGAAGTTGCACTTACAACCACTGATGAGGACTTTGAAGGTAGTATAAAAGGTGTTGTGCTTACACAAGGTGAGAATGATTTTGATATGCTGAAATTGTCCACTACTCATCTTTGTCATAGAGCAACCTTTAGTGGAACCACCAAATGATATTCCTTTGTTACAAGATGATTTACTTGTTGTCTCTTGTGATAAAGAAGAGTTGTGTGATAATGCTTCACTTATATCTATGCCACAACTAGTGAATGAACATAAAACTTTTATTTTAGAACAAAACAATTATCTTTGAGCATAAACATGTTATTCACATTGCTAGTGAGGAAAATGAGCCTAAATTGATGTCATCTTTAAATATTTTAGGTTACATTGAATTTGATGTTCTATGTGATCTAAATAGTTTAAAGGAGAGGATTTTGTACATTCTCGATTTGCCATGGTTATCGCAAAATATTTTTCATGTTGTTGGCAAACACAATGATAAAGGAGAGTATAAAGTGCATAGAGTTTACATTTGTTTAGATTTGAAACCTCTATTTTCTATGCAACAATGTGATCAATTAGATAATTTCAATATCATATCAAGTACCCTAATTGTCTTTATAATCTATATGATAGTTTTCAAGAAAGGAGTGCTTGGGTAATTGTGATTCTCAAGCCATCGATTTGATCGCAAAAAGATATGCATGTAGCTTTGTTTCCTGTCGCTACTAACATTTTGCAGGACAATATGATGGAGTCGAGGACGACTCCACTTCAAGAAAGGGAGGATGATGAGACCATGCTCATCATAGATAGAACCAACACCACATACATATGGTCATTACCAAGTGTTGCTGCAATTACTTCGGCTATGTCAGCATCTTTTACTACATCTACGACAAGTTTGCGACAGTTCACGGCATCTTCTACTTCGTCTACGTCTAATATGGTGGCTCCATCAATGTTACTTCATCGACCTCCACCTTGGCCAGGTCGATCACACAGTTGCCCTCCTCGGCTTTTGGACATGGCGCTATCACCTTCATCAGTTCGGCCACCACCTTGGCCGCCTCCCATGCTTGACGGCGTATTCGAGAAAGGGTATCTCCACCTCGTCCATTCCTCAGGTCATACAAGTCACGTCGCTCCAAGGCTGGCCCAAGAAAAGCCCAATTTGGCCACGAGTCCGTTCGGCCGTCTGCAAGCAAAGACAACTTCAAACGGGCGCCCAGGCCACATACGAAGTCCATTTTCGACGTTCTACCACTTCATGGAAAGCTTAGGAGATAAGCTTTCCAATGGATCTTGTCTCATTGCAAAATTCCTCCTGGAGTGTTGGGAATCATCAAAACAAGGTGCTACGTCATCCAGTTGGGCCAAACTGGGCCTTGTAAGCACATCGGGCCCAAGCCCACGTGGTGGACGCCCTAGGAAAACCCTAGGACGTCCAGCACATCCCTCCTAGCCATCTCCCTCTTATAAATTCAGTAGCCGTCATCGTTTAGACTCGGGTTTTGTTAGATTAAAGTTTAGCCTTTGCTACTTTTCTTGTAATCGCGCGTGTCGGTTAGACCGCCTGTATTACTCGTCTTCGGAACCCCATCTACTCGTTTGTGCCTAATTCATATTTGCAATTTCAGATTGCGTTTATCTTGTTCTTCCTCGTTTTTCGATTGCTTGCAGGAACAAAGACCTTCGTGGTCAGGTTGATCGCGCGCCCGCAAGATCAATAACCCTCTGGAGTTGGTGTATCGGTCGCTAAGGCGCAACGTCCTGGACGGTTGTAGTCGGGCCGTCAACGTCGATTCCTCCACCAATCGATAGTTATCCCTCTCATCGAAAGATCGGGACCCCTGTTGTTATCACCTTATATCATTAAGTACAAAAAAGGGAAGGAAAACACAGTTGCAGATGCCTTATCTCGCAGACATACTTTGTTGAATCAATTGGAAGTTAAAGTTCCAGGATTGGAAAATTTAAAGGAATTATATTCATGTGATCCAGATTTTGCAGAACCTTACTCTAAATGCCAAGAAGGAAAAGGATGGGACAAGTTTCATAAACATGATGGATTTTTATTTCATGCTAACAAACTTTGTGTTCCCCGGTCGTCCTTGCGTTTGTTACTATTGCAGGAATCACATACAGGAGGTTTAATGGGACATTTCGGTAGAGAAAAGACTTATATGATGCTTTCTGATCACTTTTATTGGCCAAGAATGAGAAAAGATGTTGAACGACTTGTACAACGATGTATCACCTGCCACAAAGCTAAGTCCAAACTAAACCCTCAAGGATTATATACTCCGCTTCCTATTCCTAATGCACCTTGGGAAGACATTAGCATGGATTTTGTTTTAGGATTACCAAGAACTAAGAGGGGGAGGGATTCTATATTTGTGGTAGTTGATAGATTTTCTAAAATGGCGCATTTCATTCCATGTCATAAGAGCGATGATGCGTCACATGCAGCTGATTTATTTTTCAGGGAAATCATTCGGTTGCATGGGATGCCGTTGACTATTGTTCATGAGATATTTTTGGTAGACATTATGGGCCAAACTTGGAACTAAGTTGTTATTCTCCACAACTTGTCACCCTCAAACTGATGGCCAAACCGAAGTGGTGAATCACACTCTTTCAATGCTTCTTCGCACTATTATAAAGAAGAGCCTCACAGAATGGGAAGATTGCTTGCCTCGTGTTGAGTTTGCATATAACCGAGCCATACATTCGACCACTCAATTGTGCCCATTTGAAGTTGTTTATGGCTTTAAGCCACATACACCACTTGACATGCTACCACTTCCCATCCAAGAGAGAACCAATATGGAAGCTATAAAACGAGCTACTTATGTGAAGAAAATGCATGCCAAAATTAAGGAAGAAATTGAGAAGAAGACATGCTACTATACAGAGAAAGCAAACAAGCATAAAAAGAAGATGTTATTTGAACCTGGAGATTTAGTATGGGTGCATCTTCGCAAAGATCGCTTTCTTGAAAAGCAAAAGTCCAAGTTGATGCCAAGAGATGGACCATTCAAAGTACTAGAGAAGATCAACGACAATGCTTACAAAATAGAGATGCCAAGAGATAACTACACTGTAAGTAGTACTTTAAATGTTTCTGACTTATCTCCTTTCTTTGGCCCTGAAGAAACAGAGTCGAGGACGACTGCATTCCAAGAGGGGAGGATGATGAGGACATCTCTACTACACATACATCACAAACTTCCTCGCATACATCACCAGCACCAACAGGGCCTATTACACGAGCTAGGGCTAAACAAATACAACAACAGGTGAATATTTTCCTTAAAGAGCAGAACATTAATGCAAATGAGAATGGATTACTACCTAATGCCTCTACTCTACTCATGATTAGGTACCATGAAAGGGATAATGAACAACAATAGGAAGAGACTAATACAAGAATAAATCAAGAGTAACACGATGAATCGAAGATGACGGCCATGAGAAACATGATATCACCGCATATGACAAGTTCAACGCTGAAGTCATCGCTTAGGTCATGTATAAGCATAACATCATCGCATATGTAAACATTCAAGCTGAAGTCATCGCTGAGGTCATTCTTTCTTGTGCAAGAAGTAACATGTGGTAAAATTGAATTTTACAACCAATATTAAATTGTATCTTAGTTGTCATGAGTTGTAAAGTTGAACTTTACAACCAATATTAAATTGTAACATAGTTGTCATGAGTTGTGTAGATGTTTCTACATAATTGTAAACCTTTTTATTATTCCAACTTTGTAGCCCTATAAATAGAGGGCAACCCCCCCATATGTAATCAGATTTGACATTCAGAATAGAAGTTCTTGTTCTAGGGCTTGTGTGTGAGAGAAACTCCACCCCCTTAGAATTGGGAATTATCTGAGTGCCCTTGACTCCGTCGTTCTTGTGATTGCGTATGTGATTACAAGAACACGTTTACTCCACATGAGCGAGTAGACAAAAGGATCGAAGCGTGTGGTTGGGTGAATCGAGTGTCGCAGGTTGCCGTAATTGAGACGGTGGTTGGCGGTATCATTCATCAGGTTGCACAGATCCATTATCTCCAATCCTACGCCGTGAAGATCGGGACAAACCACGGACCGATCCGTATCAGAAGCTCAGGGCTCAGGACCCAACGCCGTCGGTCGGCGCGCCGCTGACAGATACGCCGGGTCCCCAAGGTCATCAAGAATTAAATGTGCGTCTTGTCTTTGGAGCACCCGCAAAAACTCTTGGTGGGTTGGCGGCGGTCCGTCAACCACCAGCATGGGCAAAGACACGTCTTGATGGTAGCGGTCGGCACAAGGCGATCGGAGATACACTCGATTACCCGGCAGATCTTGTGCGCCTCGGCATGGCAAAAAGGAGATGACTATTCAACGGACCGACGCAAGCTACAGTGGCCGGAGGCCGCCTATAAAAGGGGCATACAGGCCACAAGAACACACCCACTTCTGGAGACACACAACACACTCGAGAGATAGCCACTGTAGAACAGGAGCACTTGCACTCTCGTAGGAGCTCTAGTTCCCGGCGGTAGTTCTCCACGCCCAGGTAATTATAGGAACACACACAGTGCCTTGAGCACTTATTGTACTCGAGGCCCGGGCTTCCCAAAGCCTGGACTTCACCCCCTTGTACTCGTTTAAGCTCAGGCATTAAACGAAGACTGGAGGTAGGGCTATTATTCGACAGTGGAGGTCTGAACCAGGATAAAAACACTCGTGTCATCACTATCACCCATCCAGTCTCGACCCGCCCGACTGCGTCGGGACGTAAGTCCTTTCCCTCGGCAGCGTCCGGCCAAGCGGCCGGGCTTCGGTCCAAGGGGTAGGGCCGCCTTTGGGCCTCGCACCCACCTTTTCCTTGCTTATCGGCCCGCGAAGGTTTGCCTCCCGGTCGCCGATAGCTGACGCCCACCGTAGGGCCCGATTGCGGTCTTCTCCTCTCGATCGAGTCATGGATGGCCTTGTTGTCATACGACGATATTGGTACCGTAGACCTCAACTACGACGATCGTGACGATCTCGACGACGTCGACGAGTTGTACGAGGAGTGGCAAGCTGGTATCCTCGCCGAAGCTCAGGCTGACGAGATGGAGGTGGAAGCAACACCCACCTCGAGAGTAGCTATTCGCTCCCCAGCTTTGCCCGGTCAAGCTGGCACTTTCGCTGACTCACGTCAGCGAAACCCTCATGGAGGGACTGGGGCACCGCCACCAGTGCCGCAACCGGATAGACTGCGCACGTTCGCGGTCGCGTCCGAAGAGGAGGACAAGTCTGTCTGCGCATGAATCGGCGCCTCGCCGTCGGGGCGGCAATGATCTGGCGTGTGCTCATGGCAGTTGAGGGTGCCGATGGCACCGCCTCCGTGGGTGACACCGACATGTCTCCTTCGCGGGAACTCGCGTCACGCCATGTCTTTGGGGCGTCAGGCGGAGCGACCCCGCACCAGCCACGCACTGACCTAAGCGAAGAGCACCAGCGGCGTGAAGCCGCACGTAGCCTCTTCGCCGGGTTAGTCGGGCGGACTTTGGCGGACATCCGTCGCAGGCCTGCCGCCCCGACGCCCGCCACTCGCGTCGCACGTGCGCACTCGCCTACCACTACTGTCACCAACCCGGTGCAGCGTAGTCAGCAAAGGGTTAAGGCGATTGCCCAGGTCATGCGTGACTTGGAGAAGGTCCCACGAGGGTTCACCATGGCCGACCTAGGCGCCGCGGTTGCGGACGGCATAGAGGAGCTCGCCGGGGATCTCGGTGAGCATTTCCAGGCCCTGTCGCACACCAGTGGCTCCTCGAGGCGGCGCGGCCAGAGCGTTCGGTCGCGTCGACGGGCATCCACGTCCACACCAGACTGCGCTCCTCAGCGCACCCCGGGCGAAGTTTTTTCCGGCCTCGAGCCGCTTCCGGGTGGAAGACCCCTCGTTGGAAACAACGGGGCCGCCCCTGGATGCCCGGCCTTCTCCCGACCTTTGCGCGAGGCCTCAAGGCCTCGCAAGTTCAAGCCCGGGAGCATCGAGAAGTTCGACGGGAGCAAGAATCCCGACAAATATATCGCTGTCTATACTACCGCCATCCTGGCCGCAGGCGGTAATGAGGCCGTTATGGTCAACTATTTCCCTACCGTCTTGGAGGGAATGGTCCGAACCTGGCTCTTCAACCAGCGCCGAGGTTCAATACGAAGCTGGGAACAGCTGCAGGAGGCACTCCGGACGAACTTCTAGGGCTGCTACGCACGCCTTGGAAAGCCCCAAGACCTCAAACTTGTGGTCCAAAGGGCGGGAGAAGGCCTGCAGGACTACGTCCGCAGGTTCGTCCAGGTGCGCAACACCATCCCGTCGATCTCCGACGAGGCCATCGTTGAGGCCTTCAAGGAGGGAGTACGGAACACCCGTTTCACCGAGGACCTTGAGCTCCATCCGGTCCACACTGCAGCTGATTTATTTCGTGCTGCAGAAAGATATATCAACGCCTCCGAGACGGTGGAGCGCAAGAGAGGGAGAACGGAGGAGAAGGCGGCCCGTACTGGGACAGACGTAAGAAGGGCGACGCCGAGAGGAAGAAGAAGAAGAAGATGAAGAAGAAGAAGAAGAAGAAGGAGCCTGCCATCCCGAACTACGTCGCGGCGGTGGAGCCCGAGAGGCCCGCTCCTCTTGAGCGGCCGCCTCCACGGCCAAACCCTTGCCGGCAGTAGAGGAATGGCCGGGCGCGAGCTAGCGCGGCGAGCTCCCCAACCCTCCGATCAACCGCTACTGCCTTCTCCATTGGCGATCGACCACGACTGCGTCTTTGCGGGACGTGGGCCGTCTTGATTGGAGGACTTCTGGCCGGCGCGGCCCATGCCCGAACTCCCCGACCATGGAGTCCCAGAAGATCGGGCGCCTCTGGGCGCCCATGGCAACGCCTTCCAGGAGGCTCGCGCGCATGTCGCCGTGATCTTTGGCGGTGTTTCCGGCTATAGCTCGCGACACGAGCTTAAGGCCGCTGCCCGGGAGGTTTACCACCTCGAGAAGGGTAAGCTCGGAGACGCACCCCTGCGGTGGTCTCATCAGTCGATCACTTTCTCCGAGAATGGTTATCCCCCCAGAATGACTAGGCCCTAGTGCTTGCCGCTGGTGCTCTGTCCGACCATCAGTAACACGCGAGTCGATCGTGTGTTGGTGGATGGCGGGAGCTCCTTGGACATCGTCACTGCTCAGGTCCTTGAGCAGATGTAGGTCCCACGGTCCAAGATCAAGGACATAGCCATTCCCTTTCATGGCATTGTCCTTGGGTCGTCCTTACAACCGATCGGGCAGATCGTGCTGCCCGTGACGTTTGGAACCCCCCAGAACTTCCGGACGGAGTACGTCACCTTCGAGGTGGTGGACTCCGAGCTCCCGTACAACGCCATCCTTGGACGCCCTGCGTTGTCCAAGTTCATGGCGGCCACCCACCATGGGTGCCACTGCCTGAAGATGCCGGCCCCTCATGAGGTCATCACGATCAAGGCCAGCCACAAGGCCGCTATGGCATGTGATGAGAGCGCATTGGCCATGGTCGGACAGCTCCTCGAGCGCGGTCCAGCCAAGGCCGAACGGCCGCGGTCCGCCCCAAGGTGGCCCTGCAGCCGCAGGAGCCCACCAAGGCAGTCCCTATCTCCGAGGACGACCCAGCTAAGGTCGTCCACGTAGGGGTCAACCTCGAGTCCAAATAGAAACTCGAGCTCGTCACCTTCCTCCGGGCTAACGTAGACGTGTTCGCGTGGGAACTGTCCGACATGCTCGGAGTCCTAAGGGAGGTAATCGAGCACAGGCTAGCTGTTCAGCCTGAAAAAAAAGCCTATCAGACAGACCCTACGTCGCTTCCCCAAGTGGAAGGCCGACATCATTCAGGAGCAACTCGGCAAGCTCCTCCAAGCCGGCTTCATCCGAGAAGTCGAGCATTCCGACTGGCTCGCTAACCCAGTCGTCGTCAAGAAGAAGGGCGGAAAGTGGCGAATGTGCGTTGACCATCGCGACCTCAACGCCGCCTACCCCAAAGACAATTTTCCCCTGCCGCGCATAGACCAGCTGGTCGACGCAACGGCGGACTCGGCGCTCATGAGCTTCCTGGATGCCTACTCGGGCTATCACCAGATCACGTTGGCAAGGGAAGACGAAGAGAAGACTGCCTTCATGATGCCTTTTGGTACCTTTTGCTACACGACCATGTAATTCGGTCTAAAGAACGCCGGAGCCACGTTCCAGCCATTGATGCAGAAGACGGTCCCTGATAAGATAGGGCGCATCGTAGAGGTTTATGTAGACAACGTTGTTGTAAAAAGCAAAGTCCCACGGGACCATGTAACCGACCTTCAGAAAACTTTTGCCAATCTCAGGAAGCATCAAGTTAAACTAAATCCTGAATAATGTGTCTTTGGTGTCCGGTCTGGAATGTTGCTTGGCTACGTGATAAGGAAGGCGAGCATCGGGGCAAACCCCAAGAAATCGAGGCCATCGAGAATATGAGGTCGCCAACCTGCACCAAGGAGGTGCAAGCCCTCACCGGGCGGATGGCGGCTCTCAGCAGATTCATATCTCGTCTCGGCGAGCGCAGTGCACCTTTCTGTAAGATCCTGCGCAAGCACAATGGTTTCGAATGGACAGAGGAAGCCGAGGCCGCTTTCAGCGAGCTAAAGCGTTACCTGTCCACGTCTCCCGTCCTAGCCACGCCAAAGCTCGAGGAAGATCTACTCCTCTATTTGGTGGTTGCCCTGCAGGCTGTGAGTACTACACTAGCAGTCGAACGCGAGGGCAAGCAACAGCCCGTCTACTACGTAAGCGAGGTACTGCATGGACCTAAGGAGCGGTACCCCGAGGTTCAGAAACTCTTGTACACCTTGCTTATGGCCTCGCGTAATTTGCGTCACTATTTCCAAGCCGATCCAATTACGGTCCCAACGAGTTTTCCGCTAAGGGATATCATCCGGAACCCCGACGCAAACGGATGGGTCGCAAAGTGGGCGGTCGAGCTTGGTGAATTCGACATCAAGTTCGTACCCCAAACAGCGATCAAGTCCTAAGTCGTGGCTGACTTCTTGGCCGAGTGGACTAGGTCAGCCGACCCTTCTGGAGGATAGCCCGAGCTCGCAAGCCAAGAAGCGCACTGGACCATGTTCTTCGATGGGTCACGCCAATTCGAGCGATCAGGTTGTGGGTTTGTCCTCATCTCCCCCAAGGACAACAAATTCAGCATATAGCACAGCTCCATTTTCCCGCAACGAACAATGCTGCGGAGTACAAAGGCCTCCTAGCCGGCCTACGAGCATGGACTGCGCTCGGCATAAAACGGCTAACAGCGAAAGGGGATTCACAGTTGGTCGTCTGCCAAGTAAACAAGGAGTTTCAGTGTTTCGACAACTCAATGGTGCGATACTTGGCAGAAGTGAGAAAGCTGGAGAAACACATAACGAACTTCGAAGTGTGTACGTTCCCAGACTGGCTAATAGCCTGGCCGATAAGCTCGCGAAGCTCCGCTCCTCACAAGAAACCGCCCCGGTGGGGGTGCTTGGGCAGCACCTACTAAAGTCCTCTATTCCCTCCGGAGAAGAGGCCCCCGAGAAGGCGGTTGCCTCGACCCAAACGACCGGTACCGTTTCGTTCCTAGAGCAGCGCGACACCTGGTTGACACCATTCGTCCAGTTCTTGACGCATGGGACACTGCCACAGGACCCAGCTGAGAAATCCCGGCTCCAAAGGCAAGCCCGACCTTACTGATTACTCGGGGGCTTGCTATACCGAAGGGGTTCTAACGGCGTACTTTGCAAGTGCGTGACCCAGGAGGAAGGCAAATTTCTCCTCCAAAACATCCACGACGGGATCTGCGGGGCTCATGCCTCTTTCAGAACCCTAGTGGAAAAAGCCTTTCGCATAGGTATTACTGGCCCACTGCGTTGACCGACGCAAGGGAGCTAGTAAAACGTTGCCCAGCCTGCCAATATCATGCCCGAGTGTCCCAGCAGCCAACATACGAGCTGCAAACTATCCCGCTGACCTGGCCATTCTCGACGTGGGGAATGGACATACTTGGTCCGTTCCCAGAGGCCTAAAGGGGTGCACGCACCTGTTCGTCGCCATCGACACTTTCACTAAGTGGATCGAGGCTGAACCAGTGTCGAGCATATCAGCCCAAACGGCCAAGAGGTTCCTCAGGAACAACATCGTGACCAGATTCTGCGTCCCGAGCAAGCTGATCGCTGATAATGGGACACAGTTCACGAGTGAGCTATTCTAGGATTACTGTGAAGAGCTCGGCATGAAGGTCGCCCTAGCCTCGGTGGCTCACCCACAGAGCAACGGCGCGGCCGAATGTGCAAACGAGCAGATTATGCAGGGCATCAAGCGCCGAGTTTACGACGCTCTCATCGAGCATCGTCACAACTGGGTAGAAGAGCTACCCTCGGTGCTTTGGGTAGCCCGGACAACCTCTAATCGGGCTACCGGAGAGACCCCATTCAGGCTTGTATACGGCTCGGAAGCGGTCCTACCCGCCGAGCTAAGACTCGGTTCAGTCCGTGTTGATTTTGCAGGTGAAATCGACAATGACGAGGAACGACTGTTGGATCTCGACCTATCTGAGTCCTGCCGCGAGCAAGCACTTCTGCGAGTGGCAGCATACCAGCAATCCCTCCGACGGCACGCGGCTAAAAAGGTACAGACCCAGACCTTGCAAGTTGGCGACTTGGTTCTAAGACGAGTTCAGAACCTAGCCCATGCCAATGAGCTCACCCCAAGGTGGGAAGGTCCGTACACGGTCGTATCAGCCACACGCCCGGGGGCTATAAGACTGGCTATGCCGGATGGCAGAGTCCTCAACAGTTCATGGAACATCGCTCAACTCCGGAGGTTCTACGTCTGAGCAAAGGTCGTAAGTCTCCTCCCCCCCCACCCCCTCTCTTTTTTCCTTTTGTTCATCTTTTCACTCCCCAGAAAGCCCCCAAGCTAACCCCGGTGACCGAAACTTAAGATCAAGCTTGGGAGAAAGCTCGGGCTGTCTCAGTACACATCGGCAGAGTAGTGGCTACGCAGAAGCTAAACCCTGTGATTCCCTTGGACACGGGTAAGTCTGGAATGAAAAGTGGCCGCAGCGTCGGTCTCTTTTTATAACCAAGATCAGGAATTCGAAGCGATCCCAAGAGTTATAGCGTCGGGAAGCAGCTCCGACGCGGAACTATTTCCAAGATTTGATGCGAACGTCTCTCGGGACATGGCGCAACAGTCAAGTCGACGTTTGACATTCCAGGGAGAGGGTGGACCGAGGAAGCAAAGGTCAAAACAAGTCAATGTCATTTTCAAAAGTATTTACACAAAAGGGGCAAGTCGGATCACCGCCTAGGAAAAGAAAAATACAAGGGCCTACGACTTAGGCTGGCACCTGAGCTTCCGAAGCTCGGCAAGCGCTTCGTCGTGTTGACTCTGAAGATCAAGGAAGTCTTTTTCCCTATCCCGGGCGGTCCGCATCTCAGTCCGCAAGACTTCATTGGCTGCTTCCAGATGCCGCACGGTGTCCCGGTGGGTCTTCAGCAGATCCTCCGTCGCGGCTGTAGCCAACTTCGCCCAGGAAAGCTCTGCAGCAAGGAGGTCACGCTCCTCCGCCGATCGAAGACGCTCCTCGAGCTAGGTGGCGCAGTCGCGTTCGGCCTTAAGGGCCTCCAGCGACCGACATGAAACATCCCCGGCGTCATCCCGCGCCGCGGCTAAGGCCACCTCCGTCGCCGCGACTCGAGCTTCCAGAGCCACTGCCTGGACCGAGCTTGAGCGAGCTTCCTCCAGCGCAGCGCGCACGGCCTCGGCCTACTGTCGCCAGCGTGCACCGTCCGCCCGCAAGACCTCCCGCTCAGCATCGTGCTTAGCCCCAAACGAGCAAGCGATGCCGACGACCTCGCGGTAGAACTGCACCTAGAGGATAGGCTAAGGGAAAAGAAAAAACCCAGGAAGGGTCGACACAAAAGTTAAGCTCGAAAGCACTTACCTGCCTTGTGGCCGCCGCGGTCATGGACTCGTACTAAGCCCGGGAGATGCTCTTGAGCATAGGAAGCGCCATCACCAAGTCGCCCGAGCTTCTGCTCGAGCTGCTTGGTTCCTGAGGCGCTCCCCCTACAGCCTCGCCCGTACCTCCCACAGGCTCGGCCGCTTCTCCTGCAGCCTCACGTGCCCCCTCCACCGGCCCGGCCTAGGCCCCATCGGCTGCTCCCGGCGCCGTCTCCTCCACCGGCTCGGCCTGGGCCCCATCAGCCGCTCCCGGCACCGTCTCCTCCGACGGCTCGGCTAACTCCCCTATAAGCCCAGCAGCACCAACGGCTTGAAGGCATGGTTCGGGGGCGAAATCAGTTTGCACCCAGGCGTCTACCTTCGGCTTAGCCCCCAGCCGGTTCACTAGCCACTCTCAGCGATCGGTGAGGGGCGGTCGGAGCCGGAAAAACTCTTCTTTGGCGCCATGCGGCGAGTGAGAGCTTGTGCTCGACCCACGCTGGTGTCGCAACGACCCATCCCGCGACAACCAACGGAGCCACGCTCCACACAGCCGCACCGGGACGACGCTGGCTGTCCTAATGACCCGGACGGGCCAGTTCCAGCCAAGGAGGAGGGTGTCGCCCATGTCCAATGGAGGGAAAGGCATGTTGCTCCTCGAAAAAAGATCCGACAAACCGCCGAAGTCAATCGGGCGCCACCCGGTCGAGGTCCGCCCCTCGACACGGAGCGGCGCCAGGAGCGATGTCCCGTCATCCGTCTCCACCTCCACGAATGTGGCCTAGGAGCGCACGTCATTGTGTGCCACCAACGGGAGGGCAAAGGGCCTCGAGCCTCGAGACCCGGGCTCATTCTCGAAGGGGTCATTCTCCCAGGCTAGTTCCTCCGGCCGCACCGGGATGAGTTCCCCCGCTTGAGAGGACAGGGCGACTGAGAACAAAGAAAGAAACAATCGAAGCACGCCCGATCAGCCTAGGAGCCATGATAGGCAGAGAAAAGGAAGAAAGAAAAGGCACAGTGACTTACGAGCAAGCGCGACATCCGTCCCGGCCAACGCATCGCCCGAGTCATCATCATTAGCCAGCACCAACCGACGCCTTTTCGGCGCCGGCTGAGTATCCCGCGCACCGAACGGGCCTCGGCCTCGGGAACCCCAAGCCCGGCCGGGTCGATGTGAGCGAGCAGAGTCTGGCGCCACCGCCCATGAGCTATTTTGCCTCGGTAGCGCTCGGCCAGCTTCTTCAAGGGCGGCCGCGAGCCCCCGGTCTGTTCTTTCTGCGCCAGGTCCAAGCCCGAGTCGCCACCGGCCGTCAACTGGCAGCTCCCAAAGCCGCCGCCGGCGCAGGTGTGGCGGGCCTAGCTTCCTCGCCCACTTCCCCCTGCAAGATAAGTCATGCCCATCAGCCCGCGCCCACGGAAGACAGCTTCCAGAAGTGTTTAAACCCACGGGAGTACGTACCTCGTCCAGGACGTTGCGGACTCCTGAGCCTGATGGCTCGTTATGGTGCGCGGGCAGGAGAAGCCTCACAGCCTGGACCACGTCGTCCCCGGGTAGGGCTGCAAAGAAAAGAGCGGGAACATCAAAAACGTACCCGAAGAAAGCTCAGGCGGAGGACTGCAAGGTCGAAGGAAGGAACTTTCAGGAAGTACCTTCGCGGGTGAGATAGTCCCACCCGCGGAACTTGAAGAAAGGGCGAACCCGCTTCCGCAGCGGGCTCACCCGATGCCTGATACAATGTCGTAGCCGTTAAGCCCCCGGCCGGCCAAATCCCAGATTTTGGCCGCCGAGGCCGCTCACCGGCTCAAATAAGGTCGGCGTCAACTTCCCAGGGCTCGCGTTCGCGAACCATAGAAAGCAGTCGTCGAGCACCCTGGCATAGTACCACCGTGACGCCCACCCCCCGACCTTCTCCTTGGCCTTGAACACCGGGTATACGGGCTTCATGTCGCGGCGGAGCTTGAAGTAGGCGCACCCCGTGATAACAGCAGGGGTCCCGATCTTTCGATGATTCAACAAGTACATTTTCAGCTCTACAAGCACATTTAATCAAGTCTGAAAGAGAACTAATTGTTTCATCAATAAGAACATTCTGAATTTCTTGATTAAGTCCACGTATGAACCTAAACTCGGTAGCTTCTGCACATTCTTGTAAACCACAAGGCAACAAACAATTTTGCATTTCATGATAGTATTCTCTAACTATTTTAGAACCTTGTTTTAAGCGTTGAAGTTTAGTAAGCAAATATTCAGCATCATATTCGGGAACATAATCATCTCTCATAAGTTCTTTCGTGGCACTCCAAATTTTAGGTTCTTTATCATGTCTAGATATATGCTTCCACCAATATATCGCATCTGATGTTAACGCTTTAACTGCAGCATTAATTTTTTGTTTTTCAGATAAATCATACTTTGCAAATTCATTGTCTACCGCTATCTCCCAATTAATATATGCATTATGATCAAACTTTCCAGCAAATAGAGGCAATTCAGACTTGATTTTACCTTTTTCATTATCAGTTGATGAAGCCGTGGCGATGTTGATGTCACGAATCCTTGTGGATTGTCGTAAGTGTTTAAGGAACACGTGATCCAAAGATTGTATTCGGCGCTTACTGCAACGGGATTGTAGCACGTCATTGTCTTCATATCCTGACATGGTTAGGAGAAAAACAAGAGAACAAGCACAATAATATGATCACAAAGAGTATGTCCCTAATAATTAATAGGATGTGGTTAAATAAGTCGCTCACTCTCAACCCGTTCTTTCAAGTTCTTACCATTCTTACCAAGCTTAGCAGAAGGTGCCAGCAACCGAGGAGACAACACTCCTGGAGATATGGTGTATCGATGCCGTCACAAGTGCCTGGTTGGTAGTAGTATATGTGGAGCTGTAGGAGGCTGAGCACAATTCAATGGAAAAGCTTGAACCATGTTAGTCCAAAGCAAGTTGAATAAACGTTCAACGCGGTACTGTGCTGGTCATAGGACAAACCGTACTAGAGACGCGAGCCGAGACACAAACGATGTCACCAACTCAACAAAACACAGCACCTAGCTAGAGAGCTCCTTCTCTCTTTTTTTTTCTTTTTTTTTTTTTTGTGCGGCTTTTTTTTTATTGCACTTGCCTTTTTTATTTCTCAAACTTTCAAAACAGGACAGCAGGGGCAATTATGTTGTTCAGCAAATTCACTCAAGGAAAACTCCGAATTTGAGCAAGGTCTCTATGTCAAAGTTATAGATCTTTTCGTTCTCATCAATTTTCATATATGGAACAATGAATTTGGAGTTTGGAAATAGGAGATATGGGCCCCTAAATACAAGCTGTCCAGAAAAAAATCTGAGATGAGACAGATCCAGATCCAACGCTATTTTTGCGTGTGAGTATTGCGTTTTCTGAAATTGGTACAATGGACAAAGTTGTAGAGGATATTCTTATCTTTCCATCAAGTATAAGAACGCCCAAAACGGATAAGGGAATAAAGAGATATGGCTGTTTTACCGAACTGGGATCAGACTGATCCAATTCGAATCCGACTGGAACTCAAGAATTCCCAAATTTTAGAAACATGAAGATGGCCGAATTCAGAGATGACTCCAACTAACGTTTCCTTGGATATTTCGTTCTGATTCCAGAAAGTCCAAAAACGTCAAAATCCGAGTTCGGATGGAAGACTTATGATTGGAAAACCGAATTCATGACAGATTGGATCTCTAGACAGCCCGAAATATATTGCAAGATATCTCTGTGTTGAAGGCCGAATCAGATCTCAGCTTGAATACCAAAGTTGGAGGAGACATTCTAAGCTTTCCAAAAAGTCTAAGAACTCCAAAATCTGACTTTGCATGAAGGAGAAACGGCCAAAACACTTAACTGGACAGCAGCGACGGTGACGAAAAACGTGACACGAACTCGAAACTCTAGGGTAAAGACTCTAAGACCAGCAACCGACTCGACGATGCAACCGTAAACTCAACAAGTGTGGACTACCAAGCAAAAGTAAGGCTAAACTGTCTTGGACGAGGGAAATTTTTTTTGGGCAATTTTCTGGACTCTAGGTAAAACAAGATACAGAGGTAGAAATCTCACACCGATCAACCTAATGCTCTGATACCACTTGATAACAGCAGGGGTCCCGATCTTTCGATGAGAGGGATAACTATCGATTGGTGGAGGAATCGACGTTGACGACCCGACTACAACCGTCCAGGACGTTGCGCCTTAGCGACCGATACACCAACTCCAGAGGGTTATTGATCTCGCGGACGCGCGATCAACCTGACCACGAAGGTCTTTGTTCCTGCAAGCAATCGAAGAACGAGCAAGAACAAGATAAACGCAATCTGAAATTGCAAATATGAATTAGGCACAAACGAGTAGGTGGGGTTCCGAAGACGAGTAATACAGGCGGTCTAACCGACACGCGCGATTACAAGAAAAGTAGCAAAGGCTAAACTTTAATCTAACAAAACCCGAGTCTAAACGATGACGGCTACTGAATTTATAAGAGGGAGACTGCTCGGAGGGATGTGCTGGACGTCCTAGGGTTTTCCTAGGGCGTCCAACACGTGGGCTTGGGCCCGATGTGCTTACAAGGCCCAGTTTGGTCCAACTGGATGACGCAGCACCTTGTTTTGATGATTCCCAACGCTGCAAGAGGAATTTTGCAATGAAACAAGATTCATTAGAAAGCTTATCTCCTAAGCTTTCCGTGAAGTGGTAGAACGTTGAAAACGGACTTCGTATGTGGCCTGGGCGTCCGTTTGAAGTTGTGCTGCACGTAGACGGCCGAACTGGACTCGTGGCCTAATTGGGCTTTCTCTTAGGCCAGCCTTGGAGCGACGTGACTTGTATGACCTGAGGGAATGGATGAGGTGGTGATAAGCTTTTCTTGAATACGCCATCAAGCATGGGAGGCGGCCAAGGTGGTGGCCGAACTGATGAAGGTGATAGCGCCATGTCCAAAAGCCGAGGATGACAACTGTGTGATCGACCTGGCCAAGGTGGAGGTCGATGAAGCAGCGTTGATGGAGCCACCATATTAGACATAGACGAAGTAGAAGATGCCGTGAACTGTCGCCAACTTGTCGTAGATATAGTGAAAGATGCCGACATAGCCGAAGTAATTGCTGCAACACTTGGTAATGACCATATGTATGCGGTGTTGGTTCTATCTATCATGAGCATGGTCTCATCACCCCGCTATATTGTTCCCGCCGGTCGTGGTCAGCTCGTAGAAGTTGAGGAAGAGGCTGACCAAGGGCTCCACCCCGACAAATGCCTCGCAGAGATGCGCGAAGATCGTCAGAAATAGGATCGAGTTGGGATTGAGATTCGGCAACTCGATCCCGCACTGAGCGAGAACCGCGTCAACGAACATGGACTCCGGAACCCGGAGCCCGTGAACCGCAAAGAGCTCGAAGCGAACGAACTCCTTGCTCTTGGGCGCGGGAACCGTCTCGTCGCCGGCCGCCCTCCATCCGCCAACCTCGATGAAGCCAGCGGATTGCAGCCCCTTCAGGTCGTCCTAAGTGAGGAGACTCCGCGTGAAGGGCGCCATCGGAAAGGGAAGGATCGGAGGGTGGAAAGATGGCGGAAAGGCAAAGGAACGAGGAAGGCAAGAAGACCGAGTAGCACAAGAGAGCGTAAAGGGGAACGGCGAAGGGAAAGCTGCCTGATATAAACTGGCGCAGGGAGACGAACCGTCGCCTGTCCGCCTGAAGACGCGAAAACCAAGGGGAAGCAGCGGCGCGCATAACCGCGTTTCGGTTGGGATTCCCGCCGAAGCCAAGGAAACCGTCCGCACCCCAATCATTTCGCCCGAGGGCAGTTTCCAAATAAACCTTTGAGCGGCGCGACCTCGTCCCGCTCGAGGCTCGGGGCTAGCTATTGGAAATACGACCCACTGACTTGCCTTCGGCCCCACGGGAAGTAAGCCCGGACTTGGCAAGCTCACGTTCGAGCTTGGCAGGCTCGCGCCCGAGCTACACCTTGGCCAGGTCGTTCACAAAGTTGCCTTCGTCGGCTTTGGGACATGGCGCTATCACCTTCATCAGTTCGGCAACCACCTTGGCCGCCTCCCATGCTTGATGGCGTATTCAAGAAAGGCGTGTATCTCCACCTCGTCCATTCCCTCAGGTCATATAAGTCACGTCGCTCCAAGGCTGCCCAAGAGAAAACCCAATCTGGCCACGAGTCCAGTTCGGCTGTTTGTGCACAGTATAACTTCAAACGGACACCCAGGTAACATACGAAGTCCGTTTTCGATGTTCTACCACTTCACGGAGAGCTTAAGAGATAAGCTTTCCAATGGATCCAGTCCCATTACAAAATTCTGCCTGGACTGTCAGAAATCATCAAAACAAGGTGCTGCGTCATCCAGTTGGGCCAAACTACGCCTTTTAAGCACATCGGACCCAAGCCCATGTGGTGGACGCCCTAGGAAAATCCTAGGATGTCTAGCACTTCCCTCCTAGCCGTCTCCCTCTTATAAATTCAGTAGCCGTCATCGTTTAGACTCGGGTTTTGTTATATTAAAATTTAGCCTTTGCTACTTTTCTTATAATCGCGCGTGTCGATTAGACCACCTGTATTACTCGTCTTTGGAACCCCACCTACTCGTTTGTGCCTAATTCATATTTGCTTGCAGGAACAAAGACCTTCGTGGTCAGGTTGATCGCGCGCTCGTGAGATCAACAACCCTCTAGAGTTAGTGTATCGGTCGCTAAGGCGCAACGTATATGAAAAAGATTGATCCTAATGTATATATTAATTGGGAGATAGCGGTCGACAAAGAATTTGCAAAGTGTGACTTCTTTGAAAAACAAAAGATTAGTACCACAGTTAAAGCGTTAACGTCAAATGCAATATATTGGTGGCATATATTTAGACATGATAAAGAACCTAAAACTTGGAGTGCTAGAAAAAACTGATGAGAGATGATAATGTTCCTGAATATGATGCTCAATATTTGTTTACTAAACTTCAACGCTTAAAACAAGGTTGTAAAACTGATAGAGAATACTAATGAATTGCAAAATTGTTTGTTGCATTGTGGTTTACAGGAATGTGAAGAAGCTACTGAGTTTAGGTTCATACGTGGACTTAATCATGAAATTCAGAATGTTCTTGTTGATGAAACATTTAGTTCTCTTTCAAACTTGATTAAATGTGCTTGTAGAGGTGAAAATATACTTGCTGAATCTTCGAAAGAATCATTAGCTTCATTTGAGGCGTCCATTGTTGTATCTTCTTTTCTAGCTCACATTTTGCAGAAAAGTGAGCACCATCGAGAAAAGGATGGAAAAGAAAGCTTGGAGAAAGAAGAGTTCATTGCTGCTCCATACGTATGTGAAGAGGTAGAAATTGATGTTGCATCTACAACCACTGATGAGGAATTTGAAGGTAATATAAAAGGTATCGTGCTTACATAAGGTGAGAATGATTTTGATATGCTGAAATTGTCTGCTACTCATGCTGTCATAGAGCAACCTTTAGTGGAATCACCCGCTGATATTCCTTTGTTACAAGATGATTTATTTGTTGTCTCTTGTGATAAAGAAAAGTTGTGTGATAATGCTTCACTTATATCAATGCCACAATTAGTGAATGAACATGGAACTTTTATTTTAGAAGAAAACACTTATGCTGAACATAAACATGTTATTCACATTGCGAGTAAAAAAGATGAGCTTAAATTGATGTCTTATAAATACTTTAGCTTACATTGAATTTGATGGTCTATGTGATCTAAATAGTTTAAAGGAGTGAATATTTATATATTCTGATTTGCCATGGTTATCATGAAATATTTTTCATGTTGTTGCCAAACACAATGATAAAGGATAGTATAAAGTGCATAGAGGTTACAATTTTTCAGATCTAAAACCTCTATTTCCTATGCAACAATGTGATCAATTAGATAATTTCAATATCATATCAAGTACCCCTAATTTCCTTTATAATCTATATGGTCTATGTGTTGCTGCAATTACTTCGGCTATATCGGCATCTTCCACTACATCTACGACAAGTTGGCGACAGTTGACGGCATCTTCTACTCCGTCTACGTCTAATATGGTGGCTCCATCAACGTTACTTCATCAACCTCCACCTTGGCCAGGTTGATCACACAGTTGCCTTCCTCGGCTTTTGGACATGGTGCTATCACCTTCATCAGTTCAGCCACCACCTTGGTCACCTCTCATGCTTAACGGCGTATTCAAGAAAGGTGTATCTCCACCTCGTCCATTCCCTCGGGTCATACAAGTCACGTCGCTGCAATGATGGCCCAAGAGAAAACCAAATTTGTTCGCGAGTCCTGCTCGGCCGTTTACGCGCAGTACAACTTCAAACACATCGGGCCCAAGCCCACGTGGTGGATGCCCTAGGAAAACCCTAGGACGTCCAGCCCTTCCCTCCTAGCCGTCTCCCTCTTATAAATTCAGTAACCGTTGACGTTTAGACTCGGGTTTTGTTAGATTAAAGTTTAGCCTTTGCTACTTTTCTTGTAATCACGCGTGTCGGTTTATTACTCGTCTTCGGAACCCCACCTACTCGTTTGTGTCTAATTTATATTTGCAATTTTAGATTGCGTTTATCCTGTTCTTGCTCGTTCTTCGATTGCTTGCAGGAACAAATACCTTCGTGGTCAGGTTGATCGTGTGCCCGCGAGATGAATAACCCTCTGGAGTTGGTGTATCGGTCGCTAAGGCGCAACGTCCTGGACGGTTGTAGTCGGGTCGTCAACATCGATTCCTCTACCAATCGATAGTTATCCCTCTCATCGAAAGATCGGGACCCCTATTGCTATCAGCCACAATAGTCAAAACGTTTAGCGGTGGGTGTTGCGCCACCATTAATTTTGGGCTGTGTTCCCATATATCTCTAACTGCGTGAGAGCACCTTCTAGTAGCCATCTCACTGGCTATATTTTGGACAAGTCCTTTCCATTTCTCTCGATGTTTTGTTAAGATTAGTTTTCCCCAAGTGTGGAACATTATCCTTGTTCTCCTGACTCAGCTAGAGTAGCAGTAAACAAATTCAGAACCTCAACTCATGTGTGTGCCTTGTCCTTGTTCTTGCTATCGTATGCACACGGGTCGGCCCGATCTTCTGATGAGAACGATACGTCGATTTGAGAGTTGATGGATACCTGACTAGGGCTACCAACCAACAGGTAGGAGATCCACAATAGCTATGCCACTAGCACGAATCGATCAACCACGGCAAGAGACGATTGATCCTTATCCCTGCAAACAATCGAGAACAAGGAAAAACAAGATGAAAAACCAACTGATAATTCAATCTTTCAAATGAAAATAGGGGTGAGGTTTTGTTTCTCGTGTTGGATGGTCTAGTCGAGACACGCAACCACGAGGAGGGACGCACACGGGGTCTACCAAAGACAACAAAACCTAAACAAATTTGGTGGCGACGGCTAGTTTTCATAATTGAGAGGAGAAGGACGGCCAAAGGGGTGGTGGCCAGGGTGGTCGATGTGCTAGGGTTTTCTCCCACATCCACAACCTGGACCTGGTCAAGCCACAGGAGGGAGTGGGTTAGCGTTTCATTTTGCTTTTTTTCTTAATTGTGGGCAGGTCCTTGTTCGCATAATCAAGTTCAAGGATCAAGCCATAGGAAGGGGCTGGTTAGCGTTTTGTTTCGATTTTTTCCTTTCCTGTGGCCAGGTCCATGTTTGCAAAATCAGGTTCAAAGATCAAGCCACAGGAGGGGGTTGGTTTGGGTTTCCTTTCGCTTTTTTCCTTTCCTGTGGCCAGGTCCTTGTTCGCAAAATCAGGTTCAAGGATCAAGCCACAGGAGGGGGCTGGTTAGCGTTTCGTTTCATTTCCCTTTTCTCGTCTTTCCTTTCCTGCGGCCAGGTCCTTGTCTGCAAAATCAGGTTCAAGGACCAAGCCAAAGGGGGGCTGGTTAGCGTTTCATTTCGCTTTATTCCTTTCCTGTAGCCAGGCCCTGTTTGCAAAATCAGGATCAAGGATCAAGCCACAGGGGGGAGCTGGTTAGCATTTAGTTTTGCATCGCTTTTCTGGTTTTTCTTTGCCTGTGGTCAAGTCCTTGTACGCAAAGCTAGGCTCAAGGACTAGACCGCAGGCGAGGACTGGATACACCTTGTCACTCTCTTCCTAGTGCTCGGCAACTGTTCTTTTTTGCAGGGAAATGAACAAATAAAAGACAAGCATGGCATAAGCAAGGTACGACAAGAGTTTATTATTCAAAAATATGTTCATATTTACAATTGTAGAACCAAAAGCGGCCAGCAGCCCTAAGAAATCCTTACGTTCGCTTCGCCCGGGCAATTCTCAGCTCCTTCGTGGTGTCCTCAAGCTCGTTCCGAAGACGGAGCGGCTCGATCTGGGCCTCGCGCTGGGCCTCGCGCCTAGCCCGAGCATCTCTCCGTAGGGAGACAGCTTCGGCGCTAGCAGCCTCGGCCCTTCTCCGGTCCTGCTCGAGTCTCTCCCAAGCAATGTTGGCCTCCGCCCAGGCTTCGATCGCAGACTTCTCTGCAGTAGCGGCCCGTGCCTTGTGCTCCCGCGCGTGTTGTCGCTCGTGCTCAAGCTCCTCCTGGACTCGGGCAAGCTCTCCTTCAACTTGGGCCTTCTCCTGAAGGTCTCGAGCACGCTGCATCTCTTGCTTGAGCTCTTCTTGAGCCCATGCAAGCTCTGTCTGGGCATGCCCAGTACGAAACGCGCGGCAGCAACCTCGGCCCTGAAACTAGCCTCCATTGTCGCGGCCTAGTCATCTAAGGCGTCAACCAGCTGCACCAAGGAACGATCAGCGATGGCATGGCACGGCAGTCCAAACATTAGAGTCAAGGAAGAAAAATACCTCACGACAGTAGCGCTCGACGAGTGGACCCGCTCCAGGCCATGCCACACACCGATCTCGCATGATCGGGCGATGGGTCACCGCTTCCTCGGCTGCCTCGCCCCGAGCATCCTCCATGCTCGGGGGCTGGGCCACCCCTTCCTCGGCCGCCTAGCTCCGAGCGTCCTCCATGCTGGGGGCTGGGCCATTGCCTCCTCGACCGCCTTGCCCTGAGCATCCAACATGCTCAAGGGCTAGGGTGTGATAGACACACAGGCGGCTCGATCTTCCGGTGAGGGGATAACTTCGATTTGGCGGAATATGACTTTGATGATCCGGCTACGAACCACACAAGGATGAGCGCCCGCAATCGCTAAACCACACTCCTGATCGTTATCCACCGTGCCAAGACACGGATGACCTGACCACGAAGGTCTTGTTGGGAAAAGTACATGGCCCATGAAGGTTCGGCCCACTTACTTACCCGTGGCCCCCACAGGAGGCAAGCTCGGGGCCAGCAAGCTCGCGCCCGAGCTTGGTAAGCTCGAGCCCGAGCTTCCTCGTCTTGGAAGCTCGGGCCCCTTACTTCCTCCGGGCTTCGGAGGTTCAAAGCAACAGGACTCGAGGCAAATCGTGCCACGCCGCGGACAGGATACGCTTTGGGTCCCCAGAGTCGTCAAGAATTTAATGCGCGCACTGTACCGAGGAGCGCCTGGCGGCAGCTTCTGACGGATTGGCGGCCGGTCCCATCAACCGCCCGCATAGGCAAAGACTCGTGCTGACCGGTAGCGGTCCGGCGCGGTGATCGGGAGACTACACTCGATTACCTGGTGGATTTCGCACGCTACCGGCGTGGCAAAAAGGCGACGACTAATTTAACCGACCAGCGCAAGCTACAGTGGCCGGAGGGCGCCTATAGAAGGGGCGTACAGGCCACAACGAAGGAAGACACCGCTTCCGCATACACACAACTCACTTGGAGGATAGCTACAGTAGAACAGGAGCACTTGCACTCTCGTAGGAGCTCTAGTTCCCGGTGGTAGTTCTCCGCATTCAGGTAACTGTAGGAAATGTACACACAGTGCCTTGAGCACTTATTGTACTCGAGGGCCGGGCTTCCCGAAGCCCGGACTTCACCCCCTTGTACTCGTTTAAGCTCGGCATTAAACGAGGACTGGACGTAGGGCTGTTATCCCGCAGTGGAGGCCTGAACCAGGATAAAAACACTCGTGTCACCACGTCAGCGATCCGGTCTTGACACGTCCGACCGCGTCGGGACTAGGCCTTTTCCTTCGGCAGCGTCCGGCCAAGCGGCCGAGCTTCCGTCCAGGGGAAAGGGCCGCCTTCGGGCCTCGCACCCTCTTTCCTTGCTTATTGGCGCTACGGAGGCTCACCTCCCGGTTGCCGACAGCTGGCGCCCACCGTTGGGCCCGATTGCGGTCTTCTCCCCTCGATCGAGTCGAGGATGGCCTTGTTGTCTTATGACGGCATTGATACCGTTGACCTCAACTACGACGATCGCGACGATCTCGACGACGTCGACGAGTCGTATGAGGAGTGGCAGGCTGGTATCCTCGCCGGAGCTCAGTCCGACAAGATGGAGGTGGAAGCAACACCCTCCTCGGGAGTAGCTGTTCGCTCCCTAGTTTTGCCCGGGCAGGCCGGCGCTTCGCTGACTCACGTTAGCGAAATCCTCATGGAGGGACTGGAGGCACCGCCACGAGTGCCGCCAAGCATCCGGACGGACCGCACGCATTCGCGGTCACGTCCAAAGAGAACCAGTCCTGTGCGCGCAACTGGCGCCCCGGCCCATCAAGGCCGGCAACGGACCGGCGTGAGCCCATAGTAGTTGAGGGTGCCGATGGCACCGCCTCCGTGGGCGACACCGACATGTCTCCTTCGCGGGAGCCTGCCTCATGTCATCTCTTTGCGGCGTCAAGCGGAGAGACCCCGCACCAGCCACGTGCTGACCTGAGCAGAGAGCACCAGCGGCGTGAGGCCACTCGGAGCCTCTTCGCTGGGTCAGTCGGGCGAACCCTGGCAGACATCCGTAGTAGGCCTGCTGGCCCGACGCCTGCCACGCGCGCTACACGCGCGCACTCGCCTACCACTACCGTCACCAACACAGTGCTGTGTAGTCATCAAAGGATTAAGGCGATTGCCCAGGTCATGCGCGACCTGGAGAAGGACCCGCGAGGGTTCACCATTGCCGACCTAGACGTCGCGGTCGCTGACGGCCTAGAGGAGCTCGCTGGGTATCTCGGCGAGCACCTCTAGGCCCAGTCACACACTAGTGGCTCCTCGAGGCGGCGCGGCCTGGGCATTCGGTCGCATCGACAGGCATCCACGTCCACAGCGGACGGCGCTCCTTAGCGCACCCCAGGCGGAGTTTTTTCCCGCCTCGGGCCGCTTCCGGGCGGTAGACTCCCCGTTGGAAACAACGGGGCCGTCTTTGGATGCCCGACCTTCTCCCGAGCTTTGCGCGAGGCCCCATGGCCTCGCAAGTTCAAGCTCGGAAGCATCGAGAAGTTCGACCGGAGCAAGAATCCCGACGAATATCTCGCTGTCTATACTACCGCCATCCTGACCGCAGGCAGTAATGAGGCCGTAATGGTCAACTACTTCCCTACCGTCTTGGAGGGAATGGCCCGAACCTGGCTGTTCAACCAGCGCCGAGGTTCGACACGCAGCTGAGAACAGCTGCAGGAGGCGCTCCAGACGCATTTCTAGGGCTGCTACGCGCGCCCTGGGAAGCCCCAAGACCTCAAGCTTGTGGTCCAGTGGGCGGGAGAGGGCCTGCAGGACTATGTCCGCAGGTTCGTCTAGGTGCGCAACACCATTCCGTCGATCTCCGACGAGGCCATCGTTGAGGCCTTCAAGGAGGGAGTGCGGAATACCCGTTTCACGGAGGACCTTGAGCTCTATCCGGTCCACACCGCAGCCGATTTATTTCGTGCTGCGGAAGGATACATCAACGCCTCCAAGGCGGTGGAGCGCAAGCGAGGGAGGACGGAGCAGAAGGCGGCGGCCCGAACTGGCACAGATGCCAAGAAGGGCGACGCCGAGAAGTGGAAGAAGAAGTAGAAGAAGAAGAAGAAGAAGAAGAAGAAGAAGAAGAAGAAGAAGAAGGAGCCTGCCGTCCCGAACTACGTCGCGGCGGTAGAGCCCGAGAGGCCCGCCCTTCTGGAAGCGGCCTCGTGGCTGCCCCGCCCGGCAGTGGCGGAATGGCCGGGCGCGAGCCGGCGGCGGCGAGCTCCCACCCGACCTCGACCGGCCCAGGGGGCTAACCCTCCGAACAACCGCTACTGTCTTCTCCATCTGCAGTATGGCCATGACCTGCGTAACTGCAGGACGTGGGCCGCGCGGTTAGAGGACTTCTATGACGGGCATGGCCCCATGCCCGAGCCCCCTGATCATAGGGTGCCGGGCGACCGGGCGCCTCAAGGCGCCCATGGCGACGCCTTCCAGGAGGCTCGCGCACACGTCGCCGTGATCTTCAGTGGCGCTTCCGCCTACAGCTCGCGACGCGAGGTTAAGGCCGCTGCCCGAGAGGTTTACCACCTCGAGAACGGTAAGCCCGGAGACACACCTCTGCTGCGATGGTCTCATCAATCGATCACTTTCTCCAAGGATGATTGTCCCCCCGGAATGACCAGGCCCCAGCGCTTACTGCTGATGCTCTGTCCCACCATCAGCAACACGCGAGTCGATCACGTGTTGGTGGATGGAGGGAGCTCCCTAAACATCGTCACTGCTCAGGTTCTTGAGCAGATGCAGGTCCCACGGTCCAAGATCAAGGACATAGCCATTCCCTTCCATGGCATTGTCCCTGGGTCGTCCCTACAGCCGATCGGGCAAATCGTGCTGCCCATGATGTTTGGGACCCCAGAACTTCTGGACGGAGTACGTCACCTTCGAGGTGGTGGACTCTGAGCTCCCATACAACACCATCCTTGCACGCCCCGCGCTGTCCAAGTTCATGGCAGCCACCCACCACGGGTACCACTGCCGGAAGCCGGCCCCTCACGGGGTCATCACGATCAAGGGCAGCCACAAGGCCGCAATGGCCTGTGATGAGAGCGCCTTGGCCATGTTTGGACAGCTCCCCGAGCGTGGCCCGGCCAAGGCCAAACAGCCACCAGTCCGCCCCAAGGTGGCCCTGCAGCCGCAGGAGCCCACCAAGGCAGACCCCCTCTACGAGGACGACCCAGCCAAGGTCGTCCACATAGGGGTCAACCTCGAGTCCAAATAGGAACTCGAGCTTGTCGCCTTCTTCCGGGCTAACGCAGACATGTTCGCGTGGGAACCCTCCGATATGCCCGGAGTCCCAAGGGAGGTTATCGAGCACAGGCTAGCTGTCCAGTGATAACAACAGGGGTCCCGATCTTTCGATGAGAGGGATAACTATCGATTGGTGGAGGAATCGACGTTGACGGCCCGATTACAACCGTCCCAGACGCTGCGCCTTAGCGGCCGATACACCAACTCAGATGGTTATTGATCTCGCGGTAGCGATCAACCTCGACCACGAAGGTCTTTGTTCCCCAAGCAATCGAAGAACGAGCACGAACAAGATAAACGCAATCTGAAATTGCAAATATGAATTAGGCACAAACGAGTAGGTGGGGTTCAAGAGGCGAATACTGAGCGGTCTAACCGACACGCGTGATTACAAGAAAAGTAGCAAAGGCTAAACTTAAATCTAACAAAACCCGAGTCTAAACGATGACGGCTACTGAATTTATAAGAGGAGATGGCTAGGTGGGATGTGCTGGACGTCCTAGGGTTTTCCTAGGGCGCCCACCACGTGGGCTTGGGCTCGATAAGCTTACAAGGCCCGCTTTGGACCAACTGGATGACGCAGCACCTTGTTTTGATGATTCCCAACGCTCCAGGAGGAATTTTGCAATGAGACAAGATCCATTGGAAAGCTTATCTCCTAAGCTTTCCGTGAAGTGGTAGACCGTCAAAACGGACTTCGTATGTGGCCTGGGCACCTGTTTGAAGTTGTCTTTGCAGCAGACGGCCGAACTGGACTCGTGGCCAAATTGGGCTTTCTCTTGGGCCAGCCTTGGAGCGACGTGACTTGTATGACCTGAGGGAATGGACGAGGTGGAGATACGCCTTTCTTGAATCGCCGTCAAGATGGGAGGCGGCCAAGGTGGTGGCCGAACTGATGAAGGTGATAGCGCCATGTCTAAAAGCCGAGGAGGGCAATCTGTGTGATCGACCGCCAAGGTGGAGGTCGATGAAGTAACATTGATGGAGCCACCATATTAGACGAGACGAAGTAGAAGATGCCGTGAACTGTCGCAAACTTGTCGAGATGTAGTGAAAGATGCCGACATAGCCAAGTAATTGTAGCAACACTTGGTAATGACCATATGTATGTGGTGTTGGTTCTATCTATGATGAGCATGGTCTCATCATCCTCCCTTTCTTGAAGTGGAGTCGCCCTCGACTCCATCATATTGTCCTGCAAAATGTTAGTAGCGACAGAAACAAAGCAACTTGCATATCTTTTGCGATCAAATCGGTTGGCTTGAGAATCACAATTACCCAAACACTCCTTTCTTGAAAACTATCATATAGATTATAAAGGCAATTAGGGTACTTGATATGATATTGAAATTATCAAATTGATCACATTGTTGCATAGAAAATAGAGGTTTCAAATCTAAACAAATGTAAACTCTATGCACTTTATACTCTCCTTTATCATTGTGTTTGCCAACAACATGAAAAATATTTCATGATAACGATGGGAAATCGTAATGTATAAAATCCTCTCCTTTAAACTATTTAGATCACATAGAACATCAAATTCAATGTAACCTAAAATATTTAAAGATGATATCAATTTAGGCTCATCTTCCTCACTAGCAATGTGAATAACATGTTTATGCTCAAAGATAATTGTTTTGTTCTAAAATAAAAGTTTTATATTCATTCACTAGTTGTGGCATGGATATAAGTGAAGCATTATCACACAACTCTTCTTTATCACAAGAGACAACAAGTAAATCATCTTGTAACAAAGGAATATCACCGGTGGTTCCACTAAAGGTTGCTCTATGACAAAGATGAGTAGTGGACAATTTTAGCATATCAAAATCATTCTCACCTTGTGTAAGCACAACACCTTTTATACTACCTTCAAAGTCCTCATCGGTGGTTGTAGGTGCAACTTTAATTTTCATCTTTTCACATAATGTATGGAGCAGCAATGAACTTTTCTTTCTCCATGCTTTCTTCTCCATCCTTTTCTTGATGGTGCTCACTTTTCTGCAAAATGTTAGCTACAAAAGAATGTGCAACAACAGGCGCCTCAAATGAAGCTAATGATTCTTTCGAAGATTCAGCAAGTATATTTTTAGCTCTACAAGCACATTTAATCAAGTCCGAAAGAGAACTAAATGTTTTATCAACAAGAACATCCTGAATTTCATGATTAAGTCCACGTATGAATCTAAACTCGGTAGCTTCTTCACATTCTTGTAAACCACAACGCAACAAACAATTTTGCAATTCATGATAGTATTCTCTAACAGTTTTAGAACCTTGTTTTAAGCGTTGAAGTTTAGTAAGAAAATATTCAGATCATATTCAGAACATAATCATCTCTCATAAGTTTTTTCATGGCACTCCAAGTTTTAGGTTCTTTATCATGTCTAGATATATGCTTCCACCAATATATCGCATCGATGTTAACGCTTTAATCGCAAAGACTAATCTTTTGTTTTTCAGATAAATTATACTTTGCAAATTCTTTGTCTACATCTATCTCCCAATTAATATATGCATTAGGATCAAACTTTCAAGCAAATGGAGGAAATTCAGACTTGATTTTACCTTTTTCATCATCAGTTGATGAAGCCGTGGTGATGTTGATGTCACGATTCCTTGTGGATTGTCGTAAGTGTTTAAGGAACATGTGATCCAAAGATTGTATTCGGCGCTTGCCGCAACGGGATTGTGGCACGTCATTGTCTTCATATCCTGACATGGTTAGGTGAAAAACAAGAGAACAAGCACAATAATATGATCACAAATAGTATGTCCCTAATAGCTAATAGGATGTGGTTAAACAAGTCGCCACTCTCAACCCGTTCTTTCAAGTTTTTACCAATTCTTACCAAGCTTAGCGAAGGTGTCGAACCGACGAGACAACACTCTGGAGATATGGTGTATCGATGCCGCCACAAGTGCCTCGTTGGTAGTAGTATATGTGGAGCTGTAGGAGGTGAGCACAATCCAATGGAAAAGCTTAAACCACGTTAGTCCAAAATAAGTTGAATAAACGCTCAACGCAGATCTTGTGGCTTGGTCCTAGGACAAACCGTATTAGAGACGCGAGCCGAGACACAAACGATGTCACCAACTCAACAGAACACAGACACCTAGCTAGGAGCTCCTTCTCTTTTTTTTTCTTTTTTTTCTCCTCTTTTTTTTTGTGCGGCTTTTTTTATTGCACTTGCCTTTTTTTTCTCAAACTTTCAAAACAGGACAGCCGGGCAGTTATCTTGTTCGAAAATTCACTCAAGAAAAGCTCCGAATTTGAGGAAGGTCTCCATGTCAAAGTTGTAGATCTTTTCGTTCTCATCTATTTTCATATATGGAACAACCAATTTGGAGTTTGGAAATAGGAGATATGGGCCCCTAAATACAAGCTGTACAGAAAAAACTGAGATGAGACAGATCCAGATCCAACGCAATTTTTGGGTGCGAAGATTGCTTTTCCTGGAATTGGTACAATGGACAAAGTTGTAGAGGACCTTCTTAGCTTTCCATCAAGTACAAGAACACCCAAAACGGATAAGGGAATCAAGAGATATGGCTGTTTTACCGAACTGGAATCAGATTGATCCAATTCGAATCCGACTAGAACTCGACAATTCCCAAATTTTAGCAAATTGAAGATGGCCAAATTCAGAGATCACTCCAACTAACTTTTCCTTGGATATTTCGTGCTGATTCCAGAAAGTCCAAAAACGTCAAAATCCGAGTTCAGATGGAAGACTTATGATTGGAAAACCGAATTCGTAACAGATTGGATCTCTAGACAGCCCAAAATATATTGCAAGATATCTCTATGTTGGAGGCCGAATCAGATCTCAGCTTGAAAACAAAAGTTGGAGGAGACATTCTAAGATTTCCAAAAAGTTCAAGAAGTCCAAAATCCGACTTCGTATGAAGGAGAAACGGCCAAAACACTGAACTGGACAGCAGCGGTGGTGATGAAAAACGTGACACGAACTCGAAACTCTAGGGTAAAGACTCTAAGACCAGCAACCGACTCGACGATGCAACCGTAAACTCAACAAGTGTGGACTACGAAGCAAAAGCAAGGCTAAATTGTCTTGGACGAGGGAAATTTTTTTTTTTTTGGCAATTTTCTGGACTCTAGGTAAAACAAGATACAGAGGTAGAAATCTCTCACCGATCAACCTGGTGCTCTGATACCACTTGATAACAACAGGGTCCCGATCTTTCGATGAGAGGATAACTATCGATTAGTGGAGGAATCGACGTTGACGGCCCGACTACAACCGCCCAGACGCGTTGCGCCTTAGCGACAGATACACCAACTCCAGAGGGTTATTGATCTCGCGGGCGCGCGATCAACCTGACCACGAAGGTCTTTGTTCCTGCAAGCAATCGAAGAACGAGCAAGAACAAGATAAACGCAATCTGAAATTGCAAATATGAATTAGGCACAAACGAGTAGGTGGGGTTCCGAAGACGAGTAATACAGGCGGTCTAACCGACACGCGTGATTACAAGAAAAGTAGCAAAAGCTAAACTTAAATCTAACAAAACCCTAGTCTAAACGTTGACGGCTACTGAATTTATAAGAGGGAGATGTCTAGGAGGGATGTGCTGGACGTCCTAGGGTTTTCCTAGGGCGTCCACCACGTGGGCTTGGGCCCGATGTGCTTACAAGGCCCAGTTTGGACCAACTGGATGACGCAGCATTTTGTTTTGATGATTCCCAACGCTCCAGGAGGAATTTTGCAATGAGACAAGATCCATTGGAAAGCTTATCTCCTAAGCTTTCCGTGAAGTGGTAGAACGTCGAAAACGGACTTCGTATGTGGCCTAGGCGCCCGTTTGAAGTTGTGCTGCGCGCAGACGGCCGAACTGGACTCGTGGCCAAATTGGGCTTTCTCTTGGGCCAGCCTTGGAGCGACGTGACTTGTATGACCTGAGGGAATGGACGAGGTGGAGATACGTCTTTCTTGAATACGCCGTCAAGCATGGGAGGCAGCCAAGGTGGTGGCCGAACTGATGAAGGTGATAGCGCCATGTCCAAAAGCCGAGGAGGGCATCGTGTGATCGACCGCCAAGGTGGAGGTCGATGAAGTAACATTGATGGAGCCACCATATTAGACGAGACGGCGTAGAAGATGCCGTGAACTGTCCGCAAACTTGTCGAGATGTAGTGAAAGATGCCGACATAGCCGAAGTAATTGCAGCAACACTTGGTAATGACCATATGTATGTGGTGTTGGTTCTATCTATGATGAGCATGATCTCATCATCCAGTCTGACAAAAAGCCTGTCAGACAGGCCCTACAGCGCTTCCCAAAGTGGAAGGCCTACATCATCCAGGAGCAACTCGGTAAGCTCCTCCAAGCCGGCTTCATCCGAGAGATCGAGCATTCCGACTGGCTCGCTAACCCAGTCGTCGTCAAGAAGAAGGGCGAAAAGTGGCGAATGTGCGTCGACCATCGCGACCTCAACGCCGCCTGCCCCAATGATAATTTTCCCCTGCCGCGCATAGACCAACTGGTCGACGCAACGGCGGACTCAGCGCTCATGAGCTTCCTGGACGCCTACTCCGGCTATCACCAGATCGCGCTGGTAAGGGAAGACGAAGAGAAGACTGCCTTCGTTACACCTTTTGGTACCTTCTGCTGCACGACCATGTCCTTCGGTCTAAAGAACGCGGGAGCCACGTTCTAGCGACTAATGCAGAAGACGGTCCCTGATCAGATAGGGCATAATGTAGAGGTCTACGTAGACGATGTTGTTGTAAAAAGCAAAGTCCCACGGGACCATGTGACCGACCTTCAGGAAACTTTTGCTAATCTTAGAAAGCATCAAGTTAAGCTGAATCCTGAAAAATGTTTCTTTGGTGTCCGGTCTGGGATGTTGCTCGGCTACGTGATAGAAAAATCGAGCATTGGGGCAAACCCCGAGAAAATCGAGGCCATCGAGAATATGAGGTCGCCAACCTGCACCAAGGAGGTGCACGCCCTCACCGGGCGGATGGCGGCTCACAGATTCATATCTCGTCTCGGCGGCGCAGGCACCTTCTCGCAGATCCTGCGCAAGCATGATGGTTTCCAATGGACAGAGGAAGCCGAGGCCGCTTTCAGCGAGCTAAAGCGTTACCTATCCACGTCTCCCGTCCTAGCCACGCCAAAGTTCGGGGAAGATCTACTCCTCTAGGGTGCCCTTGTTTTAGTTGTCCGAGGAACAAATTCACCTGTTGTTTTAGTTGTCTAGCTCGTGCCCTTGTAATAGGTCCTTCTTTAGGAGACAGGGGTGGAGTTATGTGCATATCCGACGTGGTGATGTCCTCATCATCCTCCCCTTCTTGCATTTGAGTTGTCCTCGACTCAAAGTCATTGTTCTCACCGAGGAATGGCTTCAAATCTGAAATGTTAAAGGTGGGGCTAACCCTAAATTCTGCAGGCAACCCAAGTTTATATGCATTATCATTAATTCGTTCTAACACTTTGAAAGGACCATCGGCTCTAGGCATCAATTTGGACCTTCGCAATTCAGGAAATCTTTCTTTTCGTAAATGCAACCAAACAAGATCACCAGGTTCAAAAGTTAATTACTTTCTACCATTGTTACCAACAAGCCTATATTTTTCAGTCATCCGTTCAATGTTTTCTTTTGTGGTTTCATGTAACTTAATAACAAACTCAGCACGCTTCTTAGCATCAAAATTTACCTTTTCCGAAGATGGTAAAGGCAACAAATCAATTGAAGCACGAGGATTAAAGCCATATATAACCTGGAAAGGGGTCATCTTGGTGGTTGAGTGCAACGATTGGTTGTAAGCGAATTCCACATGTGGAAGGCACTCTTCCCACATCTTCAAATTCTTCTTGAGGATAGCTCGCAGCATGGTTGACATTCACCACTTTAGTTTGGCCATCAGTTTGTGGGTGACACGTAGTTGAGAACAGCAACTTTGTGCCTAGCTTGTTCCATAAGGTTCTCCAAAAGTGGCTTAAGAACTTTGCATCACGATCTGAAACAATAGTTGAAGGCCTTGCAAACAAACAATCTCTTTCAAAAATAGATCAGCAATATGAGTAGCATCATCGCTTTTGTGGCATGGAATAAAATGTGCCATTTTGGAGAATCTATCCACAACAACAAAAACACTATCCCTCCCCTTCTTTGTCCTAGGCAATCCTAAAACAAAGTCCATAGATATATCCTCCCACGGAACGCTAGGAACAGGAAGAGGCATGTACAAACCGTGTGGGTTTAGTCGAGACTTAGCTTTTTGGCATGTAGTGCAGCGTCCAACAAAGCAATCAACGTCACGTCTCATCTTTGGCCAAAAGAAGTGTTCAGCTAGAACGTCCTCCGTCTTTTTGGCTCCAAAGTGTCCCATCAATCCTCCTCCATGAGCTTTCTGTAGCAACAAAAGTCGAACAGAGCTACCTGGAATGCATAGCTTGTTAGCTCTAAACAAGAAGCCATCATTGTTCACAAATTTATTCCAACTTTTTCCATCTTTACAATTCAGCAAGATTTCCTTGAATTCATTGTCTTGAGCATATAGATCCTTTATAGTTTCTAATCTAAAAATCCTACAATCAAGTTGTATATCTTCGAGACAAAGCATCAGCAATCACATTATCCTTTCCTTTCTTATGTTTAATGACATAGGGAAAAGATTCAATAAATTCCACCCACTTAGCATGTCCACGGTTCAGCTTATTTTGGCTTCGAATGTGCTTAAGTGATTCATAATCAGAATGCATAACAAATTCTTTGGGCCATAAATAATGTTGCCACGTTTCTAAAGAACGTACAAGAGCGTACAATTCCTTATCATATGTCGAGTAATTAAGAACAGGTCCACTCAATTTCTTGCTGAAGTAGGCAACAAGTTTACCTTCTTGTATCAATACACCTCCAACTCCAACACCACTAGCATCACATTCAAGTTCAAAGGTCTTACCAAAATCTGGGAGTTGAAGTAATGGTGCATTCGTGAACTTTTCTTTCAAAAGATTGAAGGCCCCCAATGAAAAGGAACACCTTTCTTTGTTAGCTCATTCAAAGGTGCAGCGATTTTGCTGAAATCCTTCACAAAGCGACGATAGAATCCAGCAAGGCCATGAAATCTTCGCACTTGTGTGACCGTTTTAGGAGGCGGCCAACTCTTGATGGCGTCAATCTTGGCTTCATCAACTTCAATTCCCTGCGGTGTCACAACATAACCAAGAAAAGAGACTCGTTCGGTGCAAAAGGTGCACTTCTCGAGGTTACCAAACAAACGTGCATCTCTTAAAGCATTAAGACAGCACGCAAATGTTCATGATGTTCGGAAAGCGACTTGCTATAGATCAAGATATCATCAAAGTAGACCACCACAACTTTTCCAATGAAAGGGCGTAAAACTTCATTCATCAATCGCATGGATGTACTAGGTGCATTAGTTAAACCAAATGACATCACTAACCACTTGTACAATCCAAACTTAGTCTTAAACGCAGTTTTCCATTCATCTCCAAGTTTCATTCGAATTTGGTGGTAACCACTTCTCAAGTCAACTTTAGAAAACACAGTAGAGCCACTTAACTCATCTAGCATATCATCCAACATAGGAATAGGGTGACGATATCTAACAGTGATATTATTCATAGCTCTACAATCCACACACATACGCCATGATCCATCTTTCTTAGGTACTAACAGAACAGGAACAGCACAAGGACTAAGACTTTCACGTACATACCCTTTGTCAAGCAAGTCTTACACCTGGCGTTAAATCTCCTTAGTCTCCTCTAGGTTGGTCCTATATGCAGCTCGGTTTGGCAATGTGGCTCCTGGAATCAAGTCAATTTGATGTTCAATTCCTCCAATTGGTGCCAGCCCCGGGGGTACCTCAGTTGAAAACACATCCTCATATTGCTGCAAAAGGTTAGCAATAGCACTAGGCAAAGAAGTTGGTATATTCTCCAATGAAAACAGGGTCTCTCTGCAAATCAAAACATAGCATTCAACATTATTTTCTTTCATGTCATTCAAATCGGATTTCGTAGCTAGCATGACAGCACCTTTTTATTTAATTTCAGCTTTCTTAGAATTAAATTCTTTCTTCTTGGTTGTGCTAACTCTTTGCCTACAATCTGATTTTCGCTTTTTGCTATCTCCTTCTCTCTTTTAGCTCTCTCCATGTCATCTTTTAGAATTGCAGCAGGGGTCATAGGAAGCAAAATAATTTTTTTTTCCTTTATGCATGAGAGTGTATTGATTAGTTCTACCATGATGGGTAACATCTTTATCATATTGCCAAGGTCTACCCAATAGCAAAGAGCATGCTTGCATAGGTACAACATCGCAAATCAGCATAATCATGATATGATCCAAGCGAAAAGTGCAATCTCACCATTTTTGTTACCTTTATCTTTCCACTGGAATTGAACCATTGAATGTAGTAGGGATGTGGGTGTTGTGTTGTGGTCAAACCAAGCTTTTCAACCATGTCAATGCTAGCAAGATTGTTGCAACTCCCTCCATCAATGATGACTCGCACAGAGCGCTCTTTGATGACAAATTTTGTTTGAAACAAGTTGTGGCGCTGATTTTTTTCAGCACTCTCCATTTGAGCGCTAAGTACACGCTGAACAATGAAGCTCATGTATTTGTCTGAAATTTCAGCACCCAAATGCTGCTCCTCATTTTCATTCTTTTCATTCTCACCTACAGTGTTAGTTGCAGCTAAAGTAAGATCTTCTTCAATATCACTAGCAGAGGTATACTCACCATCTCCCCTCACAATTAGAGCACGCTGGCTTGGACAATCTCGCATCATGTGTCCAAATCCTTTGCATCGATGGCATTGCACATCGCGAGTGCATCCCGTGGATGCAACTGAGGAAGCACTCTTTGTAGGAGTTTGCACCGAGGCTGATTTTGTTTCGGAGACATGTGATGGAGTGGAAGTAGGAGGGCGCCCACGGTTGGAGTGTGGAGGTACACGACCAGAAGTAGTGGATGGAGTCTTTGCTGGCACTTAGCTCGGTCGTGATGAAAAGGAGGCTCCAAAATTTCCTCTCATCTTGACATGTCGTCCCTGTACTTCCCTTTCAGCTTTACAAGCAAGATGAAACAAACGAGTGATAGAGTTATATTCTTTATAATCAAGTATGTCCTGAATTTCATGGTTAAGCCCACCTAGAAATCTAGCCATCTTAGCATCTTCATTCTCTTCTAAACCACATCGCAACTCACCAATTTGCATTTCTTGATAATACTCTTCTACAGATTTGCTTCCTTGGTTTAAACGTTGCAATTTGTTGAGCAAGTCACGAGCATAGTAAGAAGAAACAAACCTAGCTCTTATCATTCTTTTCAGAGCATTCCATGTTCGAGGTATATTATCACAATTTCTACAAGCCTCACTCCACCAAATGGAAGCAAAAGCAGTGAACTCACTACTAGCAACCCTAACTTTTCTATCCTTCGTGATGAGATCATGCTCATCAAAGATAGAACCAACACCGCATATATATGGTCATTACCAAGTGTTGCTGCAATTACTTCGACTATGTCGGCATCTTTCACTATATCTACGACAAGTTGGCGACAGTTCACGGCATCTTCTACTTCGTCTACGTTTAATATGGTGGCTCCATCAACGTTGCTTCATCGACCTCCACCTTGGCCAGGTCGATCACACAGTTGCCCTCCTCGGCTTTTGGACATAGCGCTATCACCTTCATCAGTTCGGCCATCACCTTGGCCACCTCCCATGCTTGATGGCGTATTCGAGAAAGGCATATCTCCACCTCGTCCATTCCCTTAGGTCATACAAGTCACGTCGCTCCAAGGCTGGCCCAAGAGAAAGCCCAATTTGGCCACGAGTCCAGTTCGGCCGTCTGCACGCAGCACAACTTCAAACGGACGCCCAGGCCACATACGAAGTCCATTTTCGACGTTCTACCACTTCACAGAAAGCTTAGGAGATAAGCTTTCCAATGAATCCGGTGTCATTGCAAAATTCCTCCTAGAGCGTTGGAAATCATCAAAAGAAGGTGCTGCGTCATCCAGTTGGGCCAAACCGGGCCTTGTAAGCACATCAGGCCCAAGCCCACATGGTGGATGCCCTAGAAAAACCCTAGGACGTCCAGCACATCCCTCCTAGCCGTCTCCCTCTTATAAATTCAGTAGCCGTCATTGTTTAGACGGGGGTTTTGTTAGATTAAAGTTTAGCCTTTGCTACTTTTCTTGTAATCGCGCGTGTCGGTTAGACACTCAGATTACTAATCTTCGAACCCTCACCTACTCGTTTGTGCCTAATTCATATTTGCAATTTCAGATTGCGTTTATCTTGTTCTTGCTCGTTCTTCGATTGCTTGCAGAACAAAGACCTTCGTGGTCGAGTTGATCGCGCGCCGCGAGATCAATAACCCTCTGAGTTGGTGCATCGGCCGCTAAGGCGCAAACGCCCCGACGGTTGTAGTTGGGCCATCAACGCCGATTCCACCACCAATCGATAGTTATCCCTCTCATCGAAAGATCGGGACCCCTGCTGCTATCAAGTGGTATCAAAGCACCAGGTTGATCGGTGAGAGATTTCTACCTCTGTATCTTGTTTAACCTAGAGTCCAGAAAATTGCCCAAAAAAAAAAATTCCCTCGTCCAAGACAGTTTAGCCTTGCTTTTGCTTCGTAGTCCACACTTGTTGGGTTTACGGTTGCATCGTCGAGTCGGTTGCTGGTCTTAGAGTCTTTACCCTAGAGTTTCGAGTTCGTGTAACGTTTTTCGTCACCGTCGCTGCTGTCCACTTCAGTGTTTTGGCCGTTTCTCCTTCATGCAAAGTCAGATTTTGGAGTTCTTAGACTTTTTGGAAAGCTTAGAACGTCTCCTCCAACTTTTGTTTTCAAGCTGAGATCTGATTCGGCCTCCAACATAGAGATATCTTGCAATATATTTCAGGCTGTCTAGAGATCCAATCTGTTACGAATTCGGTTTTCCAATCATAAGTCTTCCATCTGAACTCGGATTTTGACGTTTTTGGACTTTCTGGAATCAGCACGAAATATCCAAGGAAATGTTAGTTGGAGTGAACTCTGAATTTGGCCATCTTCAATTTGCTAAAATTTGGGAATTCTCGAGTTCTAATCGGATTCGAATTGGATCAATCTGATCCCAGTTCGTTAAAACAGCCATATCTCCTGATTCCCTTATCCGTTTTGGGTGTTCTTGTACTTGTTGGAAAGCTCAGAAGATCCTCTACAATTTTGTCCATAGTACCAATTTTAGAAAAGGCAATCTTCGCACCCGAAAATAGCGTTGGATCTGGATCTGTCTCATCTCAGTTTTTTCTGTACAGCTTGTATTTAGGAGCCCATATCTCCTATTTCGAAACTCCAAATTCGTTGTTCCATATATGAAAATTGATGAGAACGAAAAGATCTACAACTTTGACATAGAGACCTTCCTCAAATTCGGTGCTTTTCGTGAGTGAATTTGCCGAACAACATAACTGCCCCGGCTGTCCTGTTTGGAAAGTTTGAAAAAAAAAAGACAAGTGGAAAAAAAAAAAAAGCCGCACAAAAAGAAAAAAAAGGGAGAAAAAAAATGGGGAGCTCTCTAACTAAGTGCTGTGCTTTGTTGGTGACATCGTTTGTGTCTCAGCTCGCGTCTCTAGTTCGGTTTGTCCTAGGACCAGCACAGTACTGCGTTGAACGTTTATTCAACTTGTTTTGGACTAACGTGGTTCAAGCTTTTCCATTGAATTGTGCTCAGCCTCCTACAGCTCCACATATATTACTACCAACCAGGCACTTGTGTCGGCATCGATACACCATATCTCTAGGAGTGTTGCCTCGTCGATTGCCGGCACCTTCTGCTAAGCTTGGTAAGAATTGGTAAGAACTTGAAAGAATGGGTTGAGAGTGAGCGATTTGTTTAACCACATCATATTAGCCATTAGGAACATGCTCTTTGTGATCATATTATTGTGCTTGTTCTCTTGTTTTTCTCCTAACCATGTCAGGATATGAAGACAATGACGTGCCACAATCCCGTTGCAGCAAGCGCCGAATACAATCTTTGGATCACGTATTCCTTAAACACTTACGACAATCCACAAGGATTCGTGACATCAACATCGCCACGGCTTCATCAACTGATGATGAAAAAGGTAAAATCAAGTCTGAATTGCCTCCATTTGCTGGAAAGTTTGATCCTAATGCATATATTAATTGAGAGATAGCGGTAGACAAAGAATTTGAAAAGTATGATTTATCTGAAAAACAAAAGATTAGTGCTACAGTTAAAGCGTTAACATCAGATGCGATATATTGGTGGAAGCATATATCTAGACATGATAAAGAACCTAAAACTTGGAGTGCCATGAAAAAACTTATGAGAGATGATTATGTTCCTGAATATGATGCTGAATATTTGCAAACTTCAACGCTTAAAACAAGGTTCTAAAACTGTTAGAGAATACTATCATGAATTGCAAAATTGTTTGTTGCATTGTGGTTTACAAGAATGTGAAGAAGCTACCGAGTTTAGATTCATACGTGGACTTAATCATGAAATTCAGGATGTTCTTGTTGATGAAACATTTAGTTCTCTTTCGGACTTGATTAAATGTGCATGTAGAGCTGAAAATGTACTTACTGAATCGTCGAAAGAATCATTAGCTTCATTTGGGACGCCCGTTGTTGCACCTTCTTTTGTAGCTAACATTTTGCAGAAAAGTGAGCACCATCAAGAAAAGGATGGAGAAGAAAGCATGGAGAAAGAAGAGTTCATTGCTGCTCCTTACGTATGTGAAGAGTTGGAAATTAAAGTTGCACCTACAACCACTGATGAGGACTTTGAAGGTAATATAAAAGGTGTTGTACTTACACAAGGTGAGAATGATTTTGATATGCTGAAATTGTCCACTACTCATGCTGTCATAGAGCAACCTTTAGTGGAACCACCCGCTGATATTCATTTGTTACAAGATGATTTACTTGTTGTCTCTTGTGATAAAGAAGAGTTGTGTGATAATGCTTCACTTATATCCATGCCACAACTAGTGAATGAACATGAAACTTTTATTTTAGAACAAAACACTTATGCTGAACATAAACATATTATTCACATTGTTAGTGAGGAAGATGAGTTTAAATTGATGTCTTCTTTAAATATTTTAGGTTACATTGAATTTGATGTTCTGTGTGATCTAAATAGTTTAAAGGAGAGGATTTTTGTACATTCTGATTTGCCATGGTTATCGCAAAATATTTTTCATGTTGTTGGCAAACACAATGATAATGGAGAGTATAAAGTGCATAGAGTTTACATTTGTTCAGATTTCAAACCTCTATTTTCTATGCAACAATGTGATCAATTAGATAATTTCATTATCATATCAAGTACCCTAATTGCCATTATAATCTATATATTATAGTTTTCAAGAAAGGAAGTGTTTGGGTAATTATGATTCTCAAGCCATTAATTTGATCACAAAAGATATGCACGTTACTTTGTTTCCTGTTGCTACTAACATTTTGCAGGACAATATGATGGTGTCGAGGACGACTCCACTTCAAGAAAGGGAGGATGATGAGATCATGCTCATCAAAGATAGAACCAACACCGCATATATATGGTCATTACCAAGTGTTGCTGCAATTACTTCGGCTATGTCGGCATCTTTCACTATATCTACGACAAGTTGGCGACAGTTCACGGCATCTTCTACTTCGTCTACGTTTAATATGGTGGCTCCATCATCGTTGCTTCATCGACCTCCACCTTGGCCAGGTCGATCACATAGTTGCCCTCCTCGGCTTTTGGACATAGCGCTATCACCTTCATCAGTTCGGCCATCACCTTGGCCGCCTCCCATGCTTGATGGCGTATTCGAGAAAGGCGTATCTCCACCTCGACCATTCCCTCAGGTCATACAAGTCACGTCGCTCCAAGGCTGGCCCAAGAGAAAGCCCAATTTGGCCACGAGTCCAGTTCGGCCGTCTGCGCGCAGCACAACTTCAAACGGACGCCCAGGCCACATACGAAGTCCATTTTCGACATTCTACCACTTCACGGAAAGCTTAGGAGATAAGCTTTCCAATGAATCTGGTGTCATTGCAAAATTCCTCCTAGAGCGTCAGAAATCATCAAAATAAGGTGCTGCGTCATCCAATTGGGCCAAACCGGGCCTTGTAAGCACATCAGGCCCAAGCCCACCTGGTGGACGCCCTAGAAAAACCCTAGGACGTCCAGCACATCCCTCCTAGCCGTCCCCCTCTTATAAATTCAGTAGCCGTCATTGTTTAGACGGGGGTTTTGTTAGATTAAAGTTTAGCCATTGCTACTTTTCTTGTAATCGCGCGTGTCGGTTAGACCGCCAGATTACTCGCCTTCTAACCCCACCTACTGTTTGTGCCTAATTCATATTTGCAATTTCAGATTGCGTTTATCTTGTTCTTGCTCGTTCTTCGATTGCTTGCGTGAACAAAGACCTTTGTGGTCGTTGATCGTCGCTCGCGAGATCAATAACCCTCTGGAGTTGGTGTATCGGTCGCTAAGGCGCAACGTCCTGGACGGTTGTAGTCAGGCCGTCAACGTCGATTCCTCCACCAATCGATAGTTATCCCTCTCATCGAAAGATTAGGACCCCTGCTGCTATCACTTCGGAAAGTCATTGCATGAAAACTTTTGTTCTACTGCTAATTCCCAATCAAGATAAGCATCAGGGTCATAGTTTCCAGCAAATGGAGGCATTGTAAATTTAATCTTTCCCAAAGGATCATCACGTACCTCGCGAGGTTCTTGCTAGTTTCTACCCATACCTTGCCGATTGCGTCGAAGTCGTCGATGATCACGATCATTGTTGGAGTTAAAGCCATCATCATCTTCAGTATCAGCAACGTAGTCGTTCTCTTCTTCATCTTCTGCCCTAGCACGGGCATATCGTCGTGGTTGGCGTCCAAGTGCGCCATCTTGATCTTGTTCATGGTTGGCCATATCTTCAGCAAGTGGTGGTTGTCTTCCTTCAAGGCGATCAACTCGGTCACGGAGGGCAGCCAGGTTGTTGTTGATGTCACCCAAGGCTTCATCATGGTTGGTAGCATGTGCGTTGAGCAAACGATTAAAGTGTTGTAAAAGCCGTCTTGAGTGAGGTGTGAGATTTTTTCTTGGTTTTCCTCGTTGCTTCCTTCTTCATCTGCCATGGTTAGTAATAACAGGAAAACACACAAAGATATGTAGTTCCCTATCCACTACTAATTGGTAAAATTGATTAGGTCACTCACGCTCAAGCTCTTACCAAGTTCTTACCAATTCTTAGAAATGCAGCAAGGGGTGCAACCGGTGGCTGGTTCGTGATAAACCGACCTCAAGAGTAAGTAAAGTGATTGCAAGACTATCACCTATGAGATTAGTAGAAAGTGGAGCTTGGACAGGCTAAATATTTAGTAGCAATGGAAAACAATCAACCAATTTCAGATTTTGCACAGAATTGAATAAGTGTTCGAAACTAGCACTTAGCTTATGTTGCTGATCACACGAGGATGGGTAAAAGGCTAAAGCAAAAGATATGGCAGTGCATACAAGTGAAGAACACAACAAAATTCAAGGATATATGCAATTCGCAAGCAATTCGCAACTTGGGAGCACAAGGTAAAACCAACTTGCTAACTTGCTGATTTCTGTCCACAAGACAGCAGATTGTTATTTTGGCCGTAACTTTTTATCAGGTGCCTCTTTTTCAATGATTCTTTTTTCCCTTCTTCCTGACAGTTTTTCCAACAACTTTTATTTTGGGCCAATTTTCTGAAAACCAACCGAAAAAATTCGCACAAAATTCACAAGTGTGCTCAGCTGCAGTTTTCAGAACAGCAACTAGGTCTGAATCAAACATTCATAACTTCTTACTGTCTTCATGTATGAACTTGAAACTTGCCAGCAAGATAGAGCAACAAGTCGTGGATCTGCTCCTTTTGGTTTCACACAAAAAGGATAAGGCAATTGGGATTTATGGCGTTTTTGGTGCCGGCTGGGCAAATGGAAACTTTCTACCCAAAATTGCTATTTTTATTTTTGAGAGATATGAAGGGACTTTGACGTGGGGAGATGAACAGGGTGATGAACAGCAATAAGATAATACTAAAACGAACACAAATTCAATTTAGCAAACTAAAATTAACCGATTGAAAGGCACAACAGGGTTTGGACAGCAGGAAACAATCTTTTTGTGGGGTAAATTTTCTGGACTCTAGGAAGAACACGATGAAACAACTAAAGAAGATACAAGAACTCACCGGTAAACCGTCGCTCTGATACCAAATGATAGACACACGGGTGCCTCGATCTTCCGGTGAGGGGATAACTTCGATTTGGCGGAGTATGACTTTGACGATCCGGATACAAACCACACAAGGATAAGCACCCGCAATCGCTAAACTACACTCCTCATTGTTATCAACCATGCCAAGACACGGATGATGATAACAGCAGGGGTCCCGATCTTTCGATGAGATGGATAACTCTTGATTTGTGGAGGAATCGACGTTGGCGGCCCGACTACAACCGTCCAGGACGATGCGCCTTAGCGACCGATACACCAACTCAGAGGGTTATTGATCTCGCGGCACGATCAACTCGACCACGAAGGTCGTTGTTCCTGCAAGCAATCAAGAACGAGCAAGAACGAGATGAACAAGCAACTCGATTTGTGAATATGAAATCAGATCTGATTCGAAAAACAAAGTTTGGTGGGGTTCCGATGACAGTAATTCAAAGCGGTCTAATCGACACGCGTGATTACAAGAAGTAGCAAAGGCTAACTTAATCAAACAAAACCCGCTCCTAAACGAGGTGACCACTAGCTATTTATAAGAGGAAGAAGGAGAAAAATTCGACCTAGGGTCGGCCAGCAAGGTTTCCAAACCGAACTATCCCTATTACAAGGCCCATGGGCCAAACAGACTCGGCCTGAAAAAGTGACGTGGGGTTTTTGGCAGTTTCCCATTGACTCAGAAGGAATTTGGAAGTGAGGTTGGATCCGTTGGAAAGTAGACGAAAAGATCTTTCCGTCAAGTACTCATGGACCTCCAGCAACATCCGGAATCAAAAGTTATGGCTGTTTGAATTCAATGCTGTCGTCGAGGCCGAATTGGACTCGAATTGGTTCTTGTTTTTGCAAAACCCACTTGTACTCGAACTTGGCCCATTGTTGGTCCGCTGTGGCTCTTCTCCCTGGTTTCTAAGCACAATGAAATCGCTACAAGAATTAAATAGCACCCCATTCGGTGATTCGCTTATTGGAAGGCTTAGGAACGCATTCACCTGATAATTTAGTTGACGTGCGCGAGCTCGAGTCATTGGTCCATGCATGGATGGTTCAAGTCGAGATGAATGAGACGGATGAAATGTCATGGTTGCATCGGTAGAAGGGATGTCCTCATCATCCTCCCTTCTTGCATTTGAGTCGCCCTCGACTCAAGCTCAACCTCTTCCCCAAGTATGGCTTCAAGTCTGCAATGTTAAAAGTGGACTAACCCCAAAATCTGTAGGCAACTCAAGCTTATATGCATTGTCATTAATTCGTTTAATCACTTTGAAAGGACCATCAGCTCTTGGCATCAATTTTGACTTTCTTTGCTCAAGAAAACGATCTTTTCTCAAATGCAACCAAACAAGATCGCCAGGTTCAAAAGTTAAATGCTTCCTCCCTTTACTACCAGCAATTTTGAATTTAGCATTCGAGCTCTATGTTTTCTTTTGTTGTCTCATGTATTTTCAACATAAGTTCAGCTCGTTGTTTAGCATCAATATTTTTCCTCTCCGGCCGGGCAGAGGTAACAAATCAACAGAGCACGAGGTAGAAAGCCATAAACAATCTCAAAAGGGCACATCTTAGTAGTAGAATGCAGCGAACGATTATAAGCAAATTCAATATGAGGTAAGCATTCTTCCCACATCTTGATGTTCTTTTTCAAAACAGCCCTAAGCATGGTGGATAAAGTTCTACTCACAACTTCAGTTTGCCCATCAGTTTGGGGATGACAAGTGGTGGAAAATAACAGCTTAGTTCCCAATTTAATCCATAAAGTTCTCCAAAAATGACTAAGAAATTTAGTATCACGATCTGAAACTATTGTGTTTGGAACACCATGCAAGCGAATAATCTCCCGAAAGAACAAATCAGCAATGTTGGTTGCATCATCACTTTTATGACAAGGTATAAAGTGCGCCATCTTAGAAAATCTATCCACAACAACAAAGATGCTATCCCTCCCCTTTTTTGTCCTAGGCAGTCCTAAAACAAAGTCCATAGAAATATCTTCCCAAGGCACACTAGGAACAGGTAGAGGTATATACAAACCATGAGGGTTAAGTCGTGACTTAGCTTTTTGACAGGTAGTGCAGCGAGCAACGTAGCGTTCAATATCTCTTCTCATCTTTGGCCAAAAGAAATGATCAGCAAGTATGTCTTCCGTCTTCTTCACACCAAAGTGTCCCATCAACCCGCCTCCATGCGCTTCCTGTAACAACAACAATCGCACGGAACCAACTGGAATGCACAATTTGTTAGCTCTAAACACAAACCCATCATTTAGGACAAATTTGTTCCATGTTTTTCCCTCTTTACAATGCAGCAGGACATCTTTAAAAACATCATCATATTCATATTGCTGTTTAATCGTCTCTAATCCAAAGATTTTGAAATCAAGTTGTGAAAGCATGGTATATCTCCTAGACAATGCATCCGCAATCACATTATCTTTCCCTTGCTTGTGTTTTATGACATAAGGAAAAGATTCAATAAATTCAACCCACTTTGCATGTCTACGATTCAATTTAGCTTGACTTCGAATATGCTTTAATGATTCATGATCAGAGTGAATAACAAATTCTTTGGGCCATAAATAATGTTGCCATGTTTCTAAAGTTCGAACTAGAGCATAAAGTTCCTTATCATAAGTAGAATAGTTCAAACTAGGCCCACTCAACTTCTCACTGAAATATGCAACAGGTTTTCCTTCTTGCAATAACACACCACCCAAACCAATTCCACTTGCATCACATTCTAACTCAAAAGTTTTAGAGAAATCTGGAAGTTGAAGTAAAGGTGCATGTGTCAACTTATCTTTCAAAGCGTTGAAAGCGTCCTCCTGTGCATCATTCCAAACAAATGGCACACTCTTCTTGGTGAGCTCATTCAAAGGTGCGGCGATGGTGCTGAAGTCCTTCACAAAACGCCGATAGAATCCCGCAAGACCTAGGAAGCTTCGCACCTGCGTGACCGTTTTAGGAATCGGCCAGCCCTGAATTGCTTCAACCTTGGCTTGATCAACTTCAATTCCCTGTGGAGTAACAATATAGCCAAGAAAAGAGACTCGATCCGTGCAAAAGGTGCACTTCTCAAGGTTACCAAATAAACGTGCATCTCGCAAGGCATTAAAAACAGCACGCAAATGGTCAAGATGTTCCTCTAATGACTTGCTATAGATCAGGATGTCATCAAAATATACCACCACAAATTTGCCAATGAAAGCACGCAAAACTTCGTTCATTAGTCTCATGAAAGTGCTAGGTGCATTAGTTAAACCAAAAGGCATCACTAACCACTCATATAAACCGAACTTAGTTTTAAATGCAGTTTTCCATTCATCCCCTAACTTCATGCGAATTTGATGGTATCCACTACGCAAATCCACTTTAGAGAATACAGTAGAACCACTTAATTCATCTAGCATATCATCTAACCTAGGGATAGGATGACGATACCTAATGGTGATATTATTAATTGCTCGCAATCCACACACATACGCCATGATCCATCTTTCTTAGGCACCAAAATCACCGAACAAACAAGGACTAAGAGATTCACGACGCACCCTTATCAAGCAATTCTTCAACTTGACGTTGTATCTCCTTGGTTTCTTCTGGATTGGTCCCAGATGGCGCTCGATTAGGCAAAGATGCCCCAGGAATGAGGTCAATTTGGTGCTCAATCCCTCGAATGGGAGGCAGCCCCGGGGGTATGTCCTTTGGGAAGACGTCGGTGTATTCCTGCAAAAGGTTAGTGATGGCAGGAGACAATGAAGAAGGCATATCCTCAAGTGAAAACAAAGTTTCTTTGCAAATCAACGATAGCAAGGAGAAGTACCAGTTTGTGCCTCATTCACATCAGTTTTGGTGGCAAGGAAACAAGCACCTTTCAATTTAATCTCATTTTTCTTCTCATGTTCAAAGTTAGGCTCTTTGTTTTTATTTTGCTCCATTCTTTTATCTACAACCTGGTTCTCACTCTTAGCATTCTCTCGCTCTTTCTCTTTGCTAGCCCTAGCAACTTCATCTTTTAAAATAGCCTCAGGTGTCATAGGATGTAGCACAATTTTCTTCTCTTTATGCACAAATGAATATAGATTGGTTCTACCATGATGCATAGAATCCTTATCATATTGCCATGGTCTACCTAAGAACACAGAACATGCTTGCATAGGTACAACATCGCAATCTACAAAGTCATGATACGAACCAATAGCAAACGGAATTCTCACCAAGCGTGTTACCTTAACCTTACCACTGCTGTTGAACCACTGAATGTAATATGGCTGAGGGTGTGGTCGTGTGTTCAATGAGAGCTTCTCAACCATGTCGGAGCTGGCAAGGTTGTTGCAACTTCCTCCATCAATGATCACGCGGCAAGCACGCTCCTTGATCACGCATTTGGTTTGGAACAGATTGTGCCGTTGATTTTGCTCCGCCTTACCCATTCGTACACTCAAAACACGCCGCACTATGAGGCTCTCATAGCGATCCGCATGTTCAGCGTCAATGTGTTCCTCTTCTTGGTTAAACTCTTGTTCACTTCCTGCATGGTCAGCTGCAAGCATAGCATAGGAATCTTCATCCAAATCACTAGCAAAGGAGAACTCACCGTTATCCCGCACAATCAACACTCGTTTGCTTGGACATTGACTTCTCATATGCCCATAGCCTTTGCATTGATGGCATTGCACGTCCCTTGTCCTCCCAGTGGAAGAAACAGAAGAGGAACTCTTGGCGGACCCTTGGACCATTCCTTTGGCGCCTCGGTGGCCCCGGATGCTGGTGCAGACGAAGAAGGACGTGGCTTGCTGTTGGAGGAAGGTGCTGCGGTTGGTCGACTCGTTGGGGTAGCAGTGTACGTGGAGACCAAGTCTTAGCACGCCCTCTGAAACATTAGTCCTCGTGCTTATGCGTGTCGTCCCTGCACTTCCTTTCAGCTTTACAAGCAAGATGAAATAAACGAGTGATAGAATTGTATTCTTTGTAATCTAGAATGTCCTGAATTTCTCGGTTCAACCCGCCCATGAATCTAGCCATAGCCGCTTCCTCATTTTCCTCTAAACCACAACGAAGCATGCCTATTTGCAATTCCTGATAATAGCCTTCTACACTCTTACTACCTTGCCTTAATTGTTGCAATTTGTTCAACAGATCACGTGCATAATATGATGGAACAAATCTAGCTCGCATGATTCTTTTCAAATTATCCCAGGTTTGTGCGGCGTTTGGATTTTTACGACGATACTCACTCCACCAAATAGAAGCAAAATCAGTGAATTCACTAGTAGCAGCCCTAACCCTTTTATTCTCAGGATATTCATGGCAAGTAAATTTTTGATCGATAGCTAATTCCCAAGTAAGGTATGCATCAGGATCGTATTTACCATCAAAAGGTGGAATGGTGAATTTAATATTTCCTAGTGAATCGTCATTGTCACGTACCTCTCGGCGCTGTGGGAATGGACCCATGCCGATGCGATTGCGACGGAGTTGACGTCGCTGACGAGCGTCCAAATCTTCAACCTCGGTGTCAGCAGAATAGTCATCATCATTCTCACCTGCCGCGCTACCCAAAACACCATGGTAGTTGCGGTCTCGCAGGGCAACAACGTCATCAGCAGAAGGTGCACGTCCAATGCCATCTAGCCGCCTCAAAATCTCGGCAAGAGAGGTCTCCATCGTTACAAGCTTGTTGTTGGTGTCGATTTGAGCCGCCTCCAATCCACCAAGGCGCTCATTAGTAACCCGCACATCCTCGTCAAGGCCTTCAGTGCGTAGCCTTACTTGGCGTTCAAAGTGTTGGATGATGCCCCTGGTACGAGGAGAATGTTGCGTGCTATTGTCTCCAGATCCTGTCATAGTTAGAAGAAACAAGGGAGCAAGCAATCACAGAGAATATGTTTCTAGCAACTACTAGGATGTGGCTAACAAGTCACTCCCTCTCAACCCGTTCTTTCAAGTTCTTACCAATTCTTACCATGCTTAGCAGAAGGTGTCGGCAACCGACGAGACAACACTCCTGGAGATATGGTGTATCGATGCCGTCACAAGTGCCTGATTGGTAGTAGTATATGTGGAGCTGTAGGAGGCTTAACACAATCCAATGGAAAAGCTTGAACCACGTTAGTCCAAAATAAGTTGAATAAACGTTCAACGCGGTACTGTGCTGGTCCTAGGACAAACCGTACTAGAGACGCGAGCCGAGACACAAACGATGTCACCAACTCAACAAAACACAGCACCTAGCTAGAGAGCTCGTTCTTTTTTTTTTTTTTTTTTTTTTGTGCGGCTTTCTTTTTTTTTATTGCACTTGCCTTTTTTTTTTCTCAAACTTTCAAAACCGGACAGCCGGGGCAGTTATATTGTCCGGAAAATTCACTCACGAAAAGCTCTGAATTTGGGGAAGGTCTCTATATCAAAGTTGTAGATCTTTTCGTTCTCATCTATTTTCATATATGGAACAACCAATTTGGAGTTTGGAAATAGGAGATATGGGCCCCTAAATACAAGCTATACAGAAAAAACTGAGATGAGACAGATCCAGATCCAACGCAATTTTTGGGTGTGAAGATTGCCTTTTCTGGAATTGGAACTATGGACAAAGTTGTAGAGGATCTTCTTAGCTTTCCAACAAGTACAAGAACACCCAAAACGGATAAGGGAATCAAGAGATATGGCTGTTTTACCGAACTGGGATCAGATTGATCCAATTCGAATCCGACTAGAACTCGACAATTCCCAAATTTTAGCAAATTGAAGATGGCCAAATTCAGAGATCACTCCAACTAACTTTTCCTTGGATATTTCGTGCTGATTCCAGAAAGTCCAAAAACGTCAAAATCCGAGTTCAGATGGAAGACTTATGATTGGAAAACCGAATTCGTAACAGATTGGATCTCTAGACAGCCCAAAATATATTGCAAGATATCTCTGTGTTGGAGGCCGAATCAGATCTCAGCTTGAATACCAAAGTTGGAGGAGACGTTCTAAGCTTTCCAAAAAGTCTAAGAACTCCAAAATTCGACTTTGTATGAAGGAGAAACGGCCAAAACACTGAACTGGACAGCAGCGACGGTGACGAAAAACGTGACACGAACTCGATACTCTAGGGTAAATACTCTAAGACCAGCAACCGACTCGACGATGCAACCGTAAACTCAACAAGTGTAGACTACGAAGCAAAAGCAAGGCTAAACTGTCTTGGACGAGGGAAATTTTTTTTTTTTGGGGGCAATTTTCTGGACTATAGGTAATACAAGATACAGAGGTAGAAATCTCTCACCGATCAACCTGGTGCTCTGATACCACTTGATAACAGCAGGGGTCCCGATCTTTCGATGAGATGGATAACTCTTGATTTGTGGAGGAATCGATGTTGGCGGCCCGACTACAACCGTCCAGGACGATGCGCCTTAGCGACCGATACACCAACTCCAGAGGGTTATTGATCTCGCCGGCGCGCGATCAACCTGACCACGAAGGTCGTTGTTCCTGCAAGCAATCAAGAACGAGCAAGAACAAGATGAACAAGCAACTCGATTTGTGAATATGAAATCAGATCTGATTCGAAGAAACAAAGTTTGGTGGGGTTCCGATGACAAGTAATTCAGGCGGTCTAATCGACACGCGTGATTACAAGAAGTAGCAAAGGCTAACTTAATCAAACAAAACCCGCTCCTAAACGAGGTGACCACTAGCTATTTATAAGAGGAAGAAGGAGAAAAATTCGACCTAGGGTCGGCCAGCAAGGTTTCCAAACCGAACTATCCCTATTACAAGGCCCATGGGCCAAACAGACTCGGCCTGAAAAAGTGACGTGGGGTTTTTGGCAGTTTTCCATTGACTCAGAAGGAATTTGGAAGTGAGGTTGGATCCGTTGGAAAGTAGACGAAAAGATCTTTCCGTCAAGTACTCATGGACCTCCAGCAACATCCGGAATCAAAAGTTATGGCTGTTTGAATTCAATGCTGTCGTCGAGGCCGAATTGGACTCGAATTGGTTCTTGTTTTTGCAAAACCCACTTGTACTCGAACTTGGCCCATTGTTGGTCCGCTGTGGCTCTTCTCCCTGGTTTCTAAGCACAATGAAATCGCTACAAGAATTAAATAGCACCCCATTCGGTGATTCGCTTATTGGAAGGCTTAGGAACGCATTCACCTGATAATTTAGTTGACGTGCCCGAGCTCGAGTCATTGGTCCATGCATGGATGGTTCAAGTCGAGATGAATGAGACGGATGAAATGTCATGGTTGCATCGGTAGAAGGGATGTCCTCATCAGATGACCTGACCACGAAGGTCTATTCTTGCAAGCAATCGAAGAACTAGCAAGAACAAGGATGAAGCACACACACAAGTTGAGGTTTTGAACTAGTTTACTGCTGCTCTAGCCGAGTCAGGAGAACAAGGATATAGTTCCACACATAGGGCAACTAATCTAAACAAAGCCTGAGCAAAAGAGAGGGAGCTTGTCCACTATATATAGCCATGAGATGGCTGCTAGGAGATGGCCTCACGCTACTCTAGTTACATGGGTACTCAGCCCAACATTGATGGTGGCGCAGCACTCGAAGAGGCCGACACAGCTGGATGTTTTTGCATGCTGTTGTTGACTCGCTTGGAATTTTAATATAAGGCCGGATCCGTTGGAAAGAGCACGACATTTCTATTCCATCAAGTGTGCACACGCCCCAAACGGTGTCCGTTTGCATTCTCTATAAGCGTTTAATTCCTGACTAGTCATTAGAGGCCGAGTTGAAACCTTTTTGTGTTCACACCTAGCCACTTTGTGTTCACACTTTTCATGTTGATTGTGCTGCACGAATTTAGGGTGCTCCTTTGCATGTTCACTGCTTGGTCACGCTTGTCATAGGTCGGCGTAGCTTGATCGAACATAGAATAGCTCGGCGTCGCTTGATATAGCTCGGTGTAGCTTGATGTAGGTTGACGTTGCTTGTTGTAACCGGGTTGAAGCTCAGATCCTTGCTGCTCCATACCATGGTTCCTAAGTACGAGCAGATCATTAGGCAGCGACCTATCCTCTAAGTTATAATGAGACAATCTGAGGAACGAATTCACCTGTTGTTTTAGTTGTCTAGCTCGTGCCCTTGTAATAGGTCCTTCTTTAGGAGACAGGGGTGGAGTTATGTGCATATCTGACGTGGTGATGTTCTCATCAGGGTGGGCCACTGCCTCCTCGGCTGCCTCGCCTAGAGCGTCCTCCATGCTCGGGGGCTAGGCCACTGCCTCCTCGGTCGTCCTTGGCCACCTCGCCCCGAGCGTCCTTCATGCTCAGGGGCTGGGCCACCGCCTCCTCGGCTGCCTCGCCCCGAGCATGCTCCAGGCTTGAGGGCTGGGCCATCGCCTCCTCGGCTGCCTCGCCCCCTGAACGTCCTCCTTGCTCGGGAGCTAGGCCACCGCCTCCTCTACCGACTCGCCCAAGCATCCTCCATGCTCGGGAGCTAGGCAGCCACTTCCTCGGCCGCCTCGTCCCGTGCATCCTCCATGCTCAGGGGCTGGGCCGTCACGTCTTCACCCGAGCCATCCAGGGTGTCCACGCTCAGGGAGGCGGCCACCGCAGTTTTCTCGATGGCCCCCTGATGCGCACACGGATGTGCCCGATCTTCTGGAGAGAACGATACGACAATTTGCGAGATGACAGCGTCATGATATTTGGCTACCAACCAGCGAGGGCAAGAGGCTGGCAATCGCGATACCACCTACTCGAGTATTATCAACAGTGTCCAACACAATTGATCTTAATTCCTGCGAGTAATTCAGAAACTTGCGAGAATCAACCGGAGCACAATCTGAAAATTCAACTCACGAGATTAGGGGTAAGGCTTTGTTTCCCGTATCGGACGGTCTAGTCGACACGCGCAATCTCGGGAGGGACGCACACGGGGTCTACCACACGCAACAAAACTTAAAGGATGAAGTACGAAGGTGGCGGCCATATGTAGAGCGGCGGCCAGGGGAGGGGTGCCCAAGCTAGGGTCGGCCACCACCAAACCCTAAAGATACATGGGCCGTAGGCCCAAAAATACAGTGACGCAGCACCCTGAGTTTCTCACCTGTGATGGTTTTCTGCATATTTCCGTTGCTCCTAAGCGAATCTGGCTATGCGACTGGATCCATTAGAAAGCTCGTCTCCTGAGCTTTCCAACGAGTGGTCGCACGTCGAAAACAGACTCCGGATGTGGCCGGGGCATCCATTTGAAATCAGGCTGCTCCTGGATGGCCGAGATGGATGTGGTGACAACTTGGGCTTCAAGTTGGGCCGTCCTTGGTGCGTCGCGGCCTCACGGGTCTTGGGCTTGTGGCGCTGGACTGTCGAGGAAGGCTTGAATGGACGAGCTTTTGGATTTAGGTCTCTGGACGTCGGCGAAGTTGTGGTAGAAGTAGGTGCAGTAATGGACGTCAGTGAAGGAGGTGCAGTAGTCATATCCATGGCAGTGATGTCCTCATCATCCTCCCTTCTTGAATTAGAGTCGTTCTCGACTCCATGTCATGGTCCTGCAAAAGCTTAGTAGCAACAGATAATTGCATTGATTCTAGGCTAGACATGTCATCACGTGAGAGAGCTTTTGTAGCTAAGAAAACTTTACCCTTCAATTTAAGATCAGGTGTTTAAGCAATAGTTGCTTTGGGTACTTCTTTAGTTACACTTTTATTTTCACTTTCTTGTTTCTCTTGTTGTGCTCGCTTTACATCAATTTTTCTTAATTCTATGGAAGACATGGGTTCCAAAATAAATTTCTTTCCCTTGAGAGTAAATGTGTACTAATTGGTCCTACCATGATGTATGGCATCTATATGATATATCCACGGCCTACCCGAGAAAAGAGAACAAGCATCCATGGGTACAACATCACAAACAACAACATCATGATAAGAACAAACATAAATAGGTACTTAAACAGTTTTTGTTACCTGAACCTTACCAGTAGAATTGAGCCATTCAATCTCGTACGGTTGTTGTCGTGGAATCATGGCCAAGCCAAACTTCTCAATCATGTCCACACTAACAAGATTGTTCTAGCTACCACCATCAACAATGACGTGCACCGCTCTTTCATTAACAGCAAACTTTGTTTGCAAGATGGTATGGCGCTGATTTGATTCAGCACGTGATGATTGTGCATGCAGTAAACGTGTGACAACAAGAGCTAGATATTTCTCTGATGCTAAAGCAGTGCAAATCTCTCTCTCTTGTTCTATAGTGTTAGTGGTAACAAGAACATATTCATTCTCATCAATGTTACTAGCACTAGAGTACTCACCATCTTCTCGAATTATCAGAGCACGTTGATTCGGCCAGTCTCGCATCACATGGCCATGTCCATTGCATCGAAAGCATTGTACTTCTCTCGTACGACCAGTGGAGGCGACAAAGGAAGCACTCTTTGCCGGAGTTTGTTTTGCAGCAGATTTGCTTCACTCCGGAGTGTGTAGCGGTGTAGAGGGAGCAAGGGCAGCAGGTGAAGAAGAACTCCTGGATTGGTAGACGATGACTTGGTTTGGATATGGACAAACCAAGATGTGGTGGATCCTCCAATATTCCCTCGCGTCGTGGATCGGCATCCCTGTACTTCCCTTTCCGCTTTCAAAGCAAGATGATACAAACAGGTGATAGAATTGTAATCTTTATAATCGAGTATATCCTGTATTTCTCGGTTAAGCCAACCCAAAAATCTAGCCATTTTTGCATCTTCACCCTCTTCCAACCCACAACGCAATATGCTAATTTGCAATTCCTGATAATATTCTTTAGCAAATTTATCACCTTTGATTCAGCATTGCAATTTGTTAAGCAATTCACATTCATAATATGAAGGGACAAATCTAGCACGCATGACTCGTTTCAACCCATCCCAAGTTGTAGGCACATCCCGATTGATTCTACAAAGTTATCGCCACCAAACAGATGCGAAATCAGTAAATTCACTAGTGGCAGCTCGAACCCAGTTTGAGCATGCTGATTTCTACCTATACCTTGTCTGTTGTGGCGGAATCGATGATGTGCTTGATCGTTTTTCACGTTCACTATGTTGTCATCCTCAGAATCAGCAATATAGTCGTTCACCTCTTGTTCCACCCCACCTAGATGACCATGGGCAGCAAGTGGAGCGAGAGCAGCAGCAGGTGGAACTTGTCCAACAAGACCGCGTGCAACATTGTTTAGAGCCAGCAGTTGTGCTAGCTGTCCACAGATTTCAGCATATTGTCCACGCATTTTATCAATCTGCGCACGAGTCCTCATCTCATGCCTGTTCAACTGACCTTGGAAATGGTTCACCCATCTTCGCTGTTTTGGAGAAAGGGAATCATCTGGTTCATTTTCGGAGTTGCTTCCTCGAATGCTTGAATTATCTGCCATGGTTAGTAGACACAAAAGTAAATCTCACAAGAATAGGATTAGTCCTATGAGCTACTGAACTATGACAGTTATTTATGCTCTCACACTCAAGCTTCCACCAAAATTTTTACAATTTCTCAAACTGCAAGGAGAAATGCAATCTGTGGCCGGTTCGTGATAACCTGTACTCTGAATGTGGCAAAGTGATTGCCAGTCTCTGTTCCTGTGTGGTCTGTAGTAGCCCAATCAAGTTGAAAGAACGTTTAACGGCGGTATTGTGCTGGTCCTAGGCTAGACCGTGCCGAAGACGGTAGCCTATTCACAGATAATGTCAGTGCACACAACCGATGAGTCCTCTACTCAAGCAGCACAGCTAGGCCTCCTTGTTTTTTTTTTGCACTAATTTTTGTTTACTGGAGCCCAATTTTTTTTGTTCTATTTGACTCAAAAGGACTCCAGAGAGTCACTCACCACATGGACTTTTTTCTTTTGACTAGGGGTATATAGGTAATAAATAGAGTCTCTCTCTCTCTCTCTAAACTTTGACTTGCATAGATCACGTTGCAAACAGAGAGGAGGGTCGGAAGAGTATTTCTGAAATTTCCTAATATCCAACTTTTTTTTCCTTTAGGTGCGGCTTTTGATCTATACCTGCTTTTTTCTCTGGATCAGCCGAGATATGGTAACACAAGGTGGGGACGGTTGAGGGAGATTGGGGAGTAGAGATGTACAAATTGTGGCTGGATAAGGATGGTGGAGAGCGGCTTGGCTCAGATAGGGAAAGGTGTATATGCGTGGTTGAAAATGAGGAATCGATACCGCACTCCTCTCCCGTGAAGGAAAGGATCTATTTTGATCTGCTATTTTTGTGGGGATGGTAGCTCGGCCAAAGTGGGTAGGAGGTGGGCGCGGCGCATGAAACTTTATTTTTGGTAGCGTGGCCTGTGAAAGATGGAAGGAGGTCATGGCTGATTTGGGAAACTTCTGATTGGTGGAGGGGGAGTTTGGTGGATGGTGGAGATGGTGGACAGTAGGAACACAAGAACTCGATGCGTGACTGTAACGTGACAATAACTCACCACTCTAAAGGACCAACACTAAGACCAGCAATGACACGTCGATGCAACGCAAATTCAACAAGTATATGAACTAGGCAGCAATAGTAAAGCTAAACGGGCTAGGATCAAAGGAAAAACACACGACGATCTTTTTTAAAGGCTATCTTCTGGACTCTAGGATGAACAAAATAAATCTAAACTAAGATAAGAGTTCTCACCAGGCAACTGGAGCTCTAGTACCACCTAATGCACACACAGATGTACCCGATCTTCTAGAGAGAACGATACGTCAATTTGCGAGATGACAGCTTCGTGATATTTGGCTACCAACCAGCGAGGGCAAGAAACTGGCAATCGCAGTACCACCAACTCGAGTATTATCAACTGAATCTAACACAATTGATCTTAATTCCTGCGAGCAATCGAGAAACTTGTAAGAATCAAGTGGAGCACAATCTGAAAATTCAACTCATGAAAACAGGGGTGAGTCTTTGTTTCCCGTATCGGGTGGTCTAGTCGATACGCACAATCTCGGGGAGGGACACACACGGGATCTACCACACGCAACAAAACCTAAAGGACGAAGTACGAGGGCGGTGGCCATATATAGAGCAGCAGCTAGGGGAGGGGCGCCCAAGCTAGGGTCGGCGACCACCAAACCCTAAAGATACATGGGCCATAGGCCCAAAAATACGGTGACGCAGCACATGAGTTTCTGGCCCGTGATAGTTTTCTGCATATTCCCGTTGATCCTGAACGAATCTGGCCATGGGACTGGATTCATTAGAAAGCTTATCTAAGCTTTCCAACGAGTAGTTGCACGTCGAAAACAGACTCCGGATGTGGTCGAAGGCATCCATTTGAAGTTGGGCAGCTGCTGGATGGCCGAGATGGACGTGGTGACGACTTGGGCTTCAAGTTGGGCTGTCCTTGGTGCGTCGCGGTCTCACGGGTCATGGGCTTGTGGCGCTGGACTGTCGAGGAGCGCTTGAAAGGACGAGCTTCTAGATTTAGGCCTCCGGACGTCGACGAAGTTGTGGTGGAAGTAGAAATGGTAGTCGTGGCAGGAATGGACGTCTGTGAAGGAGGTGCAATAGTCGTATCCATGGCGGTGATGTCCTCATAATTCCCTGAGCTGCCATCTGCTGGCACCCGAGCACGAGGACCAGCGCTGCTTCTTCCTCAGCATGGTCCCGGTCTACGCTTGGGCCCTCTTCCTCGTAGCCCTGAGCAGCCCCCTTCACTTGGAGTCAGCTCCTCGTTCGTCTCTAGAGCAGCTGATCAGGACATCTCAAACAAGCATGTGACCGGTGCTCCCTCCGCTGCTTCATCTTTATCGCTTGGAGGTCTCGATCGACAAGCCCGGTCTTTCAAGCGGCTCTCGAAGGTCCAGATCAAGTTTCGTGGCACCACGGCGCACCAAGGACGGCCCAACTTGAAGCCCAAATCGCCATCGACTCCGGTTCGGCCATCCAGGAGCAGGCTGACTTCAAATGGCCATAACTCGGGTATGCGGACTCCGTTTTCAGCGATCCACCACTTTATCCTTTGTTAGATCTATTCTTGTTCAGCGTAGAGTCCAGAAAAACAGCCACAAAAATATAGTTCGTCATGTGTGATTCCCTTTTGATCCAAGACCGTTTAGCGTTTACTATTGCTGCCTAGTTCTTAAACTTGTTGAATTTTCGTTGCATCATCGAGTCGTTGCTGATCTTAGTTTCTTGTGCCTTTGGAGTTTCAAGTTCGATTCACGTAGCCGTCGCAGTTTCGTTCTTGAGTTCTTGTTGTGTGACCGCACCATCCTCGCACCACGAACTGCCATCGCCCATCATTTAGGAAACCACCATAGTCGTCCTCTATTTTTCAACCAGGCCAACTATTTCCTTGCCCGTTCAAACCACTGCCTCCACTTTCCATCCACCATGAGCCGCACATTAACTCCAGGACACCAGGTCACGGTGTCCATATAATGAGCGGATTAGTTACCTTTTTTTCAGCCACGTGCAACTTTTATCCGCAGCCAAACCGTGTGCACATTAGCTGCTTGAACCGCCCCCACAACGCCACAAAAATAGGAGGATCTGTTTCCCCAATTTCAGCCACGCACTCCATCCTTTTCCTGGCCGAAATTTGTCTCATCTTTCACGCCGAACCACTCGTTCCTTCCCTGACCGATCACTGGCTCCACTTTCCATAATTTTCTCAACCGCAACTCCTTAGCCGCAGCCCACAAGAAAAGGAGACCGTACTAGTCCACCTTCCATCCTCCCAGCCAAGCTGTGCCCCCATTCCATATCTCGGCCACATCCTCATTCAAAGAAAAAGGAAGGTGCTAGAAAAGAAGAAAAAAAGGAAGATGCACCTAAAATAAAGAAGCGAAAAAAGGAACAAGTTGGTAAAAAAAGGAGAGAAAAAATTGAGGAGCTTCATTTTGGTGTTCAGCTGTGGTATCCTGTGACTTCGTCTATGATTAAGCTCGCATCTTTAGCATGGTCTAGCCTAGGACCAGCACAGTACCGCCGTTGAACGTTCAATCAACTTGTTTGGACTAGTGTAGTTTTAGTATTTCCTTGCTACAAATTGATACCTGTCCAAGCTCCACCACCTACTAACCTACAGGAATAGGACCTTGCAATCGCTTTGTCACCTTCTGAGTGCAGGTTACCGCCAGACTTCGGTTGCACCTTTACTTGTTGTAGGGTCAGAACATGTAGAGCTTGGTGAGAGCTTGAGTTTTACCCACTATCCAAAACCGAGTAGTTCATTGGGATTTCCTTTATTTCTGTGCTCTTGTGTTTTTACTAACCATGACAGGTGAACAAAGTAATCAGGGGAGCAATGTTGGGAGTGGGAGTGATCATGAGGATCCTCTTACTCCAAAAGGGCGACGCTGGGTCAACCACTTCCAAGGACGGCTGAATCAACACATGCTAGATACTCGAGGTATCTTGGATGAATTCATGGACAATTGGCACAACTTGGTCTTGGCACTGCCCCAAACAACACTGTTGTCCCCAACAACGGTGCCCCGGGGCAAGGTGCCAATCGACGCCAAGCTCCCCCTGCTGCCCAAGTTACAGCCGCTGCCCCCGCTCCACTTGTTGATCAAGAAGATGACTACTATGTGGCTGATTTGGAGGCAGATAATGAAGTTAACGCACACAACGAATGCGAACACCGCCAACTCCACTACAACAGACAAGGAATAGTAAGAAATCAACATGCTCTATGTGAGGTACGCGATGATTCACTTGCAAAAATGAAATTTACGATGCCTCCTTTTGCTGGTAAACATGAACCTAATGCCTATCTTGATTGGGAGTTAGTGGTAGATAAAAAATTTTCTTGCTATGATTTTGCTGAAAATAGGAGAGTTCGGGCTGCTACTAGTGAATTCACTGATTTTACATCTATTTGGTGGCAGGAAACTTGTAGAACCCAACGTAATGTGCTTGTCACATGGGATGCGCTAAAAAGATTAATGCATGCTAGGTTTGTGCCTACATACTATGCTCGTGATTTGCTTTAATAAGTTGCAACGCTTAAATCAGGGCAATAAATCGATTGAAGAGTATTATCAAGAATTGCAAATTGGCATGTTGCGTTGTCGGTTAGAAGAGGGTGAAGATGCAAAAATGGCTAAATTTTTGGGTAGGCTTAATTGTGAAATTCAGGACATATTTGAGTATTAGGAATACAATTTTATCACCCGTTTGTTTCATGTTGCTTTGAAAGGTGAAAGGGAAGTACAGGGACGATTGCTCAAGACACGAGCCAATTTTGGCGGTTCTTGCTAGTTCTACGATTGCTTGCAAGAATAGACCTTCGTGGTCAGGTCATCCGTGTCGTGGCACGGTTGGTAACAATCAGGAGTGTGGTTTAGCGATTGCGGGCGCTTATCCTTGTGTGGTTCGTAGCCGGATGGTCAAAGTCATACTCCGCCAAATCGAAGTTATGCCCTCACCGGAAGATCGGGCTGCCCGTGTGTCTATCATTTGGTATCAGAGCGACGGTTTACCGGTGAGTTCTTGTATTTTGTGTCCATCATTTAGTTGTTTCATTGTGTTCTTCCTATAGTCTAGAAAATTTGCCCCACAAAAATATTGGTTTCCACTGTCCAAACCCTCTCTGTGCCTTTCGATCTGTTAATTTTAGTTTGCTAAATTAAGTTTGTGTTCATCCTAGTGTTGTCTTGTTTCTGTTCATCTCCCCACATCAAAGTCCCTTCATATCCCTCAAAAACAAAAATAGCAATTTCGGGTAGAAAATTTCCTTTTCTGCAGTCGGCACCAAAAACGCCATAAATCCTATTTGCTTCATCCTTTTTGAGTGAAACCAAAAGAAGCAGATCCACGACTTGTTGTTCTATCTTGCTGCTAGGTTTCAAGTTCATACATGAAGGCAGTAAGGAGTTATGAATGTTTGATTCAGACCTAATTGCTGTTTTGAAATCTGCCGCTGAGCACACTTGTGAATTTTGTGCAACTTTTTCGGTTGGTTTTCAGAAAGTTAGCCTAAAATAAAAGTTGTTGGAAAAGCCATCAGGAAGAACGAAAAAAAGAATCATCGAAAAAGAGGCACCTGATAAAAAGTTACGGCCAAAATACCAATCTGCTGTCCAGTGGAAAAAAAACAGCAATTTACAAAGTTGGATCAATTTTTGTGCTTTCATATTCCAAATTGCATATCTTTGAGTTGTTCCGTGTTTACCACTTGTATCCATATCCACATACTTGCTTTAGCCTATTTTTCATCCTTGTTTGATCAGTAACATAGGCTAAGTGCTAGTTTCGAACAGTTATTCAATTTGTGCAAATCTGAGATTAACTGATTGTTTTCCTTTGCTACTATATACATAGCCTGTCCAAGCTCCACTTTCTACTAACCTCACAGGTTAGTCTTGCAATCGTTTTACTCACTCTTGAGATCGGTTTATCACGAACCAGCTGCCAGTTGCACCCTTTGCTGCATTTGTAAGAATTGGTAAGAGCTTGAGAGATGTGACCCTTCATAATTTCCAGTGCCTGGTAGTTGATAGGTTTTATACATCTTCTGTATTTCCTTGTTTGCTACTAACCATGGTAGGTCCATACGAAGATAATGGTTCCAAGCAATACTGTGAGAATAGAACAATCACTATTGGCGACAAGCAACTACATGCATCAATCATGCGAGAATTGGACAACAGTTTTCATGAGAGCTCTCACCGTGTTGCAAGGAAGACTCGCAAGATTAACAAGACCGTTACACCATCTCCAATGGTTGATCAAGGTAATCTGAATTGAGCCACTCAATCTCGTATGGTTGTTGTAGAGGACATGTGGCCAAGCCAAGCTTCTCGACCATATCCACACTAGCAAGGTTGTTGCAACTACCACCATCAACAATAACTTTGTTTGGAAGATGGTATGGCGCTGATTTGGCTCATCACATGTGGGTTGCGCATGCAGTACACATGTGACAACAAGAGCCGGATACTTCTTTACCGAGGCAGCATTGCAAATCTCTTCTTCTTGTTTTGCAGTGTTAGTGATAACAAGAGCATATTCATTTTCTTCAATGTCACTAGCACTAGAGTACTCACCATTTTCTCGTATTATTAGAGCACGTTGGTTTGGACAATCGCGCATCATATGGCCATGTCCCTTGCATCGAAAACACTGTACTTCTCTTATACGACCAGTAGATGCAACGGATGATGCACTCTTCGTCGGATCTTGTTTTGCAGCTGATTTACTTGACTCCGGAAGGTGTGTCGGTGTAGGGGAAGCAGCGGCAGCAAGTGAAGGCGTACGTCCCGGAACGGCAGATGTCACCTTCGTTTGGATTTGACCCGACTTGGATGTGGAAGAACCTCCAAAATTACCTCGCGTCGTCGATCGTCGACCCTGCACTTCCCTTTCTGCTTTCAAAGCAAGATGATACAAACGGGTGATAGAGTTGTATTCCGTATAATCAAGTATGTCCTGAATTTCTCGGTTAAGCCCACCCAAAAATCTAGCCATTTTCACATCTTCACCCTCTTCTATCCCACAGCGCAACATGCTAATTTGTAATTCCTGATAATATTGTTCAACAGTTTTATCACCCTGATTAAAACGCTACATTTTATTCAATAAATCGCGAGCATAATATGTAGGAACAAATCTAGCTCTCATGACACGCTTTAATCAATCCCAAATTGTACTCACATCCCGATTGGCTCCACAAAGCTCTTTCCACCAAATAGATGCAAAACCAGTAAATTCACTAGTGGTAGCCTGAATCCTCCTACCCTCAGAGAAATCATAGCAAGAAAATTTTTGATCTACCGCCAATTCCCAATCTAGATAAGCAGCAGGATCATATTTACCATCAAAAGGAATCATAGTAAATTTCATATTTGCCATCGAGTCATCATTGTCTTCCCTTCAAGCATACTGATTGATGAGACCATGCTCATCATAGATAGAACCAACACCGCATATATATGGTCATTACCAAGTGTTGCTGCAATTACTTCGGCTATGTCTGCATCTTTCACTACATCTACAACAAATTGGCGACGAGTCCAGTTCGGCCGTCTGCGTGCAGGACAACTTCAAAAGAACGCTCAGGCCACATACGAAGTCTGTTTTCGACGTTCTACCACTTCACGGAAAGCTTAGGAGATAAGCTTTCTAATGGATCTTGTCTCATTGCAAAATTCCTCATAGAGCGTTGGGAATCATCAAAACAAGGTGCAACATCATCCAGTTGGGCCAAACTGAACCTTGTATGCACATCGGGCCCAAGCCCACGTGGTGGATGCCCTAGGAAAACCCTAGAACGTCCAGCACATCCCTCCTAGCCGTCACCCTCTTATAAATTTAGTAGCCGTCATCGTTTAGACTCGGGTTTTGTTAGATTAACGTTTAGCCTTTGCTACTTTTCTTGTAATCGCGCGTGTCAGTTAGACCGCCTGTATTACTCGTCTTCGGAACCCCACCTACTCGTTTGTGCCAAATTCATATTTACAATTTCAGATTGCGTTTATCTTGTTCTTGCTCATTCTTCGATTGCTTGCAGGATCAAAGACCTTCGTGGTCAGGTTGATCGCGCGTCCGCGAGATCAATAACCCTCTGGAGTTGGTGTATCGGTCGCTAAGGCGCATCGTCTTGGACGGTTGTAGTCGGGCCACCAACGTCGATTCCTCCACAAATCGAGAGTTATCTCTCTCATCGAAAGATCGGGACCCCTGCTTTTATCACGATTTTACCCATACCTTGCTGTTGTTGCGAGTCGACGGTGAGCTTCGGCCGTTGTTCACATTCACGACGTGAGTCGCCCTCGATATCAGCGGCATAGTTGTTCTCCTCTTGATCTACCCTGTTTAAAGGAGCAGGGACAACCAGTGGAGCAGGAGGTGGAGGGACAACTAGTGGAGCACCGCGTTAGCCCAAAGCATGACCAGCGGCACCATTGTTGGGGGCAGCACTAGCGAGAAGTTGTGCTAGCTGTGCTTGAAGATCATTGAGGGGTGCCAATTGAGCTTGAATCGCATCGAGGGCATCATGAGTTCGCAACTCATGCTGATTGTACTATCTCTCAAAGTGAGTGACCTATCGCCTTTGATTTGGCGTGAGGGGTCCTCATGTTCACTTCCACTGCCGGCATTGCTCCCATGATTGTTGCTTGGAAAACCTGCCATGGTTAGGAGCAACAATGATAACAACAGGGGTCCCGATCTTTCGATGAGATGGATAACTCTTGATTTGTGGAGGAATCGACGTTGGCGGCCCGATTACAACCGTCGGGACGATGCGCCTTAGCGATCGATACACCAACTCAGAGGGTTATTGATCTCGCCGCCGCGATCAACCTCGACCACGAAGGTCGTTGTTCCTGCAAGCAATCAAGAACGAGCAAGAACAAGATGAACAAGCAACTCGATTTGTGAATATGAAATCAGATCTGATTCAAGAAACAAAGTTTGGTGGGGTTCGATGACAGTAATTCAGGCGGTCTAATCGACACGCGTGATTACAAGAAGTAGCAAAGGCTAACTTAATCAAACAAAACCCGCTCCTAAACGAGGTGACCACTAGCTATTTATAAGAGGAAGAAGGAGAAAAATTCGACCTAGGGTCGGCCAGCAAGGTTTCCAAACCGAACTATCCCTATTACAAGGCCCATGGGCCAAACAGACTCGGCCTGAAAAAGTGACGTGGGGTTTTTGGCAGTTTCCCATTGACTCAGAAGGAATTTGGAAGTGAGGTTGGATCCGTTGGAAAGTAGATGAAATGATCTTTCCGTCGAGTACTCATGGACCTCCAGCAACATCCGGAATCAAAAGTTATGGCTGTTTGAATTCAATGCTGTCGTCGAGGCCGAATTGGACTCGAATTGGTTCTTGTTTTTGCAAAACCCACCTGTACTCGAACTTGGCCCATTGTTGGTCCGCTGTGGCTCTTCTCCCTGGTTTCTAAGCACAATGAAATCACTACAAGAATTAAATAGCACCCCATTCGGTGATTCGCTTATTGGAAGGCTTAGGAACGCATTCACCTGATAATTTAGTTGACGTGCGCGAGCTCGAGTCATTGGTCCATGCATGGATGGTTCAAGTCGAGATGAATGAGACGGATGAAATGTCATGGTTGCATCGGTAGAAGGGATGTCCTCATCATCCTCCCCTTCTTGCATTTGAGTCGCCCTCGACTCAAGCTCAACCTCTTCCCCAAGTATGGCTTCAAGTCTGCAATGTTAAAAGTGGGACTAACCCCAAAATCTGCAGGCAACTCAAGCTTATATGCATTGTCATTAATTCGTTTAATCACTTTGAAAGGACCATCAGCTCTTGGCATCAATTTTGACTTTCTTTGCTCAGGAAAACGATCTTTTCTCAAATGCAACCAAACAAGATCGCCAGGTTCAAAAGTTAAATGCTTCCTCCCTTTACTACCAGCAATTTTGAATTTAGCATTCGAGCGCTCTATGTTTTCTTTTGTTGTCTCATGTATTTTCAACATAAGTTCAGCTCGTTGTTTAGCATCAATATTTTTCCTCTCCGAAGCTGGCAGAGGTAACAAATCAACAGGAGCACGAGGTAGAAAGCCATAAACAATCTCAAAAGCTTTTTGACAGGTAGTGCAGCGAGCAACGTAGCGTTCAATGTCTCTTCTCATCTTTGGCCAAAAGAAATGATCAGCAAGTATGTCTTCCGTCTTCTTCACACCAAAGTGTCCCATCAACCCGCCTCCATGCGCTTCCTGTAACAACAACAATCGCACGGAACCAACTGGAATGCATAATTTGTTAGCTCTAAACACAAACCCATCATTTAGGACAAATTTGTTCCATGTTTTTCCCTCTTTACAATGCAGCAGGACATCTTTAAAAACATCATCATATTCATATTGCTGTTTAATCGTCTCTAATCCAAAGATTTTGAAATCAAGTTGTAAAAGCATGGTATATCTCCTAGACAATGCATCCGCAATCACATTATCTTTCCCTTGCTTGTGTTTTATGACATAAGGAAAAGATTCAATAAATTCAACCCACTTTGCATGTCTACGATTCAATTTAGCTTGACTTCGAATATGTTTTAATGATTCATGATCAGAGTGAATAACAAATTCTTTGGGCCATAAATAATGTTGCCATGTTTCTAAAGTTCGAACTAGAGCATAAAGTTCCTAGGCCCACTCAACTTCTCACTGAAATATGCAACAGGTTTTCCTTCTTGCAATGACACACCACCCAAACCAATTCCACTTGCATCACATTCTAACTCAAAAGTTTTAGAGAAATCTGGAAGTTGAAGTAAAGGTGCATGTGTCAACTTATCTTTCAAAGCGTTGAAAGCGTCCTCCTGTGCATCACTCTTCTTGGTGAGCTCATTCAAAGGTGCGGCGATGGTGCTGATGTCCTTCACAAAACGCCGATAGAATCCCGCAAGACCTAGGAAGCTTCGCACCTGCGTGACCATTTTAGGAATCGGCCAGCCCTGAATTGCTTCAACCTTGGCTTGATCAACTTCAATTCCCTGTGGAGTAACAACATAGCCAAGAAAAGAGACTCGATCCGTGCAAAAGGTGCACTTCTCAAGGTTACCAAATAAACGTGCATCTCGCAAGGCATTAAAAACAGCACGCAAATGGTCAAGATGTTCCTCTAATGACTTGCTATAGATCAGGATGTCATCAAAATATACCACCACAAATTTGCCAATGAAAGCACGCAAAACTTCGTTCATTAGTCTCATGAAAGTGCTAGGTGCATTAGTTAAACCAAAAGGCATCACTAACCACTCATATAAACCGAACTTAGTTTTAAATGCAGTTTTCCATTCATCCCTAACTTCATGCGAATTTGATGGTATCCACTACGCAAATCCACTTTAGAGAATACAGTAGAACCACTTAATTCATCTAGCATATCATCTAACCTAGGGATAGGATGACGATACCTAATGGTGATATTATTAATTGCTCTGCAATCCACACACATACGCCATGATCCATCTTTCTTAGGCACCAAAATCACCGGAACAGCACAAGGACTAAGAGATTCACGCACGTACCCCTTATCAAGCAATTCTTCAACTTGACGTTGTATCTCCTTGGTTTCTTCTGGATTGGTCCTGTATGGCGCTCGATTAGGCAAAGATGCCCCAGAATGAGGTCAATTTGGTGCTCAATCCTCGAATGGGAGGCAGCCCGGGGTATGTCCTTTGGGAAGACGTCGGTGTATTCTGCAAAAGGTTAGTGATGGCAGGAGACAATGAAGAAAGCATATCCTCAAGTGAAAACAAAGTTTCTTTGCAAATCAACGATAGCAAGGAGAAGTACCAGTTTGTGCCTCATTCACATCAGTTTTGGTGGCAAGGAAACAAGCACCTTTCAATTTAATCTCATTTTTCTTCTCATGTTCAAAGTTAGGCTCTTTGTTTTTATTTTGCTCCATTCTTTTATCTACAACCTGGTTCTCACTCTTAGCATTCTCTCGCTCTTTCTCTTTGCTAGCCCTAGCAACTTCATCTTTTAAAATAGCCTCGGTGTCATAGGATGTAGCACAATTTTCTTCTCTTTATGCACAAATGAATATTGATTGGTTCTACCATGATGCATAGAATCCTTATCATATTGCCATGGTCTACCTAACAACACAGAACATGCTTGCATAGGTACAACATCGCAATCTACAAAGTCATGATACGAACCAATAGCAAACGGAATTCTCACCAAGCGTGTTACCTTAACCTTACCACTGCTGTTGAACCACTGAATGTAATATGGCTGAGGGTGTGGTCGTGTGTTCAATGAGAGCTTCTCAACCATGTCGAGTTTGGCGAGGTTGTTGCAACTTCCTCCATCAATGATCACGCGGCAAGCACGCTCCTTGATCACGCATTTGGTTTGGAACAGATTGTACCGTTGATTTTGCTCCGCCTTACCCATTCGTACACTCAAAACACGCCGCACTATGAGGCTCTCATAGCGATCCGCATGTTCAGCGTCAATGTGTTCCTCTTCTTGGTTAAACTCTTGTTCACTTCCTGCATGGTCAGCTGCAAGCATAGCATAGGAATCTTCATCCAAATCAGTAGCAGAGGAGAACTCACCGTTATCCCGCACAATCAACACTCGTTTGCTTGAACATTGACTTCTCATATGCCCATAGCCTTTGCATTGATGGCATTGCACGTCCCTTGTCCTCCCAGTGGAAGCAACAGAAGAGGAACTCTTGGCGGACCCTTGGACCATTCCCTTTGGCGCCTCAGTGGCCCTGGATGCTGGTACGGACGAAGAAGGACGTGGCTTGCTATTGGAGGAAGGTGCTGCAGTTGGTCGACTCGTTGGGGTAGCAGGTGTACGTGGAGACCAAGTCTTAGCACGTCCTACAGAAACATTAGTCCTCGTGCTTGCGTGTCGTCCCTGCACTTCCCTTTCAGCTTTGCAAGTAAGATGAAATAAACGAGTGATAGAATTGTATTCTTTGTAATCTAGAATGTCCTGAATTTCTCGGTTCAACCTGCCCATGAATCTAGCCATAGCCGCTTCCTCATTTTCCTCTAAACCACAACGAAGCATGCCTATTTGCAATTCCTGATAATAGCCTTCTACACTCTTACTACCTTGCCTTAATTGTTGCAATTTGTTCAACAGATCACGTGCATAATATGATGGAACAAATCTAGCTCGCATGATTCTTTTCAAATTATCCCAGGTTTGTGCGGCGTTTGGATTTTTACGACGATACTCACTCCACCAAATAGAAGCAAAATCAGTGAATTCACTAGTAGCAGCCCTAACCCTTTTATTCTCAGGATATTCATGGCAAGTAAATTTTGATCGATAGCTAATTCCCAAGTAAGGTATGCATCAGATCGTATTTACCATCAAAAGGTGGAATGGTGAATTTAATATTTCCTAGTGAATCGTCATTGTCACGCACCTCTCGGCGCGTGGGAATGGACCCATGCCGATGCGATTGCGACGGAGTTGGCGTCGTGACGAAGTCCCAAATCTTCAACCACGGTGTCACCGAATAGTCATCATCATTCTCACCGCCGCTACCCAAAACACCATGGTAGTTGCGGTCTCGCGGGGCAACAACGTCATCAGCAGAAGGTGCACGTCCAATGCCATCGAGCCGCCTCAAAATCTCGGCAAGAGAGGTCTCCATCGTTACAAGCTTGTTGTTGGTGTCGATTTGAGCCGCCTCCAATCCACCAAGGCGCCATTAGTAACCCGCACATCCTCGTCAAGGCCTTCAGTCGTAGCCTTACTTGGCGTTCAAAGTGTTGGATGATGCCCCGATGCGAGGAGAATGTTGCGTGCTATTGTCTCCAGATCTGTCATAGTTAGAAGAAACAAGGAGCAAGCAATCACAGAGAATATGTTTCTAGCAACTACTAGGATGTGGCTAACAAGTCACTCCCTCTCAACCCGTTCTTTCAAGTTCTTACCAATTCTTACCATGCTTAGCGAAGGTGTCAACAACCGACGAGACAACACTTCGGAGATATGGTGTATCGATGCGCACAAGTGCCTGATTGGTAGTAGTATATGTGGAGCTGTAGGAGGCTTAACACAATCCAATGGAAAAGCTTGAACCACGTTAGTCCAAAATAAGTTGAATAAACGTTCAACTCGGTACTGTGCTGGTCCTAGGACAAACCGTACTAGAGACGCGAGCCGAGACACAAACGATGTCACCAACTCAACAAAACACAGCACCTAGCTAGAGAGCTCGTTCTCTTTTTTTTTTCCTTTTTTTTTTTTGTGCGGCTTTCTTTTTTTTTATTGCACTTGCCTTTTTTTTTCTCAAACTTTCAAAACCGGACAGCCGGGGCAGTTATATTGTCCGGCAAATTCACTCACGAAAAGCTCTGAATTTGGGGAAGGTCTCTATATCAAAGTTGTAGATCGTTTCGTTCTCATCTATTTTCATATATGGAACAACCAATTTGGAGTTTGGAAATAGGAGATATGGGCCCCTAAATACAAGCTGTACAGAAAAAACTGAGATGAGACAGATCCAGATCCAACGCAATTTTTGGGTGCGAAGATTGCCTTTTCTGGAATTAGTACTATGGAAAAAGTTGTAGAGGATCTTCTTAGCTTTCCAACAAGTACAAGAACACCCAAAACGGATAAGGGAATCAAGAGATATGGCTGTTTAACCGAACTGGGATCAGATTGATCCAATTCGAATCCGACTAGAACTCGACAATTCCAAAATTTTAGCAAATTGAAGATGGCCAAATTCAGAGATCACTCCAACTAACTTTTCCTTGGATATTTCGTGCTGATTCCAGAAAGTCCAAAAACGTCAAAATCCGAGTTCAGATGTAAGACTTATGATTGGAAAACCAAATTCGTAACAGATTGGATCTCTAGACAGCCCAAAATATATTGCAAGATATCTCTGTGTTGGAGGCCGAATCAGATCTCAGCTTGAATACCAAAGTTGGAGGAGACGTTCTAAGCTTTCCAAAAAGTCTAAGAACTCCAAAATCCGACTTTGTATGAAGGAGAAACGGCCAAAACACTGAACTGGACAGCAGCGACGGTGACGAAAAACGTGACACGAACTCGAAACTCTAGGGTAAATACTCTAAGACCAGCAACCGACTCGACGATGCAACCGTAAACTCAACAAGTGTGGACTACGAAGCAAAAGCAAGGCTAAACTGTCTTAGACGAGGGAAAATTTCTTTTTTTTTTGGGGCAATTTTCTGGACTATAGGTAATACAAGATACAGAGGTAGAAATCTCCCACCGATCAACCTGGTGCTTTGATACCACTTGATAACAACAGGGGTCCCGATCTTTCGATGAGATGGATAACTCTTGATTTGTGGAGGAATCGACGTTGGCGGCCCGACTACAACCGTCCAGGACGATGCGCCTTAGCGACCGATACACCAACTCCGAGGGTTATTGATCTCGGCCGCCAGGCAACAACCTGACCACGAAGGTCGTTGTTCCTGCAAGCAATCAAGAACGAGCAAGAACAAGATGAACAAGCAACTCGATTTGTGAATATGAAATCAGATCTGATTCAAGAAACAAAGTTTGGTGGGGTTCGATGACAAGTAATTCAGCGGTCTAATCGACACGCTGCGTGATTACAAGAAGTAGCAAAGGCTAACTTAATCAAACAAAACCCGCTCCTAAACGAGGTGACCACTAGCTATTTATAAGAGGAAGAAGGAGAAAAATTCGACCTAGGGTCGGCCAGCAAGGTTTCCAAACCGAACTATCCCTATTACAAGGCCCATGGGCCAAACAGACACGGCCTGAAAAAGTGACGTGGGGTTTTTTGCAGTTTCCCATTGACTCAGAAGGAATTTGGAAGTGAGGTTGGATCCGTTGGAAAGTAGACGAAAAGATCTTTCCGTCAAGTACACATGGACCTCCAGCAACATCCGGAATCAAAAGTTATGGCTGTTTGAATTCAGTGCTGTCGTCGAGGCCGAATTGGACTCGAATTGGTTCTTGTTTTTGCAAAACCCACTTGTACTCGAACTTGGCCCATTGTTGGTCCGCTGTGGCTCTTCTCCCTGGTTTCTAAGCACAATGAAATCGCTACAAGAATTAAATAGCACCCCATTCGGTGATTCGCTTATTGGAAGGCTTAGGAACGCATTCACCTGATAATTTAGTTGACGTGCGCGAGCTCGAGTCATTGGTCCATGCATGGATGGTTCAAGTCGAGATGAATGAGACGGATGAAATGTCATGGTTGCATCGGTAGAAGGGATGTCCTCATCAAACAAACAGAGAACTCACAATAGAATTAGTCCCTATGAACCACTAATATGTAGACAGTGGAGGATCTGACATGCTCAAGCTCACACCAAGTTTTTACCAGTTCTTACCCTGCGACTTCTCAAGGTGCGATCGAAGAGTGATGGTAACCTGCACTCAGGGGTGACAAAGTGATTGCAAGGTACTGAACCTGTGGTTAATAGTGAGTGGAGCTTGGACAGGTATTATTTTTGTAGCAAAGGAAAAACTAGAACTACACTAGCCAAAAGAAGTAGAGGGAACGTCCAACGGTGGTACGTGCTGGTCCTAGGCTAGACCATAGAGACGCGAGCCTAGACACCAATGAAGTCACACAATAGCAACAAGAACGTTTTCAGCACACAAGCTACAGCTAGGGCTCCTTTCTTCCTTTTTTTTGTGATTTTTTTCTTTTTTCAATTTTTTTTCAACTTTTTTTGGGAGCCCTAAACTTAAAACACGACTCAAAAGGAATCTAGAGAAGCATTCACCACACACACTTTTTTTGACCAGGAGTAAAAGGGTAATTAAAAGATTTGTGCACCAGTCTCTCTCTCTCTCTAGTCTTTGATTTGTGCACCAAAATTTGATGGATTGGCCTAGTGCAGCAAGCTGGCTTGGAGAGAGCAGAGAGATGGTTCGCCTCAGATTTACCCCTTTGTTTTTTCTTTTGTTGGTGTGGCTTTTTCTATTTGTGCACTTGCCCTTTTTTTTTTGGAAGGAAAGATGTGTTTGGTCAGCTGAAATTAAGGAACGAGTGGAAGATGGCTTCATCTGGGTTGCGGCAGCTCGGTTGAGGGTAAGATGGAAAGGTGTGGGCAACAAGGCAACTTTGGTGCGGCTTGGAAATCAAGGGCGTGATTTTTAGCATGCGCTCGGCTGGGATGGAATGGTTTGGCCGAGATGGCGAGATCCACAATTTTAGGGTGCGCTAATGTTGTCCTTGCGGTGCCTCGGTTGACCAGATTTGTTCTATTTTTTTGGTGGGGGAACAGCTGCAGTGTGGTTTAGCGATTGCGGGCGCTTATCCTTGTGTGGTTCGTAGCCGGATGGTCAAAGTCATACTCCGCCAAATCGAAGTTATGCCCTCACCGGAAGATCGGGCTGCCCGTGTGTCTATCATTTGGTATCAGAGCGACGGTTTACCGGTGAGTTCTTGTATTTTGTGTCCATCATTTAGTTGTTTCATTGTGTTCTTCATATAGTCTAGAAAATTTGCCCCACAAAAATATTGGTTTCCGCTATCCAAACCCTCTCTGTGCCTTTCGATCTGTTAATTTTAGTTTGCTAAATTAAGTTTGTGTTCATCCTAGTGTTGTCTTGTTTCTGTTCATCTCCCCATGTCAAAGTCCCTTCATATCCCTCAAAAACAAAAATAGCAATTTCGGGCAGAAAATTTCCTTTTCTGCAGTCGGCACCAAAAAGGCCATAAATCCTATTTGCTTCATCCTTTTTGAGTGAAACCAAAAGAAGCAGATCCACGACTTGTTGTTCTATCTTGCTGCTAGGTTTCAAGTTCATACATGAAGGCAGTAAGGAGTTATGAATGTTTGATTCACACCTAATTGCTGTTTTGAAATCTGCCGCTGAGCACACTTGTGAATTTTGTGCAACTTTTTCGGTTGGTTTTCAGAAAGTTAGCCTAAAATAAAAGTTGTTGGAAAAGCCATCAGGAAGAACAAAAAAAAGAATCATCGAAAAAGAGGCACCTGATAAAAAGTTACGGCCAAAATACCAATCTGCTGTCCAGTGGAAAAAAAACAGCAATTTACAAAGTTGGATCAATTTTTGTGCTTTCATATTCCAAATTGCATATCTTTGAGTTGTTCCGTGTTTACCACTTGTATCCATATCCACATACTTGCTTTAACCTATTTTTCATCCTTGTTTGATCAGTAACATAGGCTAAGTGCTAGTTTCGAACAGTTATTCAATTTGTGCAAATCTGAGATTAACTGATTGTTTTCCTTTGCTACTATATACATAGCCTGTCCAAGCTCCACTTTCTACTAACCTCACAGGTTAGTCTTGCAATCGCTTTACTCACTCTTGTGATCGGTTTATCACGAACCAGCTGCCAGTTGCACCCTTTGCTGCATTTGTAAGAATTGGTAAGAGCTTGAGAGATGTGACCCTTCATAATTTCCAGTGCCTGGTAGTTGATAGGTTTTATACATCTTCTGTATTTCCTTGTTTGCTACTAACCATGGTAGGTCCATACGAAGATAATGGTTCCAAGCAATACTGTGAGAATAGAACAATCACTATTGGCGACAAGCAACTACATGCATCAATCATGCGAGAATTGGACAACAGTTTTCATGAGAGCTCTCACCGTGTTGCAAGGAAGACTCGCAAGATTAACAAGACCGTTACACCATCTCCAATGGTTGATCAAGGTAATCTGAATTGAGCCACTCAATCTCGTATGGTTGTTGTAGAGGACATGTGGCCAAGCCAAGCTTCTCGACCATATCCACACTAGCAAGGTTGTTGCAACTACCACCATCAACAATAACTTTGTTTGGAAGATGGTATGGCGCTGATTTGGCTCATCACATGTGGGTTGCGCATGCAGTACACATGTGACAACAAGAGCCGGATACTTCTTTACCGAGGCAGCATTGCAAATCTCTTCTTCTTGTTTTGCAGTGTTAGTGATAACAAGAGCATATTCATTTTCTTCAATGTCACTAGCACTAGAGTACTCACCATTTTCTCGTATTATTAGAGAACGTTGGTTTGGACAATCGCGCATCATATGGCCATGTCCCTTGCATCGAAAACACTGTACTTCTCTTATACGACCAGTAGATGCAACGGATGATGCACTCTTCGTCGGATCTTGTTTTGCAGCTGATTTACTTGACTCCGGAAGGTGTGTCGGTGTAGGGGAAGCAGCGGCAGCAAGTGAAGGCGTACGTCCCGGAACGGAAGATGTCACCTTCGTTTGGATTTGACCCGACTTGGATGTGGAAGAACCTCCAAAATTACCTCGCGTCGTCGATCGTCGACCCTGCACTTCCCTTTCTGCTTTCAAAGCAAGATGATACAAACGGGTGATAGAGTTGTATTCCGTATAATCAAGTATGTCCTGAATTTCTCGGTTAAGCCCACCCAAAAATCTAGCCATTTTCACATCTTCACGCTCTTCTATCCCACAGCGCAACATGCTAATTTGTAATTCCTGATAATATTGTTCAACAGTTTTATCACCCTGATTAAAACGCTACATTTTATTCAATAAATCACGAGCATAGTATGTAGGAACAAATCTAGCTCTCATGACACGCTTTAATCAATCCCAAATTGTACTCACATCCCGATTGGCTCCACAAAGCTCTTTCCACCAAATAGATGCAAAACCAGTAAATTCACTAGTGGTAGCCTGAATCCTCCTACCCTCAGAGAAATCATAGCAAGAAAATTTTTGATCTACCGCCAATTCCCAATCTAGATAAGCAGCAGGATCATATTTACCATCAAAAGGAATCATAGTAAATTTCATATTTGCCATCGAGTCATCATTGTCTTCCCTTCAAGCATACTGATTGATGAGACCATGCTCATCATAGATAGAACCAACACCGCATATATATGGTCATTACCAAGTGTTGCTGCAATTACTTCGGCTATGTCGGCATCTTTCACTACATCTACAACAAATTGGCGACGAGTCCAGTTCGGCCGTCTGCGTGCAGGACAACTTCAAAAGAACGCTCAGGCCACATACGAAGTCTGTTTTCGACGTTCTACCACTTCACGGAAAGCTTAGGAGATAAGCTTTCTAATGGATCTTGTCTCATTGCAAAATTCCTCATAGAGCGTTGGGAATCATCAAAACAAGGTGCAACATCATCCAGTTGGGCCAAACTGAGCCTTGTATGCACATCGGGCCCAAGCCCACGTGGTGGATGCCCTAGGAAAACCCTAGAACGTCCAGCACATCCCTCCTAGCCGTCACCCTCTTATAAATTTAGTAGCCGTCATCGTTTAGACTCGGGTTTTGTTAGATTAACGTTTAGCCTTTGCTACTTTTCTTGTAATCGCGCGTGTCAGTTAGACCGCCTATATTACTCGTCTTCGGAACCCCACCTACTCGTTTGTGCCAAATTCATATTTACAATTTTAGATTGCGTTTATCTTGTTCTTGCTCATTCTTCGATTGCTTGCAGGATCAAAGACCTTCGTGGTCAGGTTGATCGCGCGTCCGCGAGATCAATAACCCTCTGGAGTTGGTGTATCGGTCGCTAAGGCGCATCGTCTTGGACGGTTGTAGTCGGGCCACCAACGTCGATTCCTCCACAAATCGAGAGTTATCTCTCTCATCGAAAGATCGGGACCCCTGCTTTTATCACTGATTTTTACCCATACCTTGCCTGTTGTTGCGGAGTCGACGGTGAGCTCGGTCGTTGTTCACATTCACGACGTAGTCGTCCTCAGTATCAGCGGCATAGTTGTTCTCCTCTTGATCTACCCTGTTTAAAGGAGCAGGGACAACCAGTGGAGCAGGAGGTGGAGGGACAACTAGTGGAGCACCGCGTTAGCCCAAAGCATGACCAGCGGCACCATTGTTGGGGGCAGCACTAGCGAGAAGTTGTGCTAGCTGTGCTTGAAGATCATTGAGGGGTGCCAATTGAGCTTGAATCGCATCGAGGGCATCACGAGTTCGCAACTCATGTTGATTGTACTATCTCTCAAAGTGAGTGACCTATCGCCTTTGATTTGGCGTGAGGGGTCCTCATGTTCACTTCAACTGCCGGCATTGCTCCCATGATTGTTGCTTGGAAAACCTGCCATGGTTAGGAGCAACAAACAGAGAACTCACAATAGAATTAGTCCCTATGAACCACTAATATGTAGACAGTGGAGGATCTGACATGCTCAAGCTCAGACCAAGTTTTTACCAGTTCTTACCCTGCGACTTCTCAAGGTGCGATCGAAGAGTGATGGTAACCTGCACTCAGGGGTGACAAAGTGATTGCAAGGTACTGAACCTGTGGTTAATAGTGAGTGGAGCTTGGACAGGTATTATTTTTGTAGCAAAGAAAAAACTAGAACTACACTAGCCAAAACAAGTAGAGGGAACGTCCAACGGTGGTACGTGCTGGTCCTAGGCTAGACCATACTAGAGACGCGAGTCTAGACACCAATGAAGTCACACAATAGCAACAAGAACGTTTCAGCACACAAGCTACAGCTAGGGCTCCTTTCTTCCTTTTTTTTGTGATTTTTCTTTTTTCAATTTTTTTTCAACTTTTTTTGGGAGCCCTAAACTTAAAACATGACTCAAAAGGAATCTAGAGAAGCATTCACCACACACACTTTTTTTGACCAGGAGTAAAAGGGTAATTAAAAGATTTGTGCACCAGTCTCTCTCTCTCTCTAGTCTTTGATTTGTGCACCAAAATTTGATGGATTGGCCTAGTGCAGCAAGCTGGCTTGGAGAGAGCAGAGAGATGGTTCGGCTCAGATTTACCCCTTTGTTTTTTCTTTTGTTGGTGTGGCTTTTTCTATTTGTGCACCTGCCCTTTTTTTTTTGGAAGGAAAGATGCGTTTGGTCAGCTGAAATTAAGGAACGAGTGGAAGATGGCTTCATCTGGGTTGCGGCAGCTCGGTTGAGGGTAAGATGGAAAGGTGTGGGCAACAAGGCAACTTTGGTGCGGCTTGGAAATCAAGGGCGTGATTTTTAGCATGCGCTCGGCTGGGATGGAATGGTTTGGCCGAGATGGCGAGATCCACAATTTTAGGGTGCGCTAATGTTGTCCTTGCGGTGCCTCGGTTGACCAGATTTGTTCTATTTTTTTGGTGGGGGAACAGCTGAAAAATAGGAGGTAAACACGGCTATTTTTTGTGGGGGGCGCAGCTGGAAAAAAAAGGAAACCGAACCACTAATTGGGGGGAGGGGTCGGTTGGGATGGATGGAAAGGAGAGGGCGATCCACTCTTTGGTGTTGTGTCCAAGTGCTGGCAGACACAGTTTGGTGTTGTGTCCAGGTGCTGGCAGACGCGGTTTGGTGTTGCGTCCAAGTGCTGGTAGTGGAGTTGGAGAGATGGCAGTGGTGGAAAGAACCCTAAAAACAGGGCGTGGTGGATGGATGGTGGCGGTGGCACAAATGATAGACACACGGGCAGCTCGATCTTCCGGTGAGGGGATAACTTCGATTTGGCGGAGTATGACTTTGACGATCCGGCTACGAACCACTCAAGGATAAGCGCCTGCAATCGCTAAATCACACTCCTGATCGTTATCAACTGTGCCAAGACACAGATGACCTGACCACGAATGTCTATTCTTGCAAGCAATCGAAGAACTAGTAAGAACAAGGATGAAGCACACACACAAGTTGAGGTTTTGAACTTGTTTACTGCTCTAGCCGAGTCAGGAGAACAAGGATATAGTTCCACACATGGGGCAACTAATCTAAACAAAGCCTGAGCAAAAGAGAGGGAGCTTGTTCACTATATATAGCCATGAGATGGCTGCTAGGAGGTGGCCACACGCCACTCTAGTTACATGGGTACTCAGCCCAACATTGATGGTGGCGCAGCACTCGAAGGGGCCGACACAGCTGGACGTTTTTGCTTGCTGTTGTTGACTCACTTGGAATTTTAATATGAGGCTGGATCCGTTGCAAAGAGCACGAAATTTCCTTTCCATCAAGTGCTCACACGTCCCAAACGGAGTCCGTTTGCATTCTCTATGAGCGTTCAATAATTCCTGACTGGTCATTAGATGCCGAGTTGAAACCTTTTTGTGTTCACACCTAGCCACTTTGTGTTCACACTTTTCATGTTGATTGTGCTGCACGAATTTAGGGTGCTCCTTTGTATGTTCACTGCTTGGTCACGCTTGTCATAGGTCGGCGTAGCTTGATCGAACATAGAATAGCTCGGCATCGCTTGATATAGCTCGGTGTAGCTTGATGTAGGTTGACGTTGCTTGTTGTAACCGGGTTGAAGCTCACATCCTTGCTGCTCCATACCATGGTTCCTAAGTACGAGCAGTTCATTAGGCAGCGACCTATCCTCTAAGTTATAATGAGACAATCCGAGGAACGAATTCACCTGTTGTTTTAGTTGTCTAGCTCATGCCCTTGTAATAGGTCCTTCTTTAGGAGACAAGGGTGGAGTTATGTGCATATCCGACGTGGTGATGTCCTCATCATCCTTCCCTTCTTGCATTTGAGTTGTCCTCGACTCAAAGTCATTGTTCTCACCGAGGAATGGCTTCAAATCTGAAATGTTAAAGGTGGGGCTAACCCCAAATTCTGCAGGCAACTCAAGTTTATATGCATTATCATTAATTCGTTCTAGCGCTTTGCAAGGACCATCAGCTCTAGGCATCAATTTGGACCTTCGCAATTCAGGAAATCTTTCTTTTCGTAAATGCAACCAAAGAAGATCACCAGGTTCAAAAGTTAATTCCTTTCTACCATTGTTACCAACAAGCCTATATTTTTCAGTCATCCGTTCAATGTTTTCTTTTGTGGTGTCATGTAACTTAAGAACAAACTCAGCACGCTTCTTAGCATCAAAATTTACCATTTCCGAAGATGGTAAAGGCAACAAATCAATTGGAGCACGAGGATTAAAGCCATATACAACCCGGAAAGGGGTCATCTTGGTGATTGAGTGGAACGATCGGTTGTAAGCGAATTCCACATGTGGAAGGCACTCTTCCCACATCTTCAAATTCTTCTTGAGGATAGCTCACAGCATGGTTGACATTCACCACTTTAGTTTGGCCATCAGTTTGTGGGTGACACGTAGTTGAGAACAGCAACTTTGTGCCTAGCTTGTTCCATAAGGTTCTCCAAAAGTGGCTTAAGAACTTTGCATCACGATCTGAAACAATAGTTGAAGGCATGCCTTGCAAACGAACAATCTCTTTCAAAAATAGATCAGCAATATGAGTAGCATCATCGCTTTTGTGGCATGGAATAAAATGTGCCATTTTGGAGAATCTATCCACAACAACAAAAACACTATCCCTCCCCTTCTTTGTCCTAGGCAATCCTAAAACAAAGTCCATAGATATATCCTCCCACGGAACGCTAGGAACAGGAAGAGGCATGTACAAACCGTGTGGGTTTAGTCGAGACTTAGCTTTTTGGCATGTAGTGCAGCGTGCAACAAAGTGATCAACGTCACGTCTCATCTTTGGCCAAAAGAAGTGTTCAGCTAGAACGTCCTCCGTCTTTTTGGCTCCAAAGTGTCCCATCAATCCTCCTCCATGAGCTTCCTGTAGCAACAAAAGTCGAACAGAGCTAGCTGGAATGCATAGCTTGTTAGCTTTAAACAAGAAGCCATCATTGTTCACAAATTTATTCCAACTTTTTCCATCTTTACAATTCAGCAAGATTTCCTTGAATTCATTGTCTTGAGCATATAGATCCTTTATAGTTTCTAATCCAAAAATCCTACAATCAAGTTGTGACATTATTGTATATCTTCGAGACAAAGCATCAGCAATCACATTATCCTTTCCTTTCTTATGTTTAATGACATAGGGAAAAGATTCAATAAATTTCACCCACTTAGCATGTCTACGGTTCAGCTTATTTTGACTTCGAATGTGCTTAAGTGATTCATGATCAGAATGTATAACAAATTCTTTGGGCCATAAATAATGTTGCCATATTTCTAAAGAACGTACAAGAGCGTACAATTCCTTATCATATGTCGAGTAATTAAGAACAGGTTCACTCAATTTCTCGCTGAAGTAGGCAACATCACACCTTGTTGTATCAATACACCTCCAACTCCAACACCACTAGCATCACATTCAAGTTCAAAGGTCTTACCAAAATCTGGGAGTTAAAGTAATGGTGCATTCATGAGCTTTTCTTTCAAAAGATTGAAGGCATCTTCTTGTGCTTGCCCCTAATGAAAAGGAACACCTTTCTTTGTTAACTCATTCAAAGGTGCAGCGATTGTGCTGAAATCCTTCACAAAGCAACGATAGAATCCAGCAAGGCCATGAAAGCTTCACACTTGTGTGACCGTTTTAGGAGGCGGCCAACTCTTGATGGCGTCAATCTTGGCTTCATCAACTTCAATTCCCTGCGGTGTCACAACATAACCAAGAAAAGAGACTCGTTCGGTGCAAAAGGTGCACTTGAGGTTACCAAACAAACGTGCATCTCTTAAAGCATTAAAGACAGCACGCAAATGTTCATGATGTTCGGAAAGCGACTTGCTATAGATCAAGATATTATCAAAGTAGACCATCACAAATTTTCCAATGAAAGAGCGTAAAACTTCATTCATCAATCGCATGAATGTACTGGGTGCATTAGTTAAACCAAATGGCATCACTAACCACTTGTACAATCCAAACTTAGTCTTAAACGCAGTTTTCCATTCATCTCCAAGTTTCATTCGAATTTGGTGGTAACCACTTCTCAAGTCAACTTTAGAAAACACAGTAGAGCCACTTAACTCATCTAACATATTATCCAAACTAGGAATAGGGTGACGATATCTAACAGTGATATTATTGATAGCTCTACAATCCACACACATACGCCATGATCCATCTTTGTTAGGTACTAACAAAACAGGAACAGTACAAGGACTAAGACTTTCACGTACATACCCTTTGTCAAGCAAGTCTTGCACCTGGCGTTGAATCTCCTTAGTCTCCTCTAGGTTGGTCCTATATGCAGCTTGGTTTGGCAATGTGGCTCCTGGAATCAAGTCAATTTGATGTTCAATTCCTCTAATTGGTGGCAGCCCCGGGGTACCTCAGTTGGAAACACATCCTCATATTACTTCAAAAGGTTAGCAATAGCAGTAGGCAAAGAAGTTGGTATATTCTCCAATGAAAACAGGGTTTCTTTGCAAATCAAAGCATAGCATTCAACATTATTTTCTTTCATGTCATTCAAATCGATTTCGTAGCTAGCATGACAGCACCTTTTAACTTAATTTTAGCTTTCATAGAATTAAATTCTTTCTTCTTTGGTTGTGCTAACTCTTTGCCTACAATCTGATTTTCGCTTTTTGCTCTCTCCTTCTCTCTTTCAGCTCTCTCCAAGTCATAATGGTCGTGTGTGCAAGGTAATAATTGATGGTGGAAGTTGTCATAATTTGGCTAGTAAAGAAATGTGTGAAAAGCTTGGGTTCAAGCAGCTGCGACACCCGCATCCATATCATGTGCAATGGTTGAGTGATGGTGGAGAAGTGAAAATTCAGCACATGGTGAAGGTTCCTTTCAAAATTGGTGAGTATAGTGATACCGTTGAGTGTGATGTGGTCCCAATGACGGTATGTCACTTGCTGCTCGGTCGACCAAGGCAATTTGATCGTGCAAGTCATCACAATGGTCTCACTAATCAATATTCATTCAAATGGAACAACAAAGAAATTATTCTTAGGCCAATGACTCCCACTCAAATTCTTGTTGATAAAATGCAAAAGAATGATATTGAGTGTGTCAAACAACCGGAGAGAAGGACTACAAGTGAGAAACCCAATTTGGTGAGTGAGAGCCACAAGCCAAATAGGAGTGGGAAAGGAAACGAGAAGGGAAACAAGCTAGTAATGTTAGCTACAAAATCTGAAATAAGAGAGGTACATGCGAATCCCTATTTAGCACATTTTGTACTCTTGTACAAAGATGTGCTACTTTCTACTAACGACATAACCTCTCTTCCAAGTGCTGTATCAAGTGTTTTGCAGGACTTTGAAGATGTCTTTCCGGAGGAGATACCTGCGGGACTACCTCCGACGCGTGGCATTGAACATCAAATTGACCTCATACCAGGAGCTTCACTTCCAAACTGCCCACCGTACCGAACCAATCCGGAAGAAACAAAGGAAATTCAGCGACAAGTGCAAGCTCTTCTCGAGAAAGGGTATGTACGTGAGAGTCTAAGTCCTTGCGCTGTTCTTGTGATTTTAGTCCCTAAGAAAGATGGTACATGGCGCATGTGTGTAGATTGTAGAGCAATTAACAACATCACTGGTAGATATCGCCATCCTATTCCTAGGTTGGATGACATGCTGTGGTGCTGTTATTTTCTCTAAAATTGATTTGCGTAGTGGGTACCATCAAATAAGGATGAAAGAAGGGGATGAGTGGAAAACAGCCTTTAAAACAAAATTTGGATTGTATGAGTGGTTAGTAATGCCTTTTGGTTAAACTAATGCACCTAGTACATTCATGAGATTAATGAACCATATATTGAGAGCTTTCATTGGTAAATTTGTTGTGGTGTATTTTAATGACATCTTAATTTACAGCCGCACAATGGAAGAGCACACCGATCACATTAGACAAGTGCTAGAAGTGCTTAGAACTGAAAAACTAGAGAAATGCACTTTTTGCCAAGATAAAGTTGTGTTCTTGGGGTTTGTTGTTTCTGGAAATGGGGTAGAAGTGGACGATTCAAAAGTTGAATCAATTAAAAATTGGCCTACTCCGACAAATGTGAGTCAAGTTAGAAGTTTTCACGGTCTTGCTGGTTTTTACCGTAGATTTGTGAAAGACTTTAGCACAATTGCTGTCCCTTTGAATGAGCTAACAAAGAAAGGAAGTGAGTTTGTTTGGGGTGTTACTCAAGAAAAAGCTTTTGCTGAATTAAAGAAGCGCTTAACTGAAGCCCCTTTGCTTGTTTTACCTGATTTCACTAAAGCTTTTGAAATTGAGTGTGATGCCAGTGGAATAGGTATTGGTGGTGTTTTGATGCAAGAGAGCAAACCAGTAGCATACTTTAGTGAGAAACTTGGTGGTTCACAATTGAATTACCCTGTGTATGATAAGGAGTTGTATGCTTTGGTTCGTGTTTTGGAAACTTGGCAACACTATCTTTGGCCTAAAGAATTCATCATACATTCTGATCATGAAGCTTTGTAATATTTGAAAGGGCAAGCTAAACTGAACCGTAGGCATGCCAAATGGGTAGAATTTATTGAATCTTTTCCATATAATGTGAAATACAAGAAGGGTAAAGAGAATGTTGTTACTGATGCTTTGTCTCGAAAGAGTGTGCTCTTAACACAACTTGAAATCAAGGTCCCTGGTTTGGAGGGTTTGAAAGAGTTATATGCTTCAGATAATGAATTCGCTGAACCATACTCTAAATGCAAAGATGGGAAAGGCTGGGAAAAGTTCCATGTTCATGATGGATTCTTGTTTCGTGCTAACAAGCTATGCGTTCCAGATTTGTCCGTTCGTTTGCTATTGTTGCAGGAATGACATGCATGATGAGACCATGCTCATCATGGATAGAACCAACACCGCATACATATGGTCATTACCAAGTGTTGCTACAATTACTTCGGCTATGTTGCCATCTTCCACTACATCTACGACAAGTTTGCGACAGTTCACGGCATCTTCTACTTCGTCTACGTCTAATATGGTGGCTCCATCAATGTTGCTTCATCGACCTCCACCTTGGCCAGGTCGATCACACAGTTGTCCTCCTCGGCTTTTGGACATAGCGCTATCACCTTCATCAGTTCGGCCACCACCTTGGCCGCCTCCCATGCTTGACGGCGTATTCAAGAAAGGCGTATCTCCACCTCGTCCATTCCCTCAGGTCATACAAGTCACGTCGCTTCAAGGCTGGTCCAAGAGAAAGCCCAATTTGGCCACGAGTGCAGTTCGGCCGTCTGCGCGCAGCACAACTTCAAACGGACGCCCAGGCCACATACGAAGTCCGTTTTTGACGTTCTACCACTTCACGAAAAGCTTAGGAGATAAACTTTCCAATGAATCTGGTCCCATTGCAAAATTCCTCACAGAGCGTTAGGAATCATCAAAACATGGTGCTGCATCATCCAGTTGGGCCAAACCAGGCCTTGTAAGCACATCGGGCCCAAGCCCACGTGGTGGACACCCTAGGAAAACCCTAGGACGTCCAGCACATCCCTCCTAGCCGTCTCCTTCTTATAAATTCAGTAGCCGTCATAGTTTAGACTCGGGTTTTGTTAGATTAAAGTTTAGCCTTTGCTACTTTTCTTGTAATCGCGCGTGTCGGTTAGACCGCCTGTATTACTCGTCTTCGGAACCCCACCTACTCGTTTGTGCCTAATTCATATTTGCAATTTCAGATTGCGTTTATCTTGTTCTTGCTCGTTTTTCGATTGCTTGCAGGAACAAAGACCTTCTTGGTCGTTGATCGCGTCCGCGAGATCAATAACCCTCTGGAGTTGGTGTATCGGTCGCTAAGGCGCAACGTCCTGGACGGTTGTAGTCGGGCCGTCAACGTCGATTCCTCCACCAATTGATAGTTATCCCTCTCATCGAAAGATCGGGACCCCTGCTGCTATCAAGTGGTATCAAAGCACCAGGTTGATCGGTGAGAGATTTCTACCTCTGTATCTTGTTTTACCTAGAGTCCAGAAAATTGCCAAAAAAAAAATTTCCCTCGTCCAAGACAGTTTAGCCTTGCTTTTGCTTCGTAGTTCACACTTGTTGAGTTTACGGTTGCATCGTCGAGTCGGTTGCTGGTCTTAGAGTCTTTACCCTAGAGTTTCGAGTTCGTGTAACGTTTTTCGTCACCGTCGCTGCTGTCCAGTTCAGTGTTTTGGCCGTTTCTCCTTCATACGAACTCGGATTTTAGAGTTCTTAGACTTTTTAGAAAGCTTAGAACTTCTTCTCCAACTTTGGTATTCAAGCTAAGATCTGATTCAGCCTCCAACACAGAGATATCTTGCAATATACTTCGGGCTGTCTAGAGATCCAATCTGTTACGAATTCGCTTTTCCAATCATAAGTTTTCCATCCGAACTCGTATTTTGACGTTTTTGGACTTTCTGGAATCAGCACGAAATATCCAAGAAAAGGATAGTTGGAGTCATCTCTAAATTCGGCAATCCTCAAGTTCCTAAAATTTGGGAATTCTCGAGTTCTAGTCGAATTCGAATTGGATCAATCTGATTCCAGTTCGATAAAACAGCCATATCTCTTGATTCCCTTATCCGTTTTGGGTGTTCTTATACTTGTTGGAAAGCTAAGAAGATCCTCTACAACTTTGTCCATAGTACCAATTCCAGAAAAAGCAATCGTCGCACCCAAAAATAGCGTTGGAACTGGATCTGTCTCATCTCAGTTTTTTCTATACAGCTTGTATTTAGGAGCCCATATCTCCTATTTCCAAACTCCAAATTCGTTGTTCCATATATGAAAATTGATGAGAACGAAAAGACCTAAAACTTTGACATGGAGACCATCCTCAAATTCGGAGCTTTTCTTGAGTGAATTTTCCGAACAACATAACTGCCCCTGCTGTCCTGTTTTGAAAGTTTGAGGAAAAAAAAAAGGCAAGTGTGATAACAGCAGGGGTCCCGATCTTTCGATGAGATGGATAACTCTTGATTTGTGGAGGAATCGACGTTGGCGGCCCGACTACAACCGTCCAGGACGATGCGCCTTAGCGACCGATACACCAACTCCAGAGGGTTATTGATCTCGCCGGCGCGCGATCAACCTGACCACGAAGGTCGTTGTTCCTGCAAGCAATCAAGAACGAGCAAGAACAAGATGAACAAGAAACTCGATTTGTGAAAATGAAATCAGATCTGATTCGAAGAAACAAAGTTTGGTGGGGTTCCGATGACAAGTAATTCAGGCGGTCTAATCGACACGCGTGATTACAAGAAGTAGCAAAGGCTAACTTAATCAAACAAAACCCGCTCCTAAACGAGGTGATCACTAGCTATTTATAAGAGGAAGAAGGAGAAAAATTCGACCTAGGGTCGGCCAGCAAGGTTTCCAAACCGAACTATCCCTATTACAAGGCCCATGGGCCAAACAGACTCGGCCTGAAAAAGTGACGTGGGGTTTTTGGCAGTTTCCCATTGACTCAGAAGGAATTTGGAAGTGAGGTTGGATCCGTTGGAAAGTAGACGAAAAGATCTTTCCGTCAAGTACTCATGGACCTCCAGCAACATCTGGAATCAAAAGTTATGGCTGTTTGAATTCAATGCTGTCGTCGAGGCCGAATTGGACTCGAATTGGTTCTTGTTTTTGCAAAACCCACTTGTACTCGAACTTGGCCCATTGTTGGTCCGCTGTGGCTCTTCTCCCTGGTTTCTAAGCACAATGAAATCGCTACAAGAATTAAATAGCACCCCATTCGGTGATTCGCTTATTGGAAGGCTTAGGAACGCATTCACCTGATAATTTAGTTGACGTGCGCGAGCTCGAGTCATTGGTCCATGCATGGATGGTTCAAGTCGAGATGAATGAGACGGATGAAATGTCATGGTTGCATCGGTAGAAGGGATGTCCTCATCATCCTCCCCTTCTTGCATTTGAGTCGTCCTCGACTCAAGCTCAACCTCTTCCCCCAAGTATGGCTTCAAGTCTGCAATGTTAAAAGTGGGACTAACCCCAAAATCTGCAGGCAACTCAAGCTTATATGCATTGTCATTAATTCGTTTAATCACTTTGAAAGGACCATCAACTCTTGGCATCAATTTTGACTTTCTTTGCTCAGGAAAACGATCTTTTCTCAAATGCAACCAAACAAGATCGCCAGTTCAAAAGTTAAATGCTTCCTCCTTTACTACCAGCAATTTTGAATTTAGCATTCGAGCGCTCTATGTTTTCTTTTGTTGTCTCATGTATTTTCAACATAAGTTCAGCTCGTTGTTTAGCATCAATATTTTTCCTCTCCGAAGCTGGCAGAGGTAACAAATCAACAGGAGCACGAGGTAGAAAGCCATAAACAATCTCAAAAGGGCACATCTTAGTAGTAGAATGCAGCGAACGATTATAAGCAAATTCAATATGAGGTAAGCATTCTTCCCACATCTTGATGTTCTTTTTCAAAACAGCCCTAAGCATGGTGGATAAAGTTCTATTCACAACTTCAATTTGCCCATCAGTTTGGGGATGACAAGTGGTGGAAAATAACAGCTTAGTTCCCAATTTAATCCATAAAGTTCTCCAAAAATGACTAAGAAATTTAGTATCACGATCTGAAACTATTGTGTTTGGAACACCATGCAAGCGAATAATCTCCCGAAAGAACAAATCAGCAATGTTGGTTGCATCATCACTTTTATGACAAGGTATAAAGTGCGCCATCTTAGAAAATCTATCCACAACAACAAAGATGCTATCCCTCCTTTTTTTGTCCTAGGCAGTCCTAAAACAAAGTCCATAGAAATATCTTCCCAAGGCACACTAGGAACAGGTAGAGGCATATATAAACCATGAGGGTTAAGTCGTGACTTAGCTTTTTGACAGGTAGTGCAGCGAGCAACGTAGCGTTCAATGTCTCTTCTCATCTTTGGCCAAAAGAAATGATCAGCAAGTATGTCTTCCGTCTTCTTCACACCAAAATGTCCCATCAACCCGCCTCCATGCGCTTCCTGTAACAACAACAATCGCACGGAACCAACTGGAATGCATAATTTGTTAGCTCTAAACACAAACCCATCATTTAGGACAAATTTGTTTCATGTTTTTCCCTCTTTACAATGCAGCAGGACATCTTTAAAAACATCATCATATTCATATTGCTGTTTAATCGTCTCTAATCCAAAGATTTTGAAATCAAGTTGTGAAAGCATGGTATATCTCCTAGACAATGCATCCACAATCACATTATCTTTCCCTTGCTTGTGTTTTATGACATAAGGAAAAGATTTAATAAATTCAACCCACTTTGCATGTCTACGATTCAATTTAGCTTGACTTCGAATATGCTTTAATGATTCATGATCAGAGTGAATAACAAATTCTTTGGGCCATAAATAATGTTGCCATGTTTCTAAAGTTCGAACTAGAGCATAAAGTTCCTTATCGTAAGTAGAATAGTTCAAACTAGGCCCACTCAACTTCTCACTGAAATATGCAACAGGTTTTCCTTCTTGCAATAACACACCACCCAAACCAATTCCACTTGCATCACATTCTAACTCAAAAGTTTTAGAGAAATCTGGAAGTTGAAGTAAAGGTGCATGTGTCAACTTATCTTTCAAAGCGTTGAAAGCGTCCTCCTGTGCATCATTCCAAACAAATGGCACACTCTTCTTGGTGAGCTCATTCAAAGGTGCGGCGATGGTGCTGAAGTCCTTCACAAAACGCCGATAGAATCCCGCAAGACCTAGGAAGCTTCGCACCTACGTGACCGTTTTAGGAATCGGCCAGCCCTGAATTGCTTCAACCTTGGCTTGATCAACTTCAATTCCCTGTGGAGTAACAACATAGCCAAGAAAAGAGACTCAATCCGTGCAAAAGGTGCACTTCTCAAGGTTACCAAATAAACGTGCATCTCGCAAGGCATTAAAAACAACACGCAAATGGTCAAGATGTTCCTCTAATGACTTGCTATAGATCAGGATGTCATCAAAATATACCACCACAAATTTGCCAATGAAAGCACGCAAAACTTCGTTCATTAGTCTCATGAAAGTGCTAGGTGCATTAGTTAAACCAAAAGGCATCACTAACCACTCATATAAACTGAACTTAGTTTTAAATGCAGTTTTCCATTCATCCCCTAACTTCATGCGAATTTGATGGTATCCACTACGCAAATCGACTTTAGAGAATACAGTAGAACCACTTAATTCATCTAGCATATCATCTAACCTAGGGATAGGATGACGATACCTAATGGTGATATTATTAATTGCTCTGCAATCCACACACATACGCCATGATCCATCTTTCTTAGGCACCAAAATCACCGGAACAGCACAAGGACTAAGAGATTCACGCACGTACCCCTTATCAAGCAATTCTTCAACTTGACGTTGTATCTCCTTGGTTTCTTCTGGATTGGTCCTGTATGGCGCTCGATTAGGCAAAGATGCCCCAGGAATGAGGTCAATTTGGTGCTCAATCCCTCGAATGGGAGGCAGCCCCGGGGGTATGTCCTTTGGGAAGACGTCGGTGTATTCCTGCAAAAGGTTAGTGATGGCAGGAGACAATGAAGAAGGCATATCCTCAAGTGAAAACAAAGTTTCTTTGCAAATCAACGCATAGCAAGGAGAAGTACCAGTTTGTGCCTCATTCACATCAGTTTTGGTGGCAAGGAAACAAGCACCTTTCAATTTAATCTCATTTTTCTTCTCATGTTCAAAGTTAGGCTCTTTGTTTTTATTTTGCTCCATTCTTTTATCTACAACCTGGTTCTCACTCTTAGCATTCTCTCGCTCTTTCTCTTTGCTAGCCCTAGCAACTTCATCTTTTAAAATAGCCTCAGGTGTCATAGGATGTAGCACAATTTTCTTCTCTTTATGCACAAATGAATATTGATTGGTTCTACCATGATGCATAGAATCCTTATCATATTGCCATGGTCTACCTAACAACACAGAACATGCTTGCGCTATGTACAACATCGCAATCTACAAAGTCATGATACGAACCAATAGCAAACGGAATTCTCACCAAGCGTGTTACCTTAACCTTACCACTGCTGTTGAACCACTGAATGTAATATGGCTGAGGGTGTGGTCGTGTGTTCAATGAGAGCTTCTCAACCATGTCAGAGCTGGCGAGGTTGTTGCAACTTCCTCCATCAATGATCACGCGGCAAGCACGCTCCTTGATCACGCATTTGGTTTGAACAGATTGTGCCGTTGATTTTGCTCCGCCTTACCCATTCGTACACTCAAAACACGCCGCACTATGAGGCTCTCATAGCGATCCGCATGTTCAGCGTCAATGTGTTCCTCTTCTTGGTTAAACTCTTGTTCACTTCCTGCATGGTCAGCTGCAAGCATAGCATAGGAATCTTCATCCAAATCACTAGCAGAGGAGAACTCACCGTTATCCCGCACAATCAACACTCGTTTGCTTGGACATTGACTTCTCATATGCCCATAGCCTTTGCATTGATGGCATTGCACGCCCTTGTCCTCCCAGTGGAAGCAACAGAAGAGGAACTCTTGGCGGACCCTTGGACCATTCCCTTTGGCGCCTCAGTGGCCCTGGATGCTGGTACGGACGAAGAAGGACGTGGCTTGCTGTTGGAGGAAGGTGCTGCAGTTGGTCGACTTGTTGGGGTAGCAGGTGTACGTGGAGACCAAGTCTTAGCACGCCCTCGTAAACATTAGTCCTCGTGCTTGCGTGCCGTCCCTGCACTTTCCTTTCAGCTTTGCAAGCAAGATGAAATAAACGAGTGATAGAATTGTATTCTTTGTAATCTAGAATGTCCTGAATTTCTCGGTTCAACCCGCCCATGAATCTAGCCATAGCCGCTTCCTCATTTTCCTCTAAACCACAACGAAGCATGCCTATTTGCAATTCCCGATAATAGCCTTCTACACTCTTACTACCTTGCCTTAATTGTTGCAATTTGTTCAACAGATCACGTGCATAATATGATGGAACAAATCTAGCTCGCATGATTCTTTTCAAATTATCCTAGGTTTGTGCGGCGTTTGGATTTTTCTGACGATACTCACTCCACCAAATAGAAGCAAAATCGGTGAATTCACTAGTAGCAGCCCTAACCCTTTTATTCTCGGGATATTCATGGCAAGTAAATTTTTGATCGATAGCTAATTCCCAAGTAAGGTATGCATCAGATCGTATTTACCATCAAAAGGTGGAATGGTGAATTTAATATTTCCTAGTGAATCGTCATTGTCACGCACCTCTCGGCGTGGGAATGGACCCATGCCGATGCGATTGCGACGGAGTTGACGTCGCTGACGAGCGTCCAAATCTTCAACCTCGGTGTCAGCAGAATAGTCATCATCATTCTCACCTGCCGCGCTACCCAAAACACCATGGTAGTTGCGGTCTCGCGGGCAACAACGCGTCATCGCCAGAAGGTGCACGTCCAATGCCATCGAGCCGCCTCAAAATCTTGGCAAGAGAGGTCTCCATCGTTACAAGCTTGTTGTTGGTGTCGATTTGAGCCGCTCCAATCCACCAAGGCGCACATTAGTAACCCGCACATCCTCGCCAAGGCCTTCGGTCGTAGCCATACTTGGCGTTCAAAGTGTTGGATGATGCCCCCGATGCGAGGAGAATGTTGCGTGCTATTGTCTCCAGATCCTGTCATAGTTAGAAGAAACAAGGAGCAAGCAATCACAGAGAATATGTTTCTAGCAACTACTAGGATGTGGCTAACAAGTCACTCCCTCTCAACCCGTTCTTTCAAGTTCTTACCAATTCTTACCATGCTTAGCGAAGGTGTCAAGAACCGACGAGACAACACTCCGGAGATATGGTGTATCGATGCCGTCACAAGTGCCTGATTGGTAGTGGTATATGTGGAGTCAGAGGAGGCTTAACACAATCCAATGGAAAAGCTTGAACCACGTTAGTCCAAAATAAGTTGAATAAACGTTCAACGCGGTACTGTGCTGGTCCTAGGACAAACCGTACTAGAGACGCGAGCCGAGACACAAACGATATCACCAACTCAACAAAACACAGCACCTAGCTAGAGAGCTCGTTCTCTTTTTTTTTTTCCTTTTTTTTTTTTTGCGGCTTTCTTTTTTTTTTATTGCACTTGCCTTTTTTTTTCTCAAACTTTCAAAACCGGACAGCCGGGGCAGTTATATTGTCCGGCAAATTCACTCACGAAAAGCTCTGAATTTGGGGAAGGTCTCTATATCAAAGTTGTAGATCTTTTCGTTCTCATCTATTTTCATATATGGAACAACCAATTTGGAGTTTGGAAATAGGAGATATGGGCCCCTAAATACAAGCTGTACAGAAAAAACTGAGATGAGACAGATCCAGATCCAACGCAATTTTTGGGTGCGAAGATTGCCTTTTCTGGAATTGGTACTATGGACAAAGTTGTAGAGGATCTTCTTAGCTTTCCAACAAGTACAAGAACACCCAAAACGGATAAGGGAATCAAGAGATATGGCTGTTTTACCGAACTGGGATCAGATTGATCCAATTCGAATCCGACTAGAACTCGACAATTCCCAAATTTTAGCAAATTGAAGATGGCCAAATTCAGAGATCACTCCAACTAACTTTTCCTTGGATATTTCGTGCTGATTCCAGAAAGTCCAAAAACGTCAAAATCCGAGTTCAGATGGAAGACTTATGATTGGAAAACCGAATTCGTAACAGATTGGATCTCTAGACAGCCCAAAATATATTGCAAGATATCTCTGTGTTGGAGGCCGAATCAGATCTCAGCTTGAATACCAAAGTTGGAGGAGACGTTCTAAGCTTTCCAAAAAGTCTAAGAACTCCAAAATCCGACTTTGTATGAAGGAGAAACGGCCAAAACACTGAACTGGACAGCAGCGACGGTGACGAAAAACGTGACACGAACTCGAAACTCTAGGGTAAATACTCTAAGACCAGCAACCGACTCGACGATGCAACCGTAAACTCAACAAGTGTGGACTACGAAGCAAAAGCAAGGCTAAACTGTCTTGGACGAGGGAAAATTTTTTTTTTTTTGGGGCAATTTTCTGGACTATAGGTAATACAAGATATAGAGGTAGAAATCTCTCACCGATCAACCTGGTGCTCTGATACCACTTGATAACAGCAGGGGTCCCGATCTTTCGATGAGATGGATAACTCTTGATTTGTGGAGGAATCGACGTTGGCGGCCCGACTACAACCGTCCAGGACGATGCGCCTTAGCGACCGATACACCAACTCCAGAGGGTTATTGATCTCGCCGCATAGCGATCAACTCGACCACGAAGGTCGTTGTTCCTGCAAGCAATCAAGAACGAGCAAGAACAAGATGAACAAGAAACTCGATTTGTGAATATGAAATCAGATCTGATTCGAAGAAACAAAGTTTGGTGGGCTTCCGATGACAAGTAATTCAGGCGGTCTAATTGACACGCGTGATTACAAGAAGTAGCAAAGGCTAACTTAATCAAACAAAACCCGCTCCTAAACGAGGTGACCACTAGCTATTTATAAGAGGAAGAAGGAGAAAAATTCGACCTAGGGTCGGCCAGCAAGGTTTCCAAACCGAACTATCCCTATTACAAGGCCCATGGGCCAAACAGACTCGGCCTGAAAAAGTGACGTGGGGTTTTTGGCAGTTTCCCATTGACTCAGAAGGAATTTGGAAGTGAGGTTGGATCCGTTGGAAAGTAGACGAAAAGATCTTTCCGTCAAGTACTCATGGACCTCCAGAAACATCCGGAATCAAAAGTTATGGCTGTTTGAATTCAATGCTGTCGTCGAGGCCGAATTGGACTCGAATTGGTTCTTGTTTTGCAAAACCCACTTGTACTCGAACTTGGCCCATTGTTGGTCCGCTGTGGCTCTTCTCCTGGTTTCTAAGCACAATGAAATCGCTACAAGAATTAAATAGCACCCCATTCGGTGATTCGCTTATTGGAAGGCTTAGGAACGCATTCACCTGATAATTTAGTTGACGTGCGCGAGCTCGAGTCATTGGTCCATGCATGGATGGTTCAAGTCGAAATGAATGAGACGGATGAAATGTCATGGTTGCATCGGTAGAAGGGATGTCCTCATCAAAGTGCAATAAAAAAAAAGCCGCACAAAAAAAAAGAGGAAAAAAAAAGGAAAAAAAAGAGAAGGAGCTCTCTAGTTAGGTGCTGTGTTTTGTTGAGTTGGTGACATCGTTTGTGTCTCGGCTCGCGTCTCTAGTACGGTTTGTCCTAGGACCAGCACAGTACCGCGTTGAACGTTTATTCAACTTGCTTTGGACTAACGTGGTTCAAGCTTTTCCATTGAATTGTGCTCACCTCCTCTGACTCCACATATACTACTACCAACCAGGCACTTGTGACGGCATCGATACACCATATCTCCGGAGTGTTGTCTCGTCGGTTGCTGCGCACCTTCTCGCTAAGCTTGGTAAGAATTGGTAAGAACTTGAAAGAACGGGTTGAGAGTGAGCGATTTGTTTAACCACATCATATTAGGTATTAGGAACATGCTCTTTGTGATCATATTATTGTGCTTGTTTTCTTGTTTTTCTCCTAATCATGTCGATATGAGGACAATGACGTGCCACAGTCCCCTCGCAGCAAGGGCCTAATACAACCTTTGAATCGCGTGTTACTTAAGCACTTACGACAGTCTCCAAGGATTCGCGACATCAACATCGCCATGGCTTCATCAACAGATGATGAACAAGGTAAAACCAAGTTTGAATTGCCTCAATTTGCTGGAAAGTTTGATCCTAATGCATATATTAATTGGGAGATAGCGGTAGACAATGAATTTGCAAAGTATGATTTATCTGAAAAACAAAAGATTAATGCTGTAGTTAAAGCGTTAACGTCAGATGCAATATATTGGTGGAAGCATATATCTAGACATGATAAAGAACCTAAAACTTGGAGTGCCATGAAAAAACTTATGAGAGATGATTATGTTCCTGAATATGATGCTGAATATTTTCTTACTAAACTTCAACGCTTAAAACAAGGTTCTAAAACTGTTAGAGAATACTATCAAGAATTGCAAAATTGTTTGTTGCGTTGTGGTTTACAAGAATGTGAAGAAGCTACCGAGTTTAGGTTCATACGTGGACTTAATCATGAAATTCAGGATGTTCTTGTTGATGAAACATTTAGTTCTCTTTCAGACTTGATTAAATGTGCTTGTAGAGCTGAAAATGTACTTGCTGAATCGTCGAAAGAATCATTAGCTTCATTTGGGGCGCCAGTTGTTGCACCTTCTTTTGTACCTAACATTTTGCAGAAACGTGAGCACCATCGAAAAAATAATGGAGAAGAAAGCATGGAGAAAGAAGAGTTTATTGTTGCTCCATATGTATGTGAAGAGTTGAAAATTGAAGTTGCACCTACAACCACTGATGAGGATTTTGAAGGTAATATAAAAGGTGTTGTGCTTACACAAGGTGAGAATGATGTTGATATGCTGAAATTGTCCACTACTCATGCTGTCATAGAGCAACCTTTAGTGGAATCACCCACTGATATTCCTTTGTTACAAGATGATTTACTTGTTGTCTCTTGTGATAATGAAGAGTTGTGTGATAATGTTTCACTTATATCCATGCCACAACTAGTGAATGAACATGAAACTTTTATTTTAGAACAAAACACTTATGCTGAACATAAACATGTTATTCACATTGCTAGTGAGGAAGATGAGTTTAAATTGATGTCTTCTTTAAATATTTTAGATTACATTGAATTTGATATTCTGTGTGATCTAAATAGTTTAAAGGAGAGGATTTTTGTACATTCTGATTTGCCATGGTTATCGCGAAATATTTTTCATGTTGTTGGCAAACACAATGATAAAGAAGAGTATAAAGTGCATAGAGTTTACATTTGTTCAGATTTGAAACATCTATTTTCTATGCAACAATGTGATCAATTAGATAATTTCAATATCATATCAAGTACCCCTAATTGTCTTTATCATCTATATGATAGTTTTTAAGAAAGGGAGTGTTTAGGTAATTGTGATTCTCAAGCCATTGAGTTGATCGCAAAACATATGCATGTTGCTTTGTTTCCTGCCCCTACTAACATTTTGCAGGATAATATGATGGAGTCGAGGACGACTCCACTTCAAAAAAGGGAGGATGATGAGACCATGCTCATCATGGATAGAACCAACACCGCATACATATGGTCATTACCAAGTGTTGCTACAATTACTTCGGCTATGTTGCCATCTTCCACTACATCTACGACAAGTTTGCGACAGTTCATGGCATCTTCTACTTCGTCTACGTCTAATATGGTGGCTCCATCAATGTTGCTTCATCGACCTCCACCTTGGCCAGGTCGATCACACAGTTGTCCTCCTCGGCTTTTGGACATAGCGCTATCACCTTCATCAGTTCGGCCACCACCTTGGCCGCCTCCCATACTTGACGGCGTATTCAAGAAAGGCGTATCTCCACCTCGTCCATTCCTCAGTCATACAAGTCACGTCGCTTCAAGGCTGGTCCAAGAGAAAGCCCAATTTGGCCACGAGTGCAGTTCAGGCTCTGCAAGAAGACAACTTCAAACGGACGCCCAGGCCACATACGAAGTCCGTTTTTGACGTTCTACCACTTCACGAAAAGCTTAGGAGATAAGCTTTCCAATGAATCTGGTCCCATTGCAAAATTCCTCATAGAGCATTAGGAATCATCAAAACAAGGTGCTGCATCATCCAGTTGGGCCAAACCAGGCCTTGTAAGCACATCGGGCCCAAGCCCACGTGGTGGACACCCTAGGAAAACCCTAGGACGTCCAGCACATCCCTCCTAGCCGTCTCCTTCTTATAAATTCAGTAGCCGTCATAGTTTAGACTCAGGTTTTGTTAGATTAAAGTTTAGCCTTTGCTACTTTTCTTGTAATCGCGCGTGTCGGTTAGACCGCCTGTATTACTCGTCTTCGGAACCCCACTACTCGTTTGTGCCTAATTCATATTTGCAATTTTAGATTGCGTTTATCTTGTTCTTGCTCGTTTTTCGATTGCTTGCAGGAACAAAGACCTTCTTGGTCAGGTTGATCGCGCGTCCGCGAGATCAATAACCCTCTGGAGTTGGTGTATCGGTCGCTAAGGCGCAACGTCCTGGACGGTTGTAGTCGGGCCGTCAACGTCGATTCCTCCACCAATTGATAGTTATCCCTCTCATCGAAAGATCGGGACCCCTGCTGCTATCAATGCAGGTGGCTTAATGGGACATTTTGGAAGAGAAAAGACTTTGGCCATGCTGTCTGATCACTTTTATTGGCCAAAAATGAGAAGAGATGTTGAGAGGTTTGTGCAGCGATGTGTCACATGCCATAAAGCAAAGTCTAAACTTAATCCACATGGTTTATATACTCCACTTTCTATTCCTAATGCACCTTGGGAGGATATTAGCATGGATTTTGTTTTAGGATTGCCTAGGACTAAGAGGGGGCGGGATTCTGTATTTGTGGTTGTGGATAGGTTCTCTAAAATAGCACACTTCATTCCCTGCCACAAAAGCGACGATGCGTCGCATGTAGCTAACTTGTTTTTCAGGGAAATTAGGAGACTGCATGGGATGCCAAGGACCATTGTTTCAGATCGTGATGCCAAGTTCATAAGCTATTTTTGGAAGACATTGTGGGCCAAGCTTGGGACAAAGTTGTTATTCTCTACAACTTGTCACCCACAAACAGATGGACAAACAGAGGTGGTGAACAGCACACTCTCCATGTTGCTGCGTACGATGATCAAGAAGAACCTGAAGGAGCGGGAGGACTGCCTTCCACATGTTGAATTTTCCTACAACAGGGCAGTTCACTCAACAACACAATTTAGCCCATTTGAGGTGGTGTATGGTTTTAAACCAATCACGCCACTTGACTTGCTGCCACTTCCACTTGAAGAGAGAGGACTAATATGGAGGCTACAAAGCGTGCTCAGTTCGTGAAAGCTATTCATGCGAAAACCAAGGAAGAGAAAGGGAAGAAGGCGCGGTACTTCGCTGAAAGGGCGAACAAAACAAGGAAGAAGATGCTGTTTGAACCGGGTGATCTGGTTTGGGTACATCTACGGAAAGAGCGCTTTCCTGATAAGCGCAAGTCTAAGTTGATGCCTCGAGCTGATGGTCCATTCAAAGTGCTTGAGAAGATCAATGACAATGCATAGAAGATCGAGCTTCCCGGAGATGATTACAATGTAAGTACAACCTTCAATGTTGCTGATTTGTCGCCATTCTTCGGACCAGACGAAACAGAGTCGAGGACGACTCCTTTTCAAGAGGGGAAGGATGATACGGGCAACCTAACACCATCACCATCCGCTTCCCCTACTGCTGTTCAAGAGACTCCAAATCATTTCCAAGGACCAATAACACGTGCCCGAGCTAAACAAATCAATCAGCAGGTGAACTTGCTCCTTAGTAAGAATCATATTACTTATGAGAGTCAGCTGCTACCTAATTCAAGTATTTTGATTATTCTCAGGTATGAAGACAATGTGAGGAGGTGTGAACACCTTAGAGAAGACCAAGAGAAGCATGGACAAGTCAACATGCAAGATGTGAATACAGAAGAGTTTAGTTCGGCCTCCAATGACCAGTCTGGAGAAAAACGGGCATAGAAGATGCATTCGGACTCCATTTGGGGTGTTTGACCACAGCCTGGAAAGCTTGTTTCGTAAGCTTTCCAATGGATCCAACCACACCCTCAAATTCATCCTGAGCACGGAGATATCGACAAAACATTATGGCGACCAGATCCTGTTCAATTCCCACCTAGCCCAACTCTTCGTGTGCTGCACCACACTTAATGGGACAGCTGGTCCATGTAGTGCGCGAATTTACTAGCAAAACCTCTCAGCTTCCTCTCCTCTCCTATATATAGGAGGCAACCCCCTTGTGTAAGAGACAGATCATTTTGAAACTAAAACAAATCTGCTATATGCATGTTCTTGGTGTTTCATGCCACCGGCTGAAATCAACCTGAGATTGTGCATTCCTTCCCGTTGTTCTTGCAAACTCCTTTGTAATTGCAGCGAGTATTGTAATCCGCTTGACTTGGTTGAGTGGACAACGTGAGGTTGGGCGAGCTCGGTGCTGCAGGTTGTTGCGCTTGCAACGGTTGGCCGCACAAGATTCGTCAGGTTTCGCGAGTATCTTCGATCCTACGCCGTGAAGGTCGGGCGCCCCTCGTATCACAAACCATACTAGAAACGCGAATCGAGACACAAACAACATCACCAACTCAACAAAGCACAACACCTAGCTAGAGAGCTCTTTTTTCTTTTTTCTCCTTTTTTTCCTTTTCCTATTTTTATTTTCTTTCTTTTTGTGCGACTTTTTTATTTGCACTTGCCTTTTTTTCAAACTTTCCAAATAGGACAGCAGGAGCAGTTATGTTTTTCGGCAAATTTATCCCAGAAAAGCTCTGAATTTGAGCAATGTGTCTATATCAAAGTTGTAGAGATTTTTGTTCTTATCAATTTTCATATAAGGAACAGCCAATTTGGAGTTTGGAAGCAGGAGATATGGGGCCCGAAATACTAGCTGTATAGAAAGATCTGAGATGAGGCAGATTCACTTCCATCGTGACTTTTGGGTGTGAATATTCCATTTCTGGAATTTGGTACAATGGACAAAGTTGTGGAGGATCTTCTAAGCTTTCCAACAAGCCCAAGAACGCCAAAAACGGATAAGAGAATCAAGAGATATGGCTATTTAACAAACTGGTATCGGATTGATCAATGCCATCTATATTATTCATTTGGCCTTTTTTCATATAGTGATAGGTCTTTATGGGACAATCCTCCATTTTTCATTCTCCTGCCAATAATAACACTAGAAGTCATCAATACCTAGAGCCAGCTTATTGAGCTAATCCATTTTACCTTTTTAAGTTATTAGTTGAAGAAATTAAGTAAAGTTGTTCATGATTTACATTTAATCTACAACTACTTTTGATTTACCCGAATGTCAAGGTGTTTTTCTGATGACACCATGCTCATCATAGATAGAACCAACACCGCATACATATCATTACCAAGTGTTGCTGCAATTAATTCGGCTATGTCGGCATCTTTTACTATATCTACGACAAGTTGGCGACAGTTCACGGCATCTTCTACTTCGTCTACGTCTAATATAGTGGTTCCATCAACGTTGCTTCATCGACCTTCACCTTGGCTAGGTCCATCACACAGTTGCCCTCCTTGGCTTTTGGACATGGCGCTATCACCTTCATCAGTTCGGCCAATACCTTTGCCGCCTCCCATGCTTGATGACGTATTCAAGAAAGGCGTATCTTCACCTCGTCCATTCCCTCAGGTCATACAAGTCACGTCGCTCTAAGACTGGCACAAGAGAAAGCCCAATTTGGCCACGAGTCCAGTTCGGCTGTCTGCGCGCGGCACAACTTCAAACGGACGCCCAGACCACATACGAAGTCCGTTTTCCACGTTCTACCACTTCACGGAAAGCTTAGGAGATAAGCTTTCCATTGAATCTAGTCTCATTGCAAAATTCCTCACAGAACGTCAGAAATCATTAAAACAAGGTGCTGTGGCGTCTAGTTGGGCCAAACTGGGCCGTGTAAGCACATCGGGCCCAAGCCCACGTGGTGGACGCCCTAGGAAAACCCTAGGACGTCCAGCACTTCCCTCCTAGCCGTCTCCCTCTTATAAATTTAGTAGCCCTCATCGTTTAGACGCGGGTTTTGTTAGATTAAAATTTGGCCTTTGCTACTTTTCTTCTAATCGCGCGTGTCGGTTAGACCGCCTGTATTACTCGTCTTCAGAACCCCACCTACTCGATTGTGCCTAATTCATATTTGCAATTTCAGATTGCGTTTATCTTGTTCTTACTCGTTCTTCGATTACTTGCAGTATGGTCAGGTTGATCACGCATCCGCAAGATCAGTAACCCTCTAGAGTTGGTGTATCGGTCGCTAAGGTGCATCGTCCTGAACGGTTGTAGTTGGGCGCCAACGTCGATTCCTCCACAAATCGAGAGTTGTCCCTCTCATCGAAAGATCGGGACCCCTGCTGCTATCAAGTGCTATCAAAGCACCAGGTTGATCGGTGAGAGATTTCTACCTCTGTATCTTGTTTTACCTAGAGTCCCGAAAGTTGTCCAAAAAAATTTCCCTTGTCCAAGACAGTTTAGGCTTCCTTTTGCTTCGTAGTCCACACTTGTTGAGTTTACGGTTGCATCGTCGAGTCGGTTGTTGGTCTTAGAGTCTTTACCCCCAGAGTTTTGAGTTCGTGTCACGTTTTTGGTCACCGTCGCTGCTGTCCAGTTCAGTGTTTTGGCCGTTTCTCCTTCATACAAAGTCAGATTTTAGAGTTCTTAGACTTTTTGGAAAGCTTAGAACGTCTCCTCCAACTTTGGTATTCAAGCTGATATCTGATTCGGCCTCCAACACAGAGATATCTTGGAATAAATTTCAGGCTGTCTAGAGATCCAATCTGTTACGAATTCGGTTTTCCAATCATAAGTCTTCCATCCGAACTCAGATTTTGACATTTTTGGACTTTCTGGAATCAGCACGAAATATCCAAGGAAAAGTTAGTTGGAGTCATCTCTGAATTCGGCTATCTTCAAGTGCCTAAAATTTGGGAATTCTCGAGTTCTAGTCGGATTCGAATTGGATCAATCTGATCCCAGTTCGGTAAAACAGCCATATCTCTTGATTCCCTTATCCGTTTTGGGCGTTCTTGTACTTGATGGAAAGCTAAGAAGTTCCTTACAACGTTTTCCAGTGTACCAATTTCAGGAAACACTTTGCAACCAAAAATAGCGTTGGATTTGGATCTGTCTCATCTTAGATTTTTCTATACAGATTGTATTTCGTGGCCCATATCTCCTATTTCCAAACTCAAAATTAGTTGTTCCATATATAAAAATTGATGAGAACGAATAGATCTACAACTTTGATATAGAGACCTTCCCCAAATTCGGAGCTTTTCGTGAGAGCATCTCCAGCAAAGCCCCTATTCAAATCCCTAAACCAAAAAATAAGGGTTATAGTAAAAAATGCACTCCAGCAGGGCCCCTACTCAAGCCCGTAAAATAAGGAGGCCCCCAAATCTCCCCCTCTAGCCCCAATTCCCAGGGATCTTGAGGGGGCCCCTACTTTTCTGTTGGGGGTGTTTTCCTCCAACAGCTCTCCTCTCTGCTGTCGCTGCCCGTGCCGCCCGCCTCCTCCCGCGCCCAGTCTCCTCCTCTTCCCGCCTTTGCCCGGCCGCCTCCTCGTCACGCCGCTCCTCACCTTACCAGAACTAGGTTGTCGCTGTCGTTGCCGCCGCTTATCGCCGTCGCCGCCGCTGCCGCCGCTGCTGCCGCTGCCGCTGCCGCCGTCGTCTCCTCTTCTACCGTCGCCGTCTTCTCCAACTCACCGCCGACATCGCCGTCGCCCACCGCTCGTCGCCTCGTCCAAATCCGACGCCGCCGTCACCCGCCGCCGTCACTCGTCGCCTCTTGCCCGCTGCGCCGCGCCTCACCAAACCAAATTCGGCGCCGCTTATCGCCTGTCGCTGCCGCCGCCACCGCTATCGCAGCCTCCTCTGTCTTGCTTGTGAAGAGATGAGGGAGGAGAAAAGGGGAAAAAGAAGAAAGAAAATAAAAGGATATTGAAAAGAAAAACAAAGAGTCATTGACAAGCCGGTCCCACATGTCATAAGCAAATAGGGGCTGAGATTTAGGGGCTAACTGCTGGAGTTGAAGACAAAATCAGAGGCCTCAAAATATAGGGGCAGCCCTCAAATCAAAAGTAGGGACCTGTTTTAGGGGCTATTGCTGGAGATGCTCTGAGTGAATTTGCCGAACAATATAACTGTCCTGTTTGGAAAGTTTGAAAAAAAAAAGTCAAGTGCAACAAAAAAAACTGCACAAAAAGAAAAAAGGAGAAAAAAAGGGTGGAGCTCTCTAGCTAAGTGCTGTGTTTTGTTGGTGACGTTGTTTGTGTCTCAGCTCACGTCTCTAGTATGGTTTGTCCTAGGACCAGCACAGTACCGCATTGAACGTTTATTCAACCTATTTTGGACTAACGTGGTTCAAGCTTTTCCATTAGATTGTGTTCAGCCTCCTACAACTCCACATATACTACTACCAACCAGGCACTTGTGATGGCATCGATACACCATATCTCCAGGAGTGTTGTCTCGTCGGTTGCCAACACCACCTGCTAAGCTTGGTAAGAATTGGTAAGAACTTAAAAGAACGGGTTGAGAGTGAGCGACTTGTTGAACCACATCCTATTAGCTATTAGGACATATTCTTTGTGATCATATTATTGTGCTTGTTCTCTTGTTTTTCTCTTAACAATGTCAGGATATGAGGACGATGACGTGCCACAATCCCCTTGCTGCAAGCGCCGAATACAATGTTTGGATCACGTGTTCCTTAAACACTTATGACAATCCACAAGGATTCGTGACATCAACATCGCCACGGCTTCATCAACTGATGATGAAAAAGGTAAAATCAAGTCTGAATTGCCTCCATTTGCTGGAAAGTTTGATCATAATGTATATATTAATTGGGAGATAGCGGTAAACAAAGAATTTGCGAAGTATAATTTATCTGAAAAACAAAAGATTAGTGTTGCAGTTAAAGCGTTAACGTCAGATGCAATATATTGGTGGAAGCATATATCTAGACATGATAAAGAACCTAAAACTTAGAGTGCCATGAAAAAACTTATGAGAGATGTTTATGTTCCTGAATATGATGCTGAATATTTGCTTACTAAACTTCAACGCTTAAAACAAGGTTCTAAACAGTTAGAGAATACTATCATGAAATGCAAAATTGTTTGTTGCGTTGTGGTTTACAACAATGTGAAGAACCTACCGAGTTTAGGTTCATACGTGGACTTAATCGTAAAATTCAGAATGTTCTTGTTGATGAAACATTTAGTTCTTTTTAAGACATGATTAAATTTGCTTGTAAGCTGAAAATATACTTGCTGAATCTTCGAGAGAATCATTAGCTTCATTTGAGGCGCCCATTGTTGCACATTCTTTTGTAGCTAACATTTTGCAGAAAAGTGAGTACCATCGAGAAAAGGATGGAGAAGAAAGCATGGAGAAAGAAGAGTTCATTGCTACTCCATACGTATGTGAAGAGCTGAAAATTGAAGTTGCACCTACAACCACTGATGAAGACTTTGAAGGTAATATAAAAGGTGTTGTGCTTACACAATGTGTGAATGATTTTGATATGCTGAAATTGTCCGCTACTCATGCTATCATGGAGCCACCATTAGTGGAAGCACCCGCTGATATTCCTTTGTTACAAAATGATTTACTTGTTGTCTCTTGTCAGAAAGAAGAATTGTGTGATAATGTTTCTTTTATATCCATGCCACAACTAGTTAATAAACATGAAACTTTTATTTTAGAACAAAACACTTATGTTGAACATAAACATGTTATTCACATTGCTAATAAGCAAGATGAGCTTAAATTGATGTCTTCTTTAAATATTTTAGGTTACATTGAATTTGATGTTCTGTTTGATCTAAATACTTTAAAGGAGAGGATTTTTGTACATTCTGATTTGCCATGGTTATCGCGAAATATTTTGCATGTTGTTGGTAAACACAATGATAAAGGAGAGTATAAAGTGCGTAGAGTTTACATTTGTTCAGATTTGAAACCTCTGTTTTCTATGCAACAATGTGATCAATTAGATAATTTCAATATCATATCAAGTACCCCTAATTGCCATTATAATCTATATTATAGTTTTCAAGAAAGGGAGTTTTGGGTAATTGTGATTCTCAAGCCATTGATTTGATCGCAAAAGATATGCATGTTGCTTTGTTTCCTGCCGCTACTAACATTTTGCAGGATAATACGATGGAGTCGAGAACGACTCCAATTCAAGAAAGGGAGGATGATGAGACCATGCTTATCATAGATAGAACCAACACCGCATATATATGGTCATTTCCAAGTGTTGCTGCAATTACTTCGGCTATGTCGGCACCTTTCACTATATTTACGACAAGTTGGCGACAGTTCACGGCATCTTCTATTTCGTCTACGTCTAATATGGTGGCTCCATCAACGTTGCTTCATCGACCTCCACCTTGGCCAGGTCCATCACACAGTTGCCCTCCTCGGCTTTTAGACATGGCGCTATCACCTTCATCAGTTCGGCCACCACCTTGGCCGCCTCCCATGCTTGATGGCATATTCAAGAAAGGCGTATCTCCAGCTCGTCCATTCCCTCAGGTCATACAAGTCACGTCACTCTAAAACTGGCCCAAGAGAAAGCCCAATTTGGCCACGAGTCCAGTTCGGCCGTCTGCGCGCGGCACAACTTCAAACGGACGCCCAGGCCACATGCGAACTGCGTTTTCAACGTTCTACCACTTCGCGGAAAGCTTAGGAGATAAGCTTTCCAATGAATCTAGTCTCATTGCAAAATTCCTCACATAGCGACAGAAATCATTAAAACAAGGTGCTGTGGCATCTAGTTAGGCCAAACTGGGCCTTGTAAGCACATCTTTCACTATATCTACGACAAGTTGGCGATAGTTCACGGCATCTTCCACTTCGTCAATGTCTAATATGGTGGCTCCATCAACGTTGCTTCACCGACCTCCACCTTGGCTAGGCTGATCACACAGTTGCCCTACTCGGCTTTTGGACATGGCGCTATCACCTTCATCAGTTCGGCCACCACCTTGGCCACCTCCCATGCTTAACGGCATATTCAAGAAAGGCGTATCTCCACCTTGTCCATTCCCTCAGGTCATACAAGTCACGTCGCTCCAAGGCTGGCCCAAGAGAAAGCCCAATTTGGCCACGAGTCCAGTTCGGCCGTCTGCGTGCAGCACAACTTCAAACGGACGCCCAGGCCACATACGAAGTCTGTTTTTGACGTTCTACCACTTCACGGAAAGTTTAGGAGATAAGCTTTCTAATGGATCCTGTCTCATTGCAAAATTCCTCTTAGAGAATTGGGAATCATCAAAATAAGGTGCTGCATCATCTAGTTGGGCCAAACTGGGCCTTGTAAGCACATCGGCCCAAGCCCACGTGCTGGACGCCCTAGGAAAACCCTAGGACGTCCAGCACATCCCTCCTAGCCATCTCCCTCTTATAAATTCAGTAGCCCTCATCGTTTAGACTCGGGTTTTGTTAGATTAAAGTTTAGCCTTTGCTACTTTTCTTGTAATCGTGCGTGTCGGTTAGACCGCTTGTATTACTCGTCTTCAGAACCCCACCTACTCGTTTGTGCCTAATTCATATTTGCAATTTCAGATTGCATTTATCTTGTTCTTGCTCGTTCTTTGTTTGCTTGCAGTATCAAAGACCTTCGTGGTCAGGTTGATCGCGCGACCGCAAGATCAATAACCCTTTGGAGTTGGTGTATCGGTCGCTAAGACGCATCGTCCTGGACGGTTGTAGTCAGGCCGCCAACGTCGATTCCTCCACAAATCGAGAGTTATCACTCTCATCGAAAGATTGGGAGCCCTGCTGGTATCAAGTGCTACCAAAGCACCTGGTTGATCGGTGAGAGATTTCTATCTCTGTATCTTGTTTTACCTAGAGTCCAGAAAATTGTCCAAAAAAAATTTCCCTCGTCCAAGACAGTTTAGCTTTGCTTTTGTTTCGTAGTCCACACTTGTTGAGTTTACGGTTGCATTGTCGAGTCGGTTGCTGGTCTTAGAGTCTTTACCCCAGAGTTTTGAGTTCGTGTCATGTTTTTCGTCACCGTCGCTGCTGTCCAGTTCAGTGTTTTGGCCGTTTCTCCTTCATACAAAGTCGGATTTTCGAGTTCTTAGACTTCTTGGAAAGCTTAGAATGTCTCCTCCAACTTTGGTATTCAAGCTGATATCTGATTCGGCCTCCAACACAGAGAAATCATGGAGTAAATTTCAGGCTGTCTAGAGATCCAATCTGTTATGAATTCGGTTTTCCAATCATAAGTCTTCCATCCGAACTCAAATTTTGACCTTTTTGGACTTTCTGGAATCAGCACGAAATATCCAAGGAAAAGTTAGTTGGAGTCATCTCTGAATTCGGCCATCTTCAAATTCCTAAAATTTGGAAATTCTCGAGTTCTAGTCGGATTTGAATTGGATCAATCTGATCCCAGTTTGGTAAAACAGCCATATCTCTTGATTCCCTTATCTGTTTTGGGCGTTCTTGTACTTGATGGAAAGCTAAGAAGATCATCTACAATAATTTCCATTGTACCAATTTCAGGAAACACAATCTTCGCACCCAAAAATAGCGTTGGATTTGGATCTGTCTCATCTCAGATTTTTCTGTATAGATTGTATTTCGGGGCCCATATCTCCTATTTCCAAACTCGAAATTGGTTGTTCCATATATAAAAATTGATGAGAACGAAAAGATCTACAACTTTGATATAGAGGCCTTCCCCAAATTCAGAGCTTTTCCTGAGTGAATTTGCCGAACAACATAACTGTTCTGTTTGAAAAGTTTGAAAAAAAAAGTGAAGTGCAATAAAAAAACCGCACAAAAAGAAAAAAAAGGAGAAAAAAGGGTGGAGCTCTCTAGCTAAGTGTTGTGTTTTGTTGGTGACGTTGTTTGTGTCTCGGCTCACATTTATAGTACGGTTTGTCCTAGGACCAGCACAGTGCCGCGTTGAACGTTTATTCAACCTATTTTGGACTAACGTGGTTCAAGCTTTTCCATTGGATTGTGTTCAGCCTCCTACAGCTCCGCATATACTACTACCAACTAGGCACTTATGATGGCATCGATACACCATATCTTCAGGAGTGTTGTCTCGTCGGTTGCTGACACCTTCTGCTAAGCTTGGTATGAATTGGTAAGAACTTGAAAGAACGGGTTGAGAGTGAGCGACTTATTCAACCACATTCTATAGTTATTTACTAAATGATAGTGTCCCTTTTCTGGAACACTGAATTATGTTTAAGATGAAATTATCTCATTATTTAATTATCCTGATTCTTTATTGTCCTAATGACGTGAGTTAATATAGTTTTTTGAAAAAAATCTCTCATATGCATGATCTTATGGTTATTTTTATTTTGCAAGTAAAATATTAATTCAGATCACATGTACTAGGTTAGTGTTAGCCTTCTACATTAAGTCATGTGGTTCAATGCTTGTGTGTTTGCTAAGCTAATTTATCTATGCACTGCAAATTTATTTTTTAATTAGAAAGAAAATCTGAGTCTTTGATGATAGCATGAATTATTTGTACCTTAAATCTTTTTCTAACACATGTTTTCGTGATAGCAACCAGAAGGATGTTTGACTTTTGAAAAGTTGACATATGAAATCTATATTGTGCCCTTCATGCGGGTTAAGTGTGCATAGCTTGTTCATATTTCTTGTACAGTCAAGATTTTAAAATTTTGAACAAAATTTTGATTTTTTTTCCAATTTGTCCTATATCACAATTGTAACTCTTTCTTTCCCATTACATCTGCAGGTTCTGCCTTACTGTTAAGGTAATTCGACCAACGTATGTCACAAATAGACATAGTAATATTTTACACCAGTGTGCTGATTTGCTTCTGCTACATTTATAGGGTACTAAGAAGGTAAGAAGGTCAAGCAGGACTCTCAGCATACTCTGGTCAGTGACTTTTACTTATGAGGCATTCTTGTTGACCATGCTCCCTTTTCTCATTGCGTGATGGCAATGTACTTCAAGTGTTGAGCTTTGAGGTAGTCATGCCAATTCCACTTAAATGGTTCTTTACATGTAGAGTTTATTTTTTTTCAATTGAGGTGTGATTCTGTGGATCTAATAAGATGTTACTAATTTACTTTGCTGGTCGAGACAGTTGCGTATGGATAGATATATTTTTCAACTTATGGATTATCTGATCAAATATCTCTGAGAATACATGATATATGTTTGATCTCAATGTGCGTACAAAATTAGATAGCTTTTAAGATTGATTAAAACTACAATGCTACATTTGTTTGCTTTTCCCTGCCCCTTTGTAAATATCTTATTGCTTACTTCGCTGAACTTTGCACCTAGCTGAGATCTCATTCCCTAAGATAACAAATAGATTCCCATGTTTATTAGGGGTTAGAGCTTGTAGTTGAGAACTGGAAGATAGCGATGATCAAAAAGTAAGACGCATAGGAGAGAAAATGAGGAACTATGTCTTCATGCTCCGAAAAACCAAAGGGGCATAATTTCTGATACTTAAAAAAACCTAGTGGTTTTCGAAAGTGGTTATTCCAAATTTTCCTACACTCTTCCGTACATATTTTGATTTAGCTTTCATCTTTTATGTCTCCGTGGCAACGCACAGGCATCCAGCTAGTTTACAAGATAAGGAATTGATGGAACCACACAAAGATTTGGTGGAGTATGACTTTAACGATCCGGTTACGAACCACATAAAGATAAGCGCCCGCAATCGCGAGACCATGCTCCTGATCGTTATCTACCATACCAAGACACGGATGACCAGACCACGAAGGTCTATTCTTGCAAAAAAAAATCCAAAACTAGCAAGAGAAAGGATAAAGCACACACACAAGTTGAGGTTTTGAACTTGTTTACTACTGCTCTAGCTGAGTCAGGAGAACAAGGATATAGTTCCACACATGGGGCAACTAATCTAAACAAAGCCTAAAGAGAAATGAAAGGGACTTGTCAAATATATAGCCAAGGAGATGGCTACTAGAAGGTATTCTCACGCAGCTAGAGATACATGGGAACACAGCCCAAAATTAAAGGTGCCGCAGCACCCGAAGAGACTGAAACCGCTGAATGTTTTGGACTGCTGTGGCCAGCTGGTTATGAATTTGAAGGTGAGGCTGGATTTGTTAGAAAGAGCACGAAATTTCCTTTTCATCAAGTGCTCACACGCCCCAAACGGAGTCTGATTACATTCTCTATGAGCGTTTAATTTCTGACTGGTCATTGGAGGCCGAGTTGATACCTTTCACGTTCCCACCTTGTTTCGCGTTCCCATCTTGCTTTATAACTTGTGTTGGTGGATTAATGCTCTCTTGATGATCCTTGCCCAGGTTCCTAAGTATGAGAATATTATTAAGTAACGGTCTATTTTTCAATGTAAAATTATGCGACCTAGGAACGAATTTACCTGATAATTTAGTTATCGCACATGAGCCCGTGTAATTGGTCATTGAATGTTGATCGAAAGTCGTTGGTCACTAGGAGAGTCTTTGGATGTTGGTCCCATGGGTATATCCGAGGTAGCGATGTCCTCATCATCCTCCCCTTCTTTATTTGGAGTCATCCTCGACTCCAGTTGATATTCTTGTATAATGTATGGTGTCAATTCTTGACTTACTTTTGGTGGACGAATTGGATTCCATAACATAGCGGACTTCCTTGTTTCAGCTTGGCCCACATACATCATGATGAACTCCTTTACAAAGCTTTTTTGAAAATTCCTTAAATTTGAATACATGTATATTCTCATTAGATAGCATCATTCTTGTTGATTATAATTTGAGGCTCAGTAAGAAACAAATTCACCTTTTGTTTATTTTTAACTAAGACGGATCTTGAGAGGATAAAATTTGGAGCAGTGGATATATACATAAGTGCCATGGTTGTATCATCCTCCCCTTCTTCACGAAAAGTCGTTCTCACTTTTGACAATCTGAAAATGTGCTCAAGGAAAAGAACAACGTATATGCGTGGTATATGTATACACAAGGTTTTTAACACAGCAGTAGCCACAGATTGTATACCATGTATGCACATCATTCCCCCTTCCTTGAGAAAAAGTTATCCTCAACTTTACTAAACATTTAATCAAATTGTTTGGACGAGACCAAGATTCAACTGGGCCATGCAGATTTTTAACAAGTGAATTACATGTGTCATATGAAAAATTAATTTCAGAGCAACAAACATCTTTCCTTTCTTTCATGTCAAGGTTGCCATAACATGGCAAAGTGGTTGGTTTGTTGTAATCAAGTAATATTAAATCGACAAGCATATCATCTATGATACAAATTCGATATACATGAAACTTGTTATCTATATTATAATCTCCAATCAAATTGAATTTATAAGTACAAGAAGATGTACTAACTAGTGAGTTCAAACAAGAAATTTCAGCAACCTTCTCAATCGCAATAAACAGTTCAATGGGTTTATCAAACATAATATAGCAGAAAGATTTATCATGAAATATTTTACTCAACGGTTCCACGAGTAATCAATTCAACATTATGCACATCAAGCAAATTAATTTTAGAACAAGGAATTTCCACTTGAACATGCACATTAGCAATAATGACTCACCTCTTCTTGAAAGACAACCAAATCAAAACCATAGTTACCTTCAATGTCCTTCTCAAATAGCGTAGGTGTTGTTAATAGTGCTTCTTCATGCCTGCTTAACCATGGAATAATGAGTGTTTCTTTTGCAACCATCGATGTGTCATCATCATTCACTTCAAGTGGTGCTAATTTTCCAATGCTTAACTTCTCATTTATGATGGTCCGTGGGTTAGTAATGGCGTAACTGCCATCAACCCCGATTGGTGCCTCTGACATGGCGATCAAAGGTGACACGACATCTAGCACATTGTTCGAAGGGAAAGTCCTATGCTCGACCACATCTCCATCAATATCATCATTATTTCCAATCGCCTATAAAAAGTTAGCCACAAAAGGAGACACGGGAACATGCGATTTTTTTCAATGAATTATCTTCTTCTTCGCATTTTAAAGACGACATCTTGGAAAACTCTTCTCCTAATAAATCAAATGTTTCAAGTTTGTTATCTTTCTTCCTGTCATCAAGCATTCTCAAGTCTTCCAAAATCTGATTTTCAGCTTTACATGCAGGTTTAATCAAATGAGAGAGAGAATTATACATTTCATTAACAAGAATGTCCTGAATTTCTTGATTAAGCCCTCTCAAAAATAGAATTTTTGTAGCTTCCTCACATTCATTTAAACCACAACGTAACAAATAATTTTGGAATTGTTCAAAGTATTTCTTAATGGTTTTATTTCCCTGTTTTAAGCATTGAAGTCTACTGTACAAAAGATCAGCATGATATTTAGGAACATGGATATTTCCCAATCAATGTATGCATCTGGATCAAAATTCCCATTGAATAGAGGCAATGTGAACTTGATATTACCTCTTTTAGTAATAGGAGATGGTCCAGTGGTTTTGTTTGTCCCACAAACCTTTCTTGTGAAATGAGGAGATGTTTCTTGTAGCATATTGTTTAGCTGTTGCAAGAATTTCTTGTCTCGAGGCAAGAGTGCACAATGTTCGTCTTCTTTTCTTTTCCACCAACCTGCCATGGTTAGTAGCAACAAGGAAAATGACAAGATATGTAAATCCCTATCAACTACTAGGTGGCAGAAAACTATCAAGTGTCACATCTCTCAAACTCTTACAAAGCTCTTACGAATTCTTAGGAATGCAGCAAGGGGTGCGACTGACAGCTGGTTCATGATAAACCGATCTCAAGAGTCAGTAAAGCGATTGCAAGGCTATCACCTATGAGGTTAGTAGAAAGTGGAGCTTGGACAGGCTATGTATATAGTAGTTAAGGAAAACAATCAGTTAATCTGAGATTTGCACAAATTGAATAACTGTTCGAAACTAGCACTTAGGCTATGTTGCTGATCAAACAAGGATGAAAAATAGGCTAAAGCAACTATATGGATATGCAATTTGCAATATGAAAGCACAAAAATTGATCCAACTTTGTAAATTGCTGTTTTATGTCCACTAGACAGCAGATTGGTATTTTGGCCGTAACTTTTTATCAGGTGCCTCTTTTAAGATGATTCTTTTTTCCCTTCTTCCTGACGGCTTTTCCAACAACTTTTATTTTGAGCCAACTTTCTGAAACCCAACCGAAAAATTCTCACAAAATTCACAAGTGTGCTCAGCGGCAGATTTTAGAACAGCAATTAGGTCTGAATCGAACATCATAACTCCTTACTACTTTCATGTATGAACTTGAAACTTGGCAACAAGATAGAGTAACAAGTCGTGGATCTGCTCCTTTTAGTTTCACTCAAAAAGGATAAGGCAATTGGGATTTATGCCTTTTTTGGTGGCAGCTACACAAATGAAAACTTTCTGCCCGAAATTGCTATTTTTGTTTTTGAGGGATATGAAGGGACTTTGACGTGGGGAGAAGAACAGGGAGATGAACAAGGAGATGAACAGCAACAAGACAATACAAGAATGAAAACAAACTGAATTTAGCAAACCAAAATTATTAGATTGAAAGGCACGAAGAGGGTTTGGACAGCAGGAAACAATCATTTTGCGGGGCAAATTTTCTTGACTGTAGGAAGAATACGATGAAATAACTAAACAAGATACAAATACTCACCGGTAAACCGTCGCACTGATACCAAATGATGGACACACGGGGGCGGCCCGATCTTTCGGTGAGGGGATAACTTCGATTTGGCGGAGTATGACCTTGACGATCCGGCTACGAACCACATAAGGATAAGGGCCTATAATCGCTAAACCACACTCCTGATCGTTATCAACCGCGCCAAGACACAGATGACCTGACCACGAAGGTCTATTCTTGCAAGCAATAGAAGAACTATCAAGAACAAGGAAGAAGCACACACACAAGTTGAGGTTTTGAACTTGTTTACTGCTGCTCTAGCCGAGTTAGGAGAACAAGGATATAGTTCCACACATGGGGCAACTAATCTAAACAAAGCCTAAAAAGAAATGGAAGGGACTTGTCTATATATAGCCAGGGAGATGGCTACTAGAAGGTGCTCTCACGCAGCTAGAATGGGAAAATTATGTGACCCTAGGAACGAATTTACCTGATAATTTAGTTGTCACGCAGGAGCCCGTGTAATTGGTCATTGAATGTTCGTCGAAAGTCGCTGGTCACTCGGAGAGTCTTTGGATGCTGGTCCCATAGGTGTATGCGAGGTAGCAATGTCCTTATCATCCTCCCCTTCTTTATTTGGAGTCGTCCTCGACTCCAGTTGATATTCTTGTATAATGTATGGTGTCAATTCTTGACTTACTTCTGGTGGACGAATTGGATTCCATAATATGGAGGTCTTGCTTGTTTCAGCTTGGCCCACATACATCATGATGAACTCCTTTACAAAGCTTTTTGAAAATTCCTTAAATTTAAATACATGTATAATTTGAGGCATCATACTCTTGTTAATTATAATTTGAGGCTTAGTAAGAAACAAATTCACCTTTTGTTTATTTTTAACTAAGACGGATCTTGAGAGGATAAAATTTGGAGCAGTGGATATATACATAAGTGCCATGGTTGTATCAGGAATGGTTCACAAGATATAACTATTGCAAATAATATCTTTATTATGGTCTTGTTAATAACACTTAAAAGCATCTTTTATGGTCTTGTTAATAAGAGATGGTTCATAGAATACAACCGTCGCATACGATATATTCATAACAGCCAATTCCTAGAATCAAAACATCTCAGTACTGATTTACCAAAACATACAGCTTTTTCTTTGGAACCATCTCATCATAAGTACCCCATTAACGATGCTCCCACACCTAAAAAATGACATTTCTACTCTAACCTTATATGAGTCGGTTCTACATTTTCAACCGTCCCAAATACAACAATCATATAAGATGGTTTTTTTTTTTCCAAAACGTCTATTTCGTTGTCCGGCGGGACAACAAGGGACACTTATGTGTTAAGTAGATCAACACTGCCTCGAATTGTGCGTCATATATTAACTGTTCTCATCGCTGATGCCATGTTGATCTAATCAGCAGACCAAAACTGGTTCAGTCGGTTGGATCAATTGACCTCATTAATCAATAGAAACCACCAATAAAAATTGATCAAATCAATTCGATTTGTAGTAGATCTAATCAACTAAAATAATCATACTAATAATAGATCCAATTTAGTAACAATGTGCATCACTATGCACGACCAATCTAGATCAAGAACTACACAGAATAGCTCTGATAGCACTAAAGGGAAACGTGGGTATGCTACCCTAGCACATAATCAATTTCTACCACGCAAGCCTAGAAAATCCTATAAGTAGATGATCATAGATGTTACCGATTGATGCACAGTGCAACGGAAGATGAGTCAACAAAACGGGTTTAATTGATATGCGCGTAGTAATGCGAAAGTAGTCGATCACGACTTCTTCTCGCGATCATCCTGATTAGCGTCACAAACACAGCGCCTCTACGTATTCCACATGCGGCATGCTAGTGCCAGCATGCGCGACTTGGAAGATGACGGCTAGAGTTCGTTGGAGGAGAAAAACTAATGTTTGTATGTCTCTCTAGCCTTTACCGCCTCCCTTTATCCCGATTGTGGGCCCCTACACTAGAGGCTCAAAAAGGTCCATTAGGACTATTCCTTCATGGATCAGTATCCATGTAGCCCATGTCATACGTGGTCCATAATTGCTATTGGGCATAAAACCCAACACTTCCTGGTAGCCTAACTGCCATTATGTATCGCTAATGTGCCCCTCGAACTATCCAAATGTAAATGCAAATGCTCAAGAGTAAGTAGCAATGGCTTAGCATTTCGCTCCTGCTCGCTGGCCATGCGTAGGAGGCACGCCACATCACATGTGGGCACAAGCACACCGCATCTACACATTGTATGGGGTGACGCGGGCATGACGCCAGCCACCAACATTCTAGTCTGGTGGTCTTCAATAGCGCTGTCGCAACCTACAGGAGCGTGAACTGGACCACCCCCATGGGGAAGCCTCCATTGGTAGAAAAAAAACCCCATAACCCCTTAGGGTTATGATGAGGACATCACTTCCATGGATACGACCACACCTGCAAATCCATCACCTACACATCAATCAGAACCTGCTCTTGTAATACAAGGACCGATTACTCGAGCTCGCGCACGTTAACTCAATTACCAGGTGAATGTGTTTCTTGGGTTTCATACAAATATTTTAATGGATGGAATGCTATTTAATTCTTGTGATGTTGTCCTTCTCCTCAGGAACCAAGCAAGCTGAAGTATAGAAGAGAGAAGTGCACGAGTTGGGTTCAGATTCGACTCCAGGATAGGACTGACTCATTTTAGCCGCACCGACTGCATCCGGACTCCGTTTGGGGCGTTCTTGTACTTAGTGAAAAGCTTATCAAGTCTACTTTCCAACGGATCCAGAATCACCTCTAAACTCCTTCTAAGTCAACGTGAATTGCAAAACAAGTGGCATCACTTTTCCAGTCCGAGTCAAAGCGAGCCTTTGGCCTTATAACACAGGGAGCCCACTTAAGGCTGCGCCCTAGGGTTTCTGGACGCCTCCTCCACAATATAAACAGCCAACCGCCGCCATTAAACAATTTGGGGTTTTGTTTAGATCAAAGATAGCAGTTGCTATTTTTTGTAATCGCGCGTGTTGACTAAACCGCCCGATTTACTTGTTTTCGGAACCCCACTCTTCTGTGATCAGATTGAACTTGTGGTTTCAATTCCAATTTCGGTTTCTTGTTCATTTTGTTCTTGCGTGTTCCTCGGTTGCTTGCAGGGACAAAGGCCTTCGTGGTCAACTTCGGGAGTCGGTGTAACGATTGCTACGGCGCATCGTCTGGACACGGTGTAGTCGGATCGCCAACGTCTTCTCCCTCCAAATCGAATCCATCCCGTCTCGTCGAAAGATCGGGCCTATCCTTTTATCACGTAGTATCAAAGCTCAAGGTTTATCGGTGAGAGATTTTTTTTAGTCTATCCTTTAATTTATCTACAGTCTAGAAAACCAAAAAAAAATTAGGCTAGTAGATCTCCATTTTCCAAAACAGTTTGTGCCCTTGCTTTTGCTGCTTAGTTCTTGGCTTGTTGAATTTACGGTTGCTTTGTTGAGTCAAGTTGCTGGTCTTTAGTTTCTGCTTTTAGAGTTTCGAGTTCGAGTCATGCTTTTGTCACAGTTGCGTTCATAGTTGAGTCGGTTCCTTGTTAGTAGATCAGATCAGGACTTTCGGTTGGTTGTTGGAGATCAGATCAGAGTTGAGTTTGAATTTGACTAGTGTGGGAGATCAGATTGGGTCGCCAATTTCTTTTTTTTCTGTTTCCTAATCCGAGTGACTCTCTGTGTTTACTAAAGTAGATATCAGTTTCCAAATAAAAAAAAGGCCGGTGCAGATAGAAGAGCCGCACCAAATCAAGAAGAAAAAAAAGGCTGGTGCAGATAAGAAAGCCGCACCAAATCAGAGAAGAAAAGGCAAGTGCAGATTTCAAAAACGCACTAGATCAATTGGCTAGCGTACTCTCGAGAGTACGGATTCCTCCGTACTCTCGACGGGTTTATGAAATACGAGATTTTTAATGACCGATCTGAACCATTAATCTTGTTCATCTCATTAAAATGTACCTACCGACCAAGTTTCGTATTTTTTGAATTTGCATACTATTTGTTTCGTATTTTTAAAAATCAATATTCAATTTTCCATGGGACCATAGAATTGAATATTATTAGGAAACCAATATCACCCCCAATACATCTTTGATAATTAGTCATCATAACAAACATTTCACTTACCTAAACCCAATTAGCCACCAAAACCATAAGGTTCGCCCTCCTAAGTATACAAATTCTGATGAGGACATCTCTAGTACACATACATCATAAACTTCCTCGCATACATCACCAGCACCAACAGGACCTATTACACGAGCTAGGGCTAAACAAATACAACAACAGGTGAATCTTTTCCTTAAAGAGCAGAACATTAATGCAAATGAGATTGGATTACTACCTAATGCCTCTACTCTACTCATGATTAGGTACCATGAAGGGGATAATGATCAACAAGAGGAAGAGATAAATACAAGAATGAGGCAAGAGTAACATGATGAATCCAAGATGACGGCCATCAGAAACATGACATCACCGCATATGAAAAGATCAACGCTGAAGCATCGCTTAGGTCATGTATAAGCATGACATCATCGCATATGTAAACATTCAAGCTGAAGTCATCGCTGAGGTCATCGTTTCTTGTGAAAGAAGTAACATGTGGTAAAATTGAATTTTACAACCAATATTAAATTGTATCTTAGTTGTCATGAGTTGTAAAGTTGAATTTTACAACCAATATTAAATTGTAACTTAGTTGTCATGAGTTGTGTAGATGGTTCTACATAATTGTAAACCTTTTTCTTATTCCATCCTTGTAGCCCTATAAATAGAGGGCAACCCCCCCATATGTAATCAGATTTGAGGATATTCAGAATAGAACTTCTTTTTCTAGGGCTTGTGTGTGAGAGAAACTCCACCCCCTTAGAATCGGGAATTATCTGAGTGCTCTTGACTCCGTGGTTCTTGTGATTGCTTCTGTGATTGCAAGAACACGTTTACTCCACGTGAGCGAGTAGACAAAAGGATCGAAGCTTGTGGTTGGGTGAATCGAGTGTCGCAGGTTGCCGTAATTGAGACGGTGGTTGGCGGTGTCATTCATCAGGTTGCACGGATCCATTATCTCCAATCCTACACCGTGAAGATCGGGACAAACCACGGACCGATCCGTATCAGTTGGTATCAGAGTGCCAGGTTGAGACGGTAGGATTTTTACCTCTAGCTACTATATTTGTTTTCATTACCTATCCAGAAAAGGCCAAAAAAAAAGAAAAGAGTGTTGCCCTATAGTTTCAATCTGTTATTTTGGTGAGTTTTGTTAGGTTTTGATCCATTAGAATCATTGCAATAGTTGCTGATCTTAATCCTTTGCATTGCCATCAATTTTTGATTCCATAGTTTCTATCCAGTGTATTCTTTGTGTCATAATTCGAGCATACAAACTCGGATTTTCCTGTTCTCGTGCTTTCTGAAAATCTTAAAGAGTTAGTTGTGTTAATACATAAAAACAACATAAAAAAAAAATTTGCCACCCTTTGATAGCCTTTTCATCCTTTTGCGAAAACTTTGCTCCTATTGAGACTAGCTGTTGATATTGCTTTGGGCTGCTCAAATCTATACTCTTTTGCACAATCCTTGTGAACTAAATTGCACACCTTATTTGCTTGCTGCCACACACCAAAACAAAAGGGAGATCTTGTTTCAGAGCCAAAAAAAAGAGAGAACAGAAAAGAGAGAAAAGAAAAAAAAATTGGCAAAAGATAGAACATAAAAAAAGAGTGTGTGCGCTGGAATCTTGTTTGAGAGGTAGTGCTAGTTGTTCCAAAATTTCAGATTGTGTTCTTTTACTTAGTTGAGCAATCTAGTGCCTAATTCATTGTTTAAGCAATTGGCTAGCGTCTCTCTATAACTTATGCAACAGAGCTATTTAGTGTTTCACTTAAATCTGTTAGCTCATCCTTGGTTGCATCAAGTTCCAATATCCTTGCGTGTGAGTTTCCATTGCTATTCACTTATATCTTTCAGATCAACAATTAGGGCAATAGAAATTCTAGTTTGGATCATTACTTATCATTACAATAACTATAATTCAGATTGCATAGGTTAAACAGTTCCCTCCAAGATCCACAAAAAAGCCACTGTCAAATTATTGTGCTTGGACCTTGATTCACTTAACCATCACCTTCATCCGTCTACTATTACTGGAGTACATAAATTCTTCAACCTGTTAAGAAATCATAAGAACTTCGGTAAGCAAGAGGGTAAGGTTGAGTGATTTCACATAACAGCCACTATATTCTTGTTATCTTGCATTTGTGCTTGCACTAACCATGGCAGATAACGAGGAAGCTGGAGGAAGTGCACTAGTACCAACTTATGTGACAAGACATGATCTTGCAAGGATAACAAGGGAGTTTAATGAACAACTTACTGAGAACATGAATAACATGCGCCAAGAGATGATTGATATTTTAATTGAAGAATTTGATAAAAGGATGCTTGAGAATCGCAGGGACAGGTCACAAGGAGAAGATAGTGTTCATGGAGGTGAGGAGCTCGATGAGACCACCGAGGAGATTGCTGCCAGGACGACACGCGACAGGAGAGATCGTGCTACGAATGCAGTTAGACCACCATACCCTGGACGCCAAGGAGGAGGCCGTGGTCATGGTCGTGGTCACCGACACGGTGCCCTTGATGTTCTTCAGATGACAATGACTATGAAGGCAATCAGCGGCATGCTTATCGTCAAGAAAGAGGGCCCGTAGAGGAAAATTTTGGTAAGCTAAAATTCACAATTCCAAAATTTGTAGGTGAGTGTGATCCAGATGCATACCTCACATGGGAACTCAAGGTGGAGAAGATCTTCAGGATGCATAATTATTCAGAGGAGAAGATATTGATCCTAGCTTCACTTGAATTTGATGGATACGCGCTGATTTGGTGGGAACAAGTCCTCAATCAACAAGAAGAACGAAGAGAACCACCTATTGCTTCGTGGGAGGAAATGAAGCGTGAGATGAGAGCTCGTCTTTTCTTCCTAACCATTATAAACGTGATCTTTTTGATAAATTGCAGACTTTGAGACAGGGATCACGTTCAGTTGAAGAGTACTACAAGGACATGGAGCAAGCCATGATTAGAGCACGAATTCATGAAGATGAAGAACACTCTATGGCACGATTTCTACATGGCCTTAACAAGGACATTAAAAGAATTGTTACTTTTCAGCCATACAACACTGTTGTTGAGTTGGTGCATCAAGCAACAAAAGCAAAAAAACAACTGCAAGAAGATACCAAACGAACAAGAACATCCTCCTTCAACTTGAGAGCCTCATCGAATATGCCTAAAGCTCGTTTTAATTTAGGACAAGGTAAACCCTCCTCTAGTACTTCTTTTGCCACTAATGCTAGTTCTGCTTCAGTTTCAAAATCAGCCCCATCATCAAGTACAAAGAAACCAGCTCCATCATCTTCTTCGGTGGGTTCAACAAACAAGACAAGTGCCATCCAATGCTTCAAGTGTTTGGGTCGAGGGCATATGGCAAGAGAATGCCCAAACAACCGAACCATGCTTGTCACCGAGGATGGAGAATATGAATCTGCTAGTGAAGAAGACCAAGAGCCCACACATGAGATAGGTAAATATGGAGATGCCCTTGAAGAGGATGAACAATGTGACAACTGCCCATATGAGACAGGCAGCGCATTGGTTGTAACTAAAACCCTTAGTGTACAACAAAAAGAAGATGAACATCCACAACGCCTCAATCTCTTTCAAACTCAAGCAAAGGTAAGTGATAAGGTAATAAAGGTTATTATTGATGGAGGTAGTTGCCATAATTTAGCAAGTCAAGAATTGTGTGATAAACTTGATTTAAAATTATTAAAACACCCTCACCCTTATCATGTCCAATGGCTAAGTGATTGTGGTAGTGTCAAAATACAACATATGGTCCACGTTACATTTAAAATACATGACTATGTTGATACTGTAACTTGTGATGTTGTTCTTATGACTGTGTGTCATTTATTATTAGGACGCCCATGGCAATATGATCGAAGTGTAATACATGATGGACGTGCCAATACATACACCTTTAAGATGGACGGTCGAAACAAGAAATTGTTCCCCATGACACCTAATCAAATTTTAAGCCAAAATATGCAAAAGAAAGTGGGAATAACACCTGAAAAAGAAAAGAAATTGATCAAGGATAACAACTGATGAGACCATGCTCATCATGGATAGAACCAACACCGCATACATATGGTCATTACAAAGTGTTGCTGCAATTACTTTGGCTATGTCGGCATCTTCCACTACATCTACGACAAGTTTGCCACAGTTCACGGCATCTTCTACTTCGTCTACATCTAATATGGTGGCTCCATCAATGTTACTTCATCGATCTCCACCTTGGCTAGGTCGATCACACAGTTGCCCTACTAGGCTTTTGGACATGGCGCTATCACCTTCATCAGTTCGGCCACCACCTTGGCCGCCTCCCATGCTTGACGGCGTATTCAAGAAAGGCGTATCTCCACCTCGTCCAGTCCCTCAGGTCATACAAGTCACGTCGCTCCAAGGCTGGCCCAAGACAAAGCCCAATTTGGCCACGAGTCCAGTTCGGCCGTCTGCGCGCAGTACAACTTCAAACGGACGCCCAGGCCACATACGAAGTCCCTTTTTGACGTTCTACCACTTCACGAAAAGCTTAGGAGATAAGCTTTCCAATGAATCCAATCCCATTGCAAAATTCCTCCTAGAGCGTCGGAAATCATCAAAACAAGGTGCTGCGTCATCCAGTTGGGCCAAACCGGGCCTTGTAAGCACATCAGGCCCAAGCCCACATGGTGGACGCCCTAGAAAAACCCTAGGACGTCCAGCACATCCCTCCTAGCCGTCTCCCTCTTATAAATTCAGTAGCCGTCATCGTTTAAACTCGGGTTTTGTTAGATTAAAGTTTAGCCTTTGCTACTTTTCTTGTAATCACGCGTGTCGGTTAGACCGCCTGTATTACTCGTCTTCGAAACCCCACCTACTCGTTTGTGCCTAATTCATATTTGCAATTTCAGATTACGTTTATCTTGTTCTTGCTCGTTTTTCGATTGCTTGCAGGAACAAAGACCTTCGTGGTCAGATTGATCGCGCGTCCGCGAGATCAATAACCCTCTGGAGTTGGTGTATCGGTGATGAGACCATGCTCATCATAGATAGAACCAACACCACATACATATGGTCATTACCAAGTGTTGCTGCAATTACTTCGGCTATGTCGGCATCTTTCACTACATCTACGACAAGTTTGCGACGATTCACGGCATCTTCTACTTCGTCACGTCTAATATGGTGGCTCCATCAATGTTACTTCATCGACCTCCACCTTGGCCAGGTCGATCACACAGTTGCCCTCCTCGGCTTTTGGACATGGCGCTATCACCTTCATCAGTTTGGCCACCACCTTGGCCGCCTCCCATGCTTGACGGCGTATTCAAGAAAGGCGTATCTCCACCTCGTCCATTCCCTCAGGTCATACAAGTCACGTCGCTCCAAGGCTGGCCCAAGAGAAAGCCCAATTTGGCCACGAGTCCAGTTCGGCCGTCTGCCGGCAAGCACAACTTCAAACGGGCGCCCAGGCCACATACGAAGTCCGTTTTCGACGTTCTACCACTTCACGGAAAGCTTAGGAGATAAGCTTTCCAATGGATCTTGTCTCATTGCAAAATTCCTCCTGGAGCGTTGGGAATCATCAAAACAAGGTGCTGCGTCATCCAGTTGGGCCAAACTGGGTCTTGTAAGCACATCGGGCCCAAGCCCACATGGTGGACGCCCTAGGAAAACCCTAGGACGTCCAGCACATCCCTCCTAGCCATCTCCCTCTTATAAATTCAGTAGCCATCATCGTTTAGACTCGGGTTTTGTTAGATTTAAGTTTAGCCTTTGCTACTTTTCTTGTAATCACGCGTGTCGGTTAGACCGCCTGTATTACTCGTCTTTGGAACCCCACCTACTTGTTTGTGCCTAATTCATATTTGCAATTTCAGATTGCATTTATCTTGTTCTTGCTCGTTCTTCGATTGCTTGCAGGAACAAAGACCTTCGTGGTCAGGTTGATCGCGCCATGAGATCAATAACCCTCTGAGTTGGTGTATCGGCCGCTAAGGCGCAACGTCCTGGAGGGTTGTAGTCGGGCCGTCAACGTCGATTCCTCCACCAATCGATAGTTATCCCTCTCATCGAAAGATCGGGACCCCTGTTGTTATCAAGTGGTATCGAGCACCGGGTTGATCGGTGAGAGATTTCTACCTCGTATCTTGTTTTACCTAGAGTCCGAAAATTGCCAAAAAAAATTTCCCTCGTCCAAGACAATTTAGCCTTGCTTTTGCTTCGTAGTCCACACTTGTTGAGTTTACGGTTGCATCGTCGAGTCGGTTGCTGGTCTTAGAGTCTTTACCCTAGAGTTTCGAGTTCGTGTCACGTTTTTCGTCACCACCACTGCTGTCCAGTTCAGTGTTTTGGCCGTTTCTCCTTCATACGAAGTCGGATTTTGGACTTCTTGGACTTTTTCGAAAGCTTGGAATGTCTCCTCCAACTTTTGTTTTCAAGCTGAGATCTGATTCGGCCTCCAACATAGAGATATCTTGCAATATATTTCGGGCTGTCTAGAGATCCAATCTGTTACGAATTCGGTTTTCCAATCATAAGTCTTCCATCTGAACTCGGATTTTGACGTTTTTGGACTTTCTGGAATCAGCACGAAATATCCAAGGAAAAGTTAGTTGGAGTGATCTCTGAATTTGGCCATCTTCAATTTGCTAAAATTTGGGAATTGTTGAGTTCTAGTCGGATTCGAATTGGATCAATCTGATCCCAGTTTGGTTAAACAGCCATATCTCTTGATTCCCTTATCCGTTTTCGGTGTTCTTGTACTTGATGGAAAGCTAAGAAGGTCCTCTACAACTTTGTCCATTGTACCAATTCCAGGAAAAGCAATCTTCGCACCCAAAAATTGCGTTGGATCTGGATCTGTCTCATCTTAGTTTTTTCTGTACAGCTTGTATTTAGGGGCCCATATCTCCTTTTCCAAACTCCAAATTGGTTGTTCCATATATGAAAATTGATGAGAACGAAAAGATCTACAACTTTGACATGGAGACCTTCCTCAAATTCGGAGCTTTTCTTGAGTGAATTTGCCGAACAACATAACTGCCCCTGCTGTCCTGTTTGGAAAGTTTGAAAAAAAAAGGCAAGTGCAAAAAAAAAAAAGCCGCACAAAAAAAATGGAGAAAAAAAAAGGGGAGCTCTCTAGCTAAGTGTTGTGCTTTGTTGGTGACATCGTTTGTGTCTCGGCTCGCGTCTCTAGTATGGTTTGTCCTAGGACCAGCACAGTACCGCGTTGAACGTTTATTCAACTTATTTTGTACTAACGTGGTTTAAGTTTTTCCATTGGATTGTGCTCAGCCTCCTATAACTCCACATATACTACTACCAACCAGACATTTGTGACGGCATCGATACACCATATCTCCAGAAGTGTTGTCTCGTCGGTTGCCGACACCTTCTGCTAAGTTTGGTAAGAATTGGTAAGAACTTGAAAGAACGGATTGAGAGTGAGCGACTTGTTTAACCATATCCTATTAGCTATTAGGGACATACTATTTGTGATCATATTATTGTGCTTGTTCTCTTGTTTTTCACCTAACCATGTCAGGATATGAAGACAATGACGTGCCACAATCCCGTTGCAGCAAGCGCCAAATACAATCTTTGGATCATGTGTTCCTTAAACACTTACGACAATCCATAAGGAATTGTGACATCAACATCACCACGGCTTCATCAACTGATGATGAAAAAGGTAAAATCAAGTCTGAATTGCCTCCATTTGCTGGAAAGTTTGATCCTAATGCATATATTAATTGGGAGATAGCGGTAGACAAAGAATTTGGAAAGTATGATTTATCTGAAAAACAAAAGATTAGTGCTGCAGTTAAAGCGTTAATGTCAGATGCAATATATTGGTGGAAGCATATATCTAGACATGATAAAGAACCTAAAACTTGGAGTGCCATGAAAAAACTTATGAGAGATGATTATGTTCCTGAATATGATGCTGAATATTTGCTTACTAAACTTCAACGCTTAAAACAAGGTTCTAAAACAGTTAGAGAATACTATCATGAAATGCAAAATTATTTGTTGCGTTGTGGTTTACAAGAATGTGAAGAAGCTACCGAGTTTAGGTTCATACGTGGACTTAATCATGAAATTTAGGATGTTCTTGTTGATAAAACATTTAGTTCTCTTTCGGATTTGATTAAATGTGCTTGTAGAGCTGAAAATATACTTGCTGAATCTTCGAAAGAATCATTAGCTTCATTTAAGGCGCCTGTTGTTGCACATTCCTTTGTAGCTAACATTTTGTAGAAAAGTGAGCACCATCAAGAAAAGGATGGAGAAGAAAGCATAGAGAAAGAAGAGTTCATTGCTGCTCCATACGTATGTGAAGAGATGGAAATTAAAGTTGCACCTACAACCACTGATGAGGACTTTAAAGGTAATATAAAAAGTGTTGTGCTTACACAAGGTGAGAATGATTTTGATATGCTGAAATTGTCCACTACTCATACTGTCATAGAGCAACCTTTAGTGGAACCACCAGTTGATATTTCTTTATTACAAGATGATTTACTTGTTGTCTCTTGTGATAAAGAAGAGTTGTGTGATAATGCTTCACTTATATCCATGCCACAACTAGTGAATGAACATGAAACTTTTATTTTAGAACAAAACACTTATGCTGAGCATAAACATGTTATTCACATTGCTAGTGAGGAAGATGAGCCTAAATTGATGTCTTCTTTAAATATTTTAGGTTACATTGAATTTGATATTCTGTGTGATCTAAATAGTTTAAAGTAGAGGATTTTTTGTACATTCTGATTTGCCATGGTTATCGCGAAATATTTTTCATGTTGTTGGCAAACACAATGATAAAGGAGAGTATAAAGTGCATAGAGTTTACATTTGTTCAGATTTGAAACCTCTATTTTCTATGCAACAATGTGATCAATTAGATAATTTCAATATCATATCAAGTACCCCTAATTGCCTTTATAATCTATATGATAGTTTTCAAGAAAGGGAGTGCTTGGGTAATTGTGATTCTCAAGCCACTGATTTGATCGCAAAAGATATGCATGTTGCTTTGTTTCCTGTCGCTACTAACATTTTGCAGGACAATATGATGGAGTCAAGGACGACTCCACTTCAAGAAAGGGAGGATGATGAGACCATCATGCTCATCATGGATAGAACCAACACCGCATACATATGGTCATTACAAAGTGTTGCTGCAATTACTTTGGCTATGTCGGTATCTTCCACTACATCTACGACAAGTTTGCGACAGTTCACGGGATCTTCTACTTCGTCTACATCTAATATGGTGGCTCCATCAATGTTACTTCATCGACCTCCACCTTGGCCAGGTCGATCACACAGTTGCCCTACTCGGCTTTTGGACATGGCGTTATCACCCTCATCAGTTCGGCCACCACCTTGGCCGCCTCCCATGCTTGACGGCGTATTCAAGAAAGGCGTATCTCCACCTCGTCCAGTCCCTCAGGTCATACAAGTCACGTCGCTCCAAGGCTGGCCCAAGAGAAAGCCCAATTTGGCCACGAGTCCAGTTCGGCCGTCTGCGCGTAGCACAACTTCAAACGGACGCCCAAGCCACATACGAAGTCCCTTTTTGACGTTCTACCACTTCACGGAAAGCTTAGGAGATAAGCATTCCAATGAATCCAGTCCCATTGCAAAATTCCTCCTAGAGCGTCGGGAATCATCAAAACAAGGTGCTGCGTCATCCAGTTGGGCCAAACCGGGCCTTGTAAGCACATCAGGCCCAAGCCCACATGGTGGACGCCCTAGAAAAACCCTAGGACGTCCAGCACATCCCTCCTAGCCGTCTCCCTCTTATAAATTCAGTAGCCGTCATCGTTTAGACTCGGGTTTTGTTAGATTAAAGTTTAGCCTTTGCTACTTTTCTTGTAATCGCGCGTGTCGGTTAGGACCTTTGTATTACTCCTTCTTGAACCCCACCTACTCGTTTGTGCCTAATTCATATTTGCAATTTCAGATTGTGTTTATCTTGTTCTTGCTCGTTTTTCGATTGCTTGCAGGAACAAAGACCTTCGTGGTCAGGTTGATCGCGCGCCCGCGAGATCAATAACCCTCTGGAGTTGGTGTATCGGTCGCTAAGGCGCAATGTCCTGGACAGTTGTAGTTGGGCCGTCAACGTCGATTCCTCCACCAATTGATAGTTATCCCTCTCATCGAAAGATCGGGACCCCTGCTATTATCAACAACGAAGAGAAGTTAGTAATGATAGCTACCAAATCTGATCTTAGGGATATCAGCATGAACCGAGATTTATTGCATGTGGTACTTGTCTGCAAGGATATATTGGTTGCAACTAATGACATAACCCATCTTCCTAGTGCTATTTCCCAAGTGTTGCAGGCCTTTCAAGATATATTTCCAAATGAGATACCGGTTGGCTTACCTCCCATACGTGGCATCGAGCACCAAATTGATCTCATTCCTGGTGCCTCACTACCTAATATGCCACCTTATCGTACCAATCCTGAAGAAGCTAAAGAAATACAACGCCAAGTACAAGAGCTACTCGAAAAAGGGTATGTACGTGAAAGCCTCAGTACTTGTGCTGTTCCAGTCATTCTAGTTCCTAAAAAGGATGGTTCTTGGCGAATGTGTGTGGATTGTCGCGCCATCAATAATATCACCATTAGATATCGCTATCCTATTCCTAGACTTGATGACATGTTAGACGAACTTCATGGTGCTACTATATTCTCTCAAATTGATTTAAGAAGTGGATATCACCAAATAAGAGTGAAACTAGGAGATGAGTGGAAGACCGCATTTAAAACTAAATTTGGTTTATATGAATGGTTAGTCATGCCATTTGGATTAACGAATGCTCCAAGTACTTTTATGCGCTTAATGAACCATGTTTTAAGATCCTTCATTGGAAAATTTGTTGTAGTATACTTTGATGACATTTTGATATATAGCAAATCTTTGGAGGAACATGCTGATCATATACAACAAGTTCTAGAAGTGCTTAGAAAAGAAAAATTATATGCTAACCTTGAGAAATGTACTTTTTGTACAAATAAGGTTGTATTCTTGGGATATGTAGTATCTAGTGAAGGAATTGAAGTTGATGAATCTAAAGTTGAAGCAATTAAAAATTGGCCAACACCTGTAAATGTTAGTCAAGTTAGAAGCTTTCACGGGCTTGCAGGACTTTATCGTCGTTTTGTTAAAAATTTTAGTACCATTGCTGCCCCACTTAATGAACTCACAAAGAAAGGAAATGTGTTCAAATGGGATGAACCACAAGAAATTGCATTTAATAAATTAAAGAAGTGTTTAACCGAAGCTCCAGTTCTTGCTTTACCTGACTTTACTAAGAGTTTTGAAATTGAATGTGATGCTAGTGGACTTGGTATAGGAGGAGTACTTATGCAAGAAGGAAGACCCATAGCTTACTTTAGTGAAAAATTAGGCGGAGCTCATTTAAATTATCCTGTATATGACAAAGAATTATATGCTCTTGTGCGTGTACTTGAAACCTGGCAACATTACCTATGGCCGAAGGAGGTTATTATCCATTCTGATCATGAAGCATTAAAATTTTTAAAGAGTCAATCAAAACTAAACAAAAGACATACCAAATGGATGGAGTATATAGAAAGTTTTCCTTATATCATTAAGTACAAAAAAGGGAAGGAAAACATAGTTGCAGATGCCTTATCTAGCAGACATACTTTATTGAATCAATTGGAAGTTAAAGTTCCAGGATTGGAAAGTTTAAAGGAATTATACTCATGTGATCCAGATTTTGCAGAACCTTACTCTAAATGCCAAGAAGGAAAAGGATGGGACAAGTTTCATAAACATGATGGATTTTTATTTCATGCTAACAAACTTTGTGTTCCCAGTCGTCTTTGCGTTTGTTACTACTGTAGGAATCACATACAGGAGGTTTAATGGGACATTTTGGTAGAGAAAAGATTTATATGATGCTTTCTGATCACTTCTATTGGCCAAGAATGAGAAAAGATGTTGAACGACTTGTACAACGATGTATCACCTGCCACAAAGCTAAGTCCAAACTAAACCCTCATGGATTATATACTCCGCTTCCTATTCCTAATGCACCTTGGGAAGACATTAGCATGGATTTTGTTTTAGGATTACCAAGAACTAAGAGGGGGAGGGATTCTATATTTGTGGTACTTGATAGATTTTCTAAAATGGCGCATTTCATTCCATGTCATAAGAGCGATGATGCGTCACATGTAGCTGATTTAATTTTTAGGGAAATCATTCGATTGCATGGGATGCCATTGACTATTGCTTCAGATCGTGATGTGAAGTTCATGAGTTATTTTTGGAAGACATTATGGGCCAAACTTGGAACTAAGTTGTTATTCTTCACAACTTGTCAACCCCAAACTGATGGCCAAACCGAAGTGGTGAATCGCACTCTTTCAATGCTTCTTCGCACTATTATAAAGAAGAGCCTCACAGAATGGGAAGATTGCTTGCCTCATGTTGAATTTGCATATAACCGAGCCATACATTCGACCACTCAATTGTGCCCATTTGAAGTTGTTTATGGCTTTAAGCCACATACACCACTTGACATGCTACCACTTCCCATCCAAGAGAGAACCAATATGGAAGCTACAAAACGAGCTACTTATGTGAAGAAAATGCATGCCAAAATTAAGGAAGAAATTGAGAAGAAGACACGCTACTATACGGAGAAAGCAAACAAGCATAAAAAGAAGATGTTATTCGAACCTGGAGATTTAGTATGGGTGCATCTTCGCAAAGATCGCTTTCCTGAAAAGCGAAAGTCCAAGTTGATGCCAAGAGGAGATGGACCATTCAAAGTACTAGAGAAGATCAACGACAATGCTTACAAAATAGAATTGCCAGGAGATGACTACACTGGAAGTAGTACTTTTAATGTTTCTCACTTATCTCCTTTCTTTGGCCCTGAAGAAACAGAGTCGAGGACGACTCCTTTCCAAGAGGGGGAGGATGATGAGGACATCTCTAGTACACATACATCACAAACTTCCTCGCATACATCACCAGCACCAACAGGACCTATTACACGAGCTAGGGCTAAACAAATACAACAACAGGTGAATCTTTTCCTTAAAGAGCAGAACATTAATGCAAATGAGATTGGATTACTATCTAATGCCTCTACTCTACTCATGATTAGGTACCATGAAGGGGACAATGATCAACAAGAGGAAGAGATAAATACAAGAATGAGGCAAGAGTAACATGATGAATCCAAGATGACGGCCATCAGAAACATGACATCACCGCATATGAAAAGATCAACGCTGAAGTCATCGCTGAGGTCATGTATAAGCATGACATCATCGCATATGTAAACATTCAAGCTGAAGTCATCGCTGAGGTCATCGTTTCTTGTGGAAGAAGTAACATGTGGTAAAATTGAATTTTACAACCAATATTAAATTGTATCTTAGTTGTCATGAGTTGTAAAGTTGAATTTTACAACCAATATTAAATTGTAACTTAGTTGTCATGAGTTGTGTAGATGGTTCTACATAATTGTAAACCTTTTTCTTATTCCATCCTTGTAGCCCTATAAATAGAGGGCAACCCCCCCTTATGTAATCAGATTTGAGGATATTCAGAATAGAACTTCTTGTTCTAGGGCTTGTGTGTGAGAGAAACTCCACCCCCTTAGAATCGGGAATTATTTGAGAGTGCTCTTGACTCCGTCGTTCTTGTGATTGCTTCTGTGATTGCAAGAACACGTTTACTCCACGTGAGCGAGTAGACAAAAGGATCGAAGCGTGTGGTTGGGTGAATCGAGTGTCGCAGGTTGCCGTAATTGAGACGGTGGTTGGCGGTGTCATTCATCAGGTTGCACGGATCCATTATCTCCAATCCTACGCCGTGAAGATCGGGACAAACCACGGACCGATCCGTATCAAATTCCCTAGCTAACTCCTAAATAGTGATCTAGCTTATAGAAATTATCAAAATACTCAAATTCCATTTGAATTATCAAATTTAAATTTCTCAAATTGAATTATTTGCCAAAATGGGTTCCTCTAGTGGGCCTAACCCATTTTTGTGCTTGGGCCACTTTCCTGGCCTAGCTATGCCCTCGGCCCAGCCAGGCCGAGCCAGCCTCATGGGTCCCGGCTCAGCCCTCGACTCTCCCTCGCGACTTCGTCACAGAGCAGCCCCCAGACCGCTAGTCCGTACGCTGTCCCCCCCGATCGTGTTAGCAACATGTCGCTGCCGTGCCGCCCTACGTGGCACCAACCCCTAGCCCGCGTCGCCGCGTGGTCCCACGCTGTCGTGCGCCTGCGCCACCCGAGCCACCGCATTGGCCATCGCCTGCACCACTACGCATGTCATGCCACTACGCATGTCATGAAGATGGAGCTCAAGAGTACCACAATGATGGAGACGAGGTTTAGGGCAACCCTCCAGTCGTTTGTTAAGGCTTAGCCAGCCGAAGAATCTTTTGTTTCTTTTGATTATTGTTGCACTCTGATGTTGGATTTTGTTGTTCTAAACAATTTGGGCCAATGTGCTGAGTTGTAAAACTTATTAGCTACGGCTGGGCAAAAAGCTCGAGGCTCGCAGCCCCGAGCCGTGCCCAGTTTCCTGGCTCGCAATTTGGGCGATGTAACAGCCCAAAATCCTGTATATTTATATTTTCAAAATCACTCTCGCAAGGACCGTTTGTTGTAGAAAATTTTTGTAAAAAGGTCATCCTTTTAAAACTCACATATGGATCCATAAAGTCTTTTAAGGCTAACGACTGTCTAATGTTACTTAATATGGATGAGTAATACTCAAACATTACTCCTATCATAAAATATTAAAGAATATTAAAAGAAAAGGGTAAGCTAAAAGAATTTAGTAAAGGAAAAATAATTCCTTAAAGTTCTAATTCCTTAAAATTCCCTAGGCTTACATATATATATTTATAAATATATATAAACACCCAATTAAATGAGAACTTCATATAAGTATATAAATAAGTATATATGTATATGTTTATATATACATATAAGTATGTTTATAAAAGAGACTTAAGAACATAAGTAAGTGTTCAAATAAAATATACATATACATATAGAGTTTTACGCATAATAATGCACTGTAAATCATATTGGTATATGTATGTAAATATATATATATATATATATATACATGTACATATATATATATATATACACATAATTGTATATGAAAAACTTAGGTATATTCACAAAAAAGGACAATACTCCCATTAAAATTCCTCAAAAAAATTACATAAAATAGTTTATACCCCAGTGATAGCTTGAACAGGTGTTGACCAAATTTGACCTTGGTGGGACCTCTTCGGGCACTTCTTTCTCTCTCTGCCTTGTAGGCATTCCACCGAAAGCAATAGGTCAGCTCCGGCGTCCCCACCTCTCCGCAAATCCGCCCGCGATGCGGTTCCCTTGGTGGAAGCCCATTGGCAGCACATACACGTCGTTCCGACCCATGCGGGCCCCACCATCAAGATCGACGCGACGTCTGCCATCGCTTGCATGCCTGGCGCTTCTCTCGGCCGTCTTTACCAACCCGACTTGTCGGTTGGTGTGGCCAGGCTGTGTCAGGCACCACCCGCCATACCCAATGAGCGCCTCGGCCTCGCTGACAACATTTCGACCCATCGCTGCGCGACCGCTGCTGCTACCAGATTAACTACCTCACCGCCGGCTTGCTTCGCCGTCGCCGCCGCGTGCACCGCCCGCCCGCCAATCCGCGACGTTAACTCCTAGTGACCACCCCTTACATCCTTGCAACCGCCGGACAAAGATCATGCTCCGGCCGAGCATAAATCCCGGCCGAGCCGTATCGGCCCCGACCTTCCTCATGTGGACAGCCCAGACGAGAGCCCCATACCCGAAACCCGTGCGCACCTTAGCTTCGCCAGACCCTCACCTCACTCCTGCCCAATGGAATCGGATCGGGAAGCCTCGAGCTCGCCAGATTGCTCTCACCGTCGCCGGCCACCCGATTCTTCCTTTTTCGATTTCTTCCTTCTCGGTGAGTCCCCTGCCGATTGCTTTCGCGACGAGCACCACCTCACCCCCGCCTAACTTTCGCCTAGGTTAATTTGACCCGAGGACCTCCGAAGCTCCCTGGCGCCGTGAGCCCTGTTTCTGCCTCGTTCGGCACCAACGTCGCCAGCTCGATCCACGCCTCTTCCAGCCCGACCGTAAGCACGGTGAGCATCCCCAAGCCTCCCTCATGCTTAAACCGGTTCAGTTTAGCTCCTAGAGCAATGTGTAGCCTTAGACTATTGCTTCCGAGAACGATCTCCGCCGCCGCTAGGCTCGCCGCCGATCCAGGCCGTCGCCGGCAAGCAGCTCGTGACACGTCGTAGAGGTTCTCGTAATGATTCCATAGCGCCCTAGAACTCCTTCCCTAGAGCACTGTAGCACCGCCGCCGCGTGGCCGAAGGATCGCCGGTTTCATGACGTCACCGTGTCGCTCCGGTCGGAGGTGGACGATGATGTCCCGGCCGTTAGATCAGCGCCAAGATACGTGCGTGAGATCGGATTGAATTTTAAATCGCGTGCGAGTGGGAAAGAGCCACTGACATGTGGGCCCATTGGCCCGCCTGTCGGGTTGAGTGGAGACGCTCTGTCCGGAAGGCGCCTTCGCGCGCAAGAAACGCCGTTTAGAAATACGCCTTCGACGTGGATGGACTGGCCGCGAGTTAGCCGGCTGGCCCATCACTGTTCATCTGATTTTTCCCGGATTTAGCCATTTAAACAAATGCAGAATGTAAACTCGATTTATTAAAAATAGCTAGACTTCTCCAAAATTGCTAGAAAATTTGTGATAAATACTAGAACCTATGCTGGATTTAATAATAATATAATCTTGAACAGTAACCGTAGATTATTCCTGGATTTAAATTCATTGGTCTATCCTTAGGGTATTAACCTATATAGGATAAATAGCAGAAATGAGTTTCTGCTAATAAAAATTAAATTAACACTTAATAAAATCTGAGAAATTCATGAGTGTAATGAAATAACTCTCTAGACTTAGGAAAAAAAATATAAATTATAACCATGACTTATTAGATTATTTGGAAATTGGTTAATCAAAATTACTAGATTTGACCAAAAAGGTTAATTCACCAGCATTAAATGATAGTAAGATTTTTATTTGGATCTCAAAAATATGCAAGTTCATGGTTAGTTTTATATATATATATATATATATATATATATTCATATACGAATAAAAATATAATCTATAATTATGCCTTCCACACATTTAAGACTCTTATTATAATAGGAAATCAATGGAGAGAAAAGTAGATAAAAGAAATATTTCAAACAAAAATCTATTTTTGCTTTATACTTCTATTTGCTAAATCTATGGGTAGTCTACTAAGGGTAGCCTTATGCATCATCCCCCATCGCATGTCATATTCACACACGCTCACCCCGTTATTTCTTTGAGAATTATTGTACTTTAGTAGGGTCATGGAACTCTCTCGATAATTAGGATAAGACCTAAACGCCGATCATCGATCGCTAGGTTAAACGCGTTACATTCCATGCATCATGATTTCTTATTGCACATTGCTACTTTTTTATTGTTCTTCCAATACGCTTCGTTAATAGACGCTGAGGAGCCCGGCGTATTTCCCGAAGAGCAACAGGACGACCCTCACTACTCTCAGGACCAAGGCGAGTTAATTTCCACCCTAAAAGGATGTTTTCTTTTACTAGGGGAAATGTCAATTTTCCCTAGTTGATGAGACCATGCTCATCATAGATAGAACCAACACCACATACATATGGTCATTACCAAGTGTTGCTGCAATTATTTCGGCTATGTCGGCATCTTTCACTACATCTACGACAAGTTTGCGACAGTTCACGGCACCTTCTACTTCGTCTACGTCTAATATGGTGGCTCCATCAATGTTACTTCATCGACCTCCACCTTGGCGGTCGATCACACGCTGCCCTCCTCGGCTTTTGGACATGGCGCTATCACCTTCATCAGTTCGGCCACCACCTTGGCGCCTCCCATGCTTGACGGCGTATTCAAGAAAGGCGTATCTCCACCTCGTCCATTCCTCAGGTCATACAAGTCACGTCGCTCCAAGGCTGGCCCAAGAGAAAGCCCAATTTGGCCACGAGTCCAGTTCGGCCGTCTGCAGCAAGACAACTTCAAACAGGCGCCCAGACCACATACGAAGTCCGTTTTCGACGTTCTACCACTTCACGGAAAGCTTAGGAGATAAGCTTTCCAATGGATCTTGTCTCATTGCACAATTCCTCCTGGAGCGTTGGGAATCATCAAAACAAGGTGCTGCGTCATCCGATTGGGCCAAACCGGGCCTTGTAAGCACATCTCGCCCAAGCCCACGTGGTGGGCGCCCTAGGAAAACCCTAGGACGTCCAGCACATCCCTCCTAGCCATCTCCTCTTATAAATTCAGTAGCCGTCATCGTTTAGACTCGGGTTTTGTTAGATTTAAGTTTAGCCTTTGCTACTTTTCTTGTAATCACGCGTGTCGGTTAGGACCACTTTGTATTACTAATCCTTCGAACCCCACCTACTCGTTTGTGCCTAATTCATATTTGCAATTTTAGATTGCATTTATCTTGTTCTTGCTCGTTCTTCGATTGCTTGCAGAACAAAGACCTTCGTGGTCGTTGATCGCGCGCGCATGAGATCAATAACCCTCTGAGTTGGTGTATCGGCCGCTAAGGCGGAACGCCCCGGACGGTTGTAGTCGGGCCGTCAACGCCGATTCCTCCACTAATCGATAGTTATCCTCTCATCGAAAGATCGGGACCCTGTTGTTATCAAGTGGTATCGAGCACCGGGTTGATCGGTGAGAGATTTCTACCTCGTATCTTGTTTTACCTAGAGTCCGAAAATTGCCAAAAAAAAATTTCCCTCGTCCAAGACAATTTAGCCTTGCTTTTGCTTCGTAGTCCACACTTGTTGAGTTTACGGTTGCATCGTCAAGTCGGTTGCTGGTCTTAGAGTCTTTACCCTAGAGTTTCGAGTTCGTGTCACGTTTTTCGTCACCACCGCTGCTGTCCAGTTCAGTGTTTTGGCCGTTTCTCCTTCATACGAAGTCGGATTTTGGACTTCTTGGACTTTTTGGAAAGCTTAGAATGTCTCCTCCAACTTTTGTTTTCAAGCTGAGATCTGATTCGGCCTCCAACATAGAGATATCTTGCAATATATTTCGGGCTGTCTAGAGATCCAATTTGTTACGAATTCGGTTTTCCAATCATAAGTCTTCCATCTGAACTCGGATTTTGACGTTTTTGGACTTTCTCGAATCAGCACGAAATATCCAAGGAAAAGTTAGTTGGAGTGATCTCTGAATTTGGCCATCTTCAATTTGCTAAAATTTGGGAATTGTCGAGTTCTAGTCGGATTCGAATTGGATCAATCTGATCCCAGTTTGGTAAAACAGCCATATCTCTTGATTCCCTTATCCGTTTTGGGTGTTCTTGTACTTGATGGAAAGCTAAGAAGGTCCTCTGCAACTTTGTCCATTGTACCAATTCCAGGAAAAGCAATCTTCGCACCCAAATATTGCGTTGGATCTGGATCTGTCTCATCTTAGTTTTTTCTGTACAGCTTGTATTTAGGGGCCCATATCTCCTATTTCCAAACTCCAAATTGGTTGTTCCATATATGAAAATTGATGAGAACGAAAAGATCTACAACTTTGACATGGAGACCTTCCTCAAATTCGGAGCTTTTCTTGAGTGAATTTTCCGAACAAGATAACTGCCCCGGCTGTCCTGTTTTGAAAGTTTGAGAAAAAAAAGGCAAGTGCAATAAAAAAAAAGCCGCACAAAAAAAAAGGAGGAAAAAAAAGAAAAAAAAGAGAAGGAGCTCCCTAGCTAGGTGCTGTGTTTTGTTGAGTTGGTGACATCGTTTGTGTCTCGGCTCGCGTCTCTAGTACGGTTTGTCCTAGGACCAAGACAAGATCTGCGCTGAACGCTTATTCAACTTATTTTGGACTAACGTGGTTTAAGCTTTTCCATTGGATTGTGCTCACCTCCTACAGCTCCACATATACTACTACCAACGAGGCACTTGTGACGGCATCGATACACCATATCTCCAGAGTGTTGTCTCGCTCGGTGTCGACACCTTCGCTAAGCTTGGTAAGAATTGGTAAAACTTGAAAGAACGGGTTGAGAGTGAGCGACTTGTTTAACCACATCCTATTAGCTATTAGGGACATACTATTTGTGATCATATTATTGTGCTTGTTCTCTTGTTTTTCACCTAACCATGTCAGGATATGAAGACAATGACGTGCCACAATCCCGTTGCAGCAAGCACCGAATACAATCTTTGGATCACGTGTTCCTTAAACACTTACGACAATCCACAAGGAATCGTGACATCAACATCACCACACCACGGCTTCATCAACTGATGATGAAAAAGGTAAAATCAAGTCTGAATTGCCTCCATTTGCTGGAAAGTTTGATCCTAATAGATATATTAATTGGGAAATAGCGGTAGACAAAGAATTTGCAAAGTATGATTTATCTGAAAAACAAAAGATTAGTGCTGCAGTTAAAGCGTTAACATCAGATGCGATATATTAGTGGAAGTATATATCTAGACATGATAAAGAACCTAAAACTTGGAGTGCCATGAAAAAACTTATGAGAGATGATTATGTTCCTGAATATGATGCTGAATATTTTCTTACTAAACTTCAACGCTTAAAACAAGGTTTTAAAACTGTTAGAGAATACTATCATGAATTGCAAAATTGTTTATTACGTTATGGTTTACAAGAATGTGAAGAAGCTACCGAGTTTAGATTCATACGTGGACTTAATCATGAAATTCAGGATGTTCTTGTTGATAAAACATTTAGTTCTCTTTCGGACTTGATTAAATGTGCTTGTAGAGCTGAAAATATACTTGTTGAATCTTCGAAAGAATCATTAGCTTCATTTGAGGCGCCTGTTGTTGCACATTCTTTTGTAGCTAACATTTTGCAGAAAAGTGAGCACCATCGAGAGAAAAGGTGGAGAAGAAAGCATAGAGAAAGAAGAGTTCATTGTTGCTCCATACGCATCTGAAGAGTTGAAAATTGAAGTTGCACCTACAACCACTGATGAGGACTTTGAAGGTAGTATAAAAGGTGTTGTGCTTACACAAGGTGAGAATGATTTTGATATGCTGAAATTGTCCACTACTCATGTCATCATAGAGCAACCTTTAGTGGAACCACCAAATGATATTCCTTTGTTACAAGATGATTTACTTGTTGTCTCTTGTGATAAAGAAGAGTTGTGTGATAATGCTTCACTTATATCCATGCCACAACTAGTGAATGAACATAAAACTTTTATTTTAGAACAAAACAATTATGCCGAGCATAAACATGTTATTCACATTGCTAGTGAGGAAGATGAGCCTAATTGATGTCATCTTTAAATATTTTAGGTTACATTGAATTTGATGTTCTATGTGATCTAAATAGTTTAAAGGAGAGGATTTTTGTACATTCTGATTTGCCATGGTTATCGCGAAATATTTTTCATGTTGTTGGCAAACACAATGATAAAGGAGAGTATAAAGTGCATAGAGTTTACATTTGTTTAGATTTGAAACCTCTATTTTCTATGCAACAATGTGATCAATTAGATAATTTCAATATCATATCAAGTACCCCTAATTGTCTTTATAATCTATATGATAGTTTTCAAGAAAGGGAGTGCTTGGGTAATTGTGATTCTCAAGCCACTGATTTGATCGCAAAAGATATGCATGTTGCTTTGTTTCCTGTCGCTACTAACATTTTGCAGGACAATATGATGGAGTCGAGGACGACTCCACTTCAAGAAAGGGAGGATGATGAGACCATGCTCATCATAGATAGAACCATACATATGGTCATTACCAAGTGTTGCTGCAATTACTTTGGCTATGTCGGCATCTTTCACTACATCTACGACAAGTTTGTGACAGTTCACGGCATCTTCTACTTCGTCTACGTCTAATATGGTGGCTCCATCAATGTTACTTCATCGATCTCCACCTTGGCAAGGTCGATCACACAATTGCCCTCCTCGGCTTTTGGACATGGCGCTATCACCTTCATCAGTTCGGCCACCACCTTGGCCGCCTCCCATGCTTGACGGCGTATTCAAGAAAGGCGTATCTCCACCTAGTCCATTCCCTCAGGTCATACAAGTCACGTAGCTCTCAAGGCTGACCCAAGAAAGTTAATTTGGCTAGTGCGAGTCAACAACCTTCCTTTAGGTGTTGCTTTTATTAGGAGAGTTCACACTTTGATATGCGCAGGGTCCCGATCTTTCGATGAGAGGATAACTATCGACAGGAGGAATCGACGCGACGTCCCGACTACAACCGCCCAGACGCTGCACCTTAGCTTAATCGATACACCAACTCAGAGGATTATTGATCTCGCGCGCGATCAACCTCGACTAACGGCTGGTCTTTGTTCCTCGCAAGCAATCAAGAACGAAAGCAAAACAAGATAAACGCAATCTGAAATTACAAATATGAATTAGGCACAAACGAGTAGGTGGGGTTCAAGACGAGTAATACAAAGTGCCTAACCGACACGCCGACATAAAGAAAAGTAGCAAAGGCTAAACTTTAATCTAACAAAACCCGAGTCTAAACGATGATGGCTACTGAATTTATAAGAGGGAGAAGGCTAGGAGGATGTGCTGATGTCCTAGGGTTTTCCTAGGGTGTCCACCACGGGCTTGGGCCCGATGTGCTTACAAGGCTCGGTTTGGCCCAACCGATGACGCAGATTTTGTTTTGATGATTCCCGACGCCTATGAGGAATTTTGCAATGGGACAAGATTCATTGAAAAGCTATCTCCTAAGCTTTCCGTGAAGTGGTAGAACGTCAAAATAGACTTCAGATGTGGCCCGGGCGTCTGCTTGAAGTTGTGTTGCGAGACGACGCCAAACCGACTCGTGGGCCAATTGGGCTTTCTGGGCCAGCCTTTGGAGCGACGTGACTTGTATGACCGAGGGAATGGACGAGGTGGAGATACGCCTTTTCTTGAATACGCCGGCCAAGATGGGAGGCGCCAAGGTGGTGGCCGAACCGATGAAGGTGATAGCGCCATGTCCAAAAGCCGAGGAGGGCATCAGTGATCGACCGCCAAGGTGGAGGTCGATGAAGCAACATTGATGGAGCCACCATATTAGACGAGACGGCGTAGAAGATGCCGTGAATCGTCACAAACTTGTCGAGATGTAGTGGAAGATGCCGACATAGTCAAGTAATTGCAAAGAACACTTGGTAATGACCATATGTATGCGGTGTTGGTTCTATCCATGATGAGCATGGTCTCATCACGCTTTCCCTAGTACGAGTTAACATTCAAAAGGATCATATTGAATCCCAGTTTTCTTAAAGTATTTTATTTACAATTACAAATTGCATGCTCTCTTTAAGTAATTACGCCCACTTGTTTAATCATGATGTACCATGCCATGTTTTACTCTTGTATTTAATTTCCCATGATGATATTGCCTTGATAAAATCATCTATCATTTGACTTGCTAATGATTGCCTTGATGATCACCCTTGTTAGCCTGGTTAGGTTGAATAAAATGATTTAGACTCTTAAGTCTTGGTTAAAATATTGCTTAGACATTGCTCAAGTCCAATTATTAATTTAGGCTTAGTCGCTTTAACGGTGAACCCACATTCACCGACATGATGAATATTACAAACTTGGTTTATCGATATTGGGCCCGGCATGCCAGTGTGTGGTTGGGAACACGGATATGTTCCGGTATGTGGTTATGGGAGTGATGTAGCTAGGCTACATGGTGTGAAGGAAGGCTGGATCACGGAGATGGTGTCAAGGCGCCAAGCTCTACTGCAGCTACCGGAGCACGAAGTTGTTTTCGCAGTAGCTTTATGTCGCCTAAAGGGGTTCCTCGCACAACGTGAGTTCCGTGTGTCTGGTAGCTAAGCTCGCTCTCGCCAAAGTGAGCGCGAAGTTGTTTCACAGAGCTTTATGCTGCCCACCAGGGTTCCTGCACAACGCGAGGCCATCACATGGTAGTGCGGACTTAGGGGCCCGTTGATTTGCTGGATAGCGTCAGGGTCAACCCCTAGTCCGAGGTGAAGACAGGAGTAGGTCGTCATCCTGATGGGTGATCTAGGTCTTACGTGACAGGGAGCCGTGACTCTAGTGCGGGCGTGGCAACTCGGCTAGGGAAGAACGGGTACTTCGCTAGCGTAAGATCCACAACGGGTGCACCACATCCGGAAGATGATGGCGGTTGTTTGGAAACGTTTAGCAGTGTTCATAGAAACTATCGTGGTTTAGGAAACGTTTGGCAGTGTGCAAGGAAACTGTCGTGGAATAAAAATGAAAGACATTGGGTAGTAGAACTTTGGTTAAAATATGCTAAGTCATAGGCTTTGACTTATAAAACTTGCTTTCTACAACTAAAAGAGCCCCAACCTTTCCTTTGGAACCCTATCACTAAATGCATTAGGTTGGAAGCTAGCTCGCCAGTGTTTGGATGACACTGACCTCGCATTCATATTCTCTTTTAGATGGAAAATATGAGCAGGATCGGTACGCCTGCCATGAAGATGAAGGATGTGACTTCACGACGCATCGTATGCAGGCATTGGGCGCCTCTCCAATGAAAGTGCTTAGGCATAGCCGGCACGAGACTCTTTTGCATCTTTTGGGTCTCTGTACTCTGATCTTTTGGACATTTGGAATATCCTCCAATGAGCCGTGTTGTAAACGCTTAATAGCCTTCGGGCGTAATACAGGTATTTATGCAATTTAAGTCTTCCGCTTGTATGTAATGATCTGGCTATGTGAATGGTGTGCACTAGTGTACTGATCCAAGGACTAGTGCGGATCAAGTGGTGGGCAAAAGGACAGGTCCCACAGCGCTGGTATCAGAGCATACGACTATAGGAGCCCTACACCTTGGCCATTAGATTAAACTATTTTAACTTTATAAAAGAAGATTTCCTTACTCATAAACATCACCTCTTTTAAAAAGGTGCTATATTCTGTTCTTCTGGATGTTTCTGCTTAAAAGGCACTAACTCTTTAATTTGTAAAACTATTTTGTAGATGGAGGTTCCGCATGCTGGTTTCGCCGATCAGCGTTCCACTTTCGGGTTTCCATCAGGACCCCGACGGGAGAACGCCCGAGTGCTGCAGGAGCTTACGGACTACTAGGGTTTGAGGGAGCCCCCACGTACTTCTGGAGGTTTGTACAGACCTTACCCCACCTCGCCTATGAGTTTGAGGTTAGGGTCTACTACTTGCCCGACGCTAGGCACACCGTGAATCGACACTGAGCTTTGAGGAGATCCAGATCCTCCGCACTTTCACGGAGGTGCACCACCACCATGCCCCTACTACTGTGCCTATCACCTCCTACCACCTCTCCTCACCTGGAGGAGGAGGTGGTCGGCGGCAGGAGCCTCGCGCTGTGTCCGCCTCAGAGAGAGCGAGGATCTGATCTCTCAAAGCTCACCGAGCGTGTCCGGCTCCGCGGTGCAGATGGACTAGGCGGAGAAGCTCTGGGTCCAGCTCCCCGTACTCAGCCCATCTAGGCCGGGGAGCAGGTGAAGGGGAGCGTCAAGCAGGGACGCGAAGGGTCCTCCAACAAGGTGGCAGGCCTAGCGGTAGGGACCAGCTAGATTTCACCATTAGCGATGTCGCTATGATGGCAATCCAGGAGCTGGAGGGAGTACACCCTAGACCTTGTTGGAGGACCCTTCGCCCCTCGCTTGACGCCTCCTTCACCGCCTCCCCGCCTAGAGGGGCCGAGCACGGGAGCCTGGACCTGTAGCCCGCCTAGTCCATCTCGCATCATGAGCCGACACGCCGACGCGGAGCTTTGAGGAGACCCAGATCCTCCGAGACTTTCACGGAGGCGGACACCGCGCCATGCTCCTACCGCTAGGCCTACCTCCTCTCCCCGCCACCTCCAGTGTCTGCAGACGGAGTGGATGAGGCTCTTGCCGAGCCGGATCTACTAGATCCTGCTCACCACCGTCAGGCCGGGATGGACCACCCCCACTCTCAGACCGCCAACACCAAGACCACTGCTGCCCTCAGAGGGCACGCCTCCTGCACATTCATGGAAGAGGTGCCTACCACCTGTGGCCTTGGTGGGATTCCCGCCACAACCCTCCACTGAGGCTCTCACCTCTAGCACCTTCCACCAGCTTCTTCGACGCCGCCTCGGGCGTTGGCTTTGAGGATTACCTTTACGCCCGGGAGATACCCCTGCATCGTCCCATCGCACACCTACTGCTGCTGCACTGTAGGGTGTAGTAGTAGCAGGATGTACTACTTTTGTTGCCTAGCTCCTCAGTAGAAGCTAGAAGTAGTAGCTGTTGATGTAGCTCAGGTGTAGTCTACCCACAGCCTAGTCGATGTTCTGTAGCTTTTGCCATGCCGTAGTAGATGATCGGCATGAACTACTTGTATTAGACTATTCGACTTCGAACTATGTATGGATTTGCTTTTCCTCACTTGTGCTTGCATTCGGATCTTATTTCGCTTTCTGGACATCATGCATGCATATAGACATTGTATTTAAATTAGTAGAGATTATACAAATGGCTCGTGGACGTGCTGCCGCGAGATGCCAAGGTGCCGGCGCCGCTAACAACCGGGGCCGTGATCGAGGCCGTGGCAACTTACCCGCGCCACATGCTGGAAATCCTACGACAGCGCAAGTTATGGCGTATCAGGCCCAAATGCTTGGAGCTATACTTGAAAGCCAACAAGCTGCACAGCAGGCCGCACAACATCGCCTAGGATCTAAGTTGGCGTATTTTATGAGAACTAAGCCCCCCCAACCTTCACCTATGCCACTGAGCCCACTCATGCAGAGGATTGGTTGAGGACAGTTGTCTGCAAGCTGAACCTTATCCGATGCCCAGACGAAGTTAGGGTGTTATTTGCCACACAATTAATTGAAGGACCCGCCGAAGTGTGGTTGGAAAATTATCTTGCCAACCGCCCCAAAGAAGTGGAAGATGAGGAAGAGGAAGAGGCTGATAACAATGAAGAATCAGGGCAGGATGCTGCCAATAATCCTGAGGGAGGAGATGGGAATGTTGTGGAAGAACAACAAGAAGTTCCCAATCTATAGGCGGCCACCCAAAACATACCGTGGGATGAGTTTGAAAGAGTATTTCAGGAAAATCACATTCCCCAAGGAATACTCCGGATGAAGAGGCAGGAGTTCTGCAATCTGCGGCATGGAAATATGACGGTCAACGAGTATTTGACCAAGTTCAATCTGCTCGCTCGATATGCTCAACAGGACATAGCAGATGAGGAAGAAAAGGTCGATAAGTTTCTGGAAGAAATGGCTCCCACCTATCGTTCTAAGCTCATCCTTCTGGATCACACCAATTTCCATCAATTGGTGAACAAGGCTCTCATTCTGGAAAAGGAGCTAAAAGGAGAAGAGGCTAGCCGCAAGCGCAAGCTGGAGGCACGAGTCGCACAGGGATCCAGCCGCCCTGGACCCTACCGCCCCACCTACCAGTCAAGCTCACCGCCACCACGCACCCAAGGCTATCCTGCACGAACCTACCAGGCCAGTGGTAGTCGACCTGCCCTACCTCCTGCAAAGAGACCTGCACCTTCACCATCCGATACCGCTCGATCTGCACCATCAGCTGAAGACAAGGCAGTCAAGACATGTTTCAGATGCCATTTGCCCGGTCACTTTGCCAATCAGTGCCCAACCAGGAACACCCAGCAGCCGCGATTCGACATCGTCCTACCCCGCGGCCAATCCTCGACCGGACGTGGAAGAGGAACAGCTCAAGCCAGGAATGTTCCGCCAGCTTATGGGAAGGGATGTCTCAACCATCTTTCCCTGGAAGAAGCTGAGGAGGCTCCAGGAGTACTTATGAGTACGTTCGGAATCTGTCACCACCCTGCCCTAGTCCTATTTGATTCTGGAGCATCTCATTCATTCATATCTAAGGGTTTTGTGGATAAGCATGAACTGTAAACTTTTTCCTTGGGTAAACCCCTAGTTCTAAAGTCTCCTGGTGGAAATCTAGAAGCCAGCAGGGCATGTAAGGGGATAGATATTTTCCAAGAAAGGATTAGCTTCCAGTTCGACCTTATGGTCATCCCTAATATGGGAATAGATGTGATCATTGGTATGGACTGGTTGACCTATAATAAATGGGTGCTAGATTGCGAAAGGAGAGAAGTAAAACTAGTTAAGCCCCTGGATATGAGAGAATATAGAAGGTTGATGCCCCATTCAGATGGGAAAGAGCCATATCTGGTTTCTAAAAGAAGAAAACCCTGCAAAGGTGCCAGTAGTTAAGGAATATTTAGATGTGTTCGCTGAAGATCTGCCGGGTTACCACCTGATTGGGAGATGGAATTCACTATTGAGTTGGCACCAGGCACGACACCAATATACAAGACATAATTCAGGACGAATCCGGTAGAGTTGGCAGAGCTCAAGAAATAGCTGGAAGAGTTAATGCAAAAGAGATTGATTCGTCCTAGTTCATCCCCGTGGGGATCACCAGCCATGTTCGTAGATAAGAAGGATGGTAGTCGAAGGTTGGTAGTGGACTACTGAGCCCCCAATGCGGTTACTATTAAAAACAAATATCCTTTGCCTCGAATTGATGACCTGTTTGACCAACTTCGCGGGGCCAAGAGGTTTTCAAAGATGGACCTTCGATCAAGATATCATCAAGTCAAGATCAGAAAGGAAGATATACCCAAGGCTGCTTTGACCACAAGATATGGGCTGTATGAATTCTTGGTTATGTCCTTTGGACTCACCAATGCACCGGCTCACATCATGAATATGATGAACATGATCCTCATGGAGTACCTAGACCAGTTTGTCGTAATGTTCATCGACGACATCTTGGTGTATTCCAAAAATGATGAGGAACATAAGAAGCACCTAAGATTAGTCCTCGACAAGCTCCGAGAACACAAATTTCACGCCAAATTCAGCAAGTGCGAATTTTGGCTAGATGACATCAGCTTCTTGGACATATCATCTCAAATGAGGAATCAAGGTCGATCCTCTAAGGTAGCTTACGCTATGGACTGAAATCCCCAACCACAAGAAGGAAGTAAGAAGTTTCCTAGGATTGGCAGGATACTACTGAAGGTTCATTGAAGGATTCTCCGTAATTGCTAAACCCATGACCCAAATTTACTCAAAAAGGAGCAGAATTGACCGATCTATTACCAGAGGATTGCTTCCAACAGCTTAAGATCAAACTGACCACCGCTCCTGTGTTGATAACACCCGATACCAATAAGAAGTTTGAGGTATATTGTGATGCCTCAAAACAAGGATTGGGTTGCGTACTTATGCAAGAGCGGAGGGTAGTTGCCTATGCTTCCCGACAACTTAGAAAGCATGAGGAGAATTATCCGACTCATGACCTTAAGCTCGCTGCCGTTATCCATGCTCTCAAAATATGGAGACATTACCTAATGAGCAAATAATGTGATGACGACACGGATCACAAGAGTTTGAAATACATGTTTACCCAAGCCAATTTAAACATGCGCTAAAGGAGATGGTTGGAGTTGATCAAGGACTACAACTTGAATGTCCAATACCACCCAGGCAAGGCCAATGTGGTAGCTGACGCTCTCAGCAGGAAGCCGCAATGTAATCATCTAACTCCTCACCCGATAGCCACCCCTATGAGCACAACCTGTGGACTAGATATTCCTGAACAGATCATAAAGGTGATGGACGCGCTAAACTTGAGTTTGGTGGAGACCGGTTACTTAGCTACCCTGGAAGTTCAACCGGAGTTGCTCGACCAAATCAAGGAACTGCAAAAGAATCACCCTAGCACCCAAAGAATTAGAAACCTTATAAAAAGGAATAAAGGGTGCATGGTTAGGGAAGATGGACAGGGAACCTTACGATTGGGACAAAGAATCTTCGTTCCCCATGACCAAGAATTGAAGAATCGCATTCTAAAGGAGTTCCATGAGTCCCCTTTTTCCCTTCACCCCGGGTGCACCAAAATGTACCAGGACTTAAAAATCCTATTTTGGTGGCCCCGATTTAGGCGAGACGTCGCTGAGTATGTGGCTAGATGCCACACCTGTCAATTGGTTAAGGCCGAGCATCAACGCCCGGCAACACTATTGCAACCCTTAAAGATACCTGAATGGAAATGGGAAGAAGTGACGATGGACTTCATCTTAGGTCTTCCCCGCACCAAGACCGGGTGTGATTCCATATGGGTCGTTGTGGACAGACTAACCAAGGTGGCCCATTTCATTCAGGTCAAAACAACTTAGAAGGGAGACAAGCTAGCTGATCTCTATGTGGCAAGGATAGTCACCCTCCACGGAGTCCCAAAAAGAATAATCTCGGATCAAGGATCCCAGTTTACTTCCCAATTCTGGGATAAGTTACATAGCGCTCTTGGGACCAACTTGTCTTTTAGTACGGCTTACCACCCTCAGACCGATGGACAAACTGAAAGAGTTAACCAAGCCCTCGAAGATATGCTCAGAACATGTATCTTGGAATTTTCCACCAATTGGGAGAATTGGTTGCCATATGCTGAATTCTCCTATAACAACAAATTTTCAGCCGCTTTAGGAATGTCCCCTTGAAGCCTCAGATGGACGCCTGTAGGACCCTCTCAGACCGTCCGAGTCCGGAGAAGGACAAGTATTTGGAAAGAGTAATCTCCAAGAAGCTGAAACCAAAGTCAAGATTATTAAGAAGCAATTACTAGCCACTCAATCACGTCAGAAGAGTTATGCCGACCATCATCGAAGGGAGTTGACATTTGAGGTGGGAGACTTCGTTTATCTCAAGGTCTCTCCGTTTAAGGGAACTCGTAGGTTCCAGGTCAAAGGAGCTTAGCTAGCACCAAGATATGTGGGACCATACCAGATCCTTTCTCACAAGGGCAAAGTCGCTTACGAACTCGATCTTCCAACTGATATGAGCGAAGTTCACAAAGTGTTTCATGTGTCGCAACTCAAGAAGAGCTTAAGAAAGCCTGAAGAAGACTGTTGGCAACCGGGAGGCAAACCTCCGCAGCGCCGATAAGCAAAGAAGGGGGTGCGAGGCTCGGCGGCCTCGTCCCTCGACCGGCTTTGCCGCTGGTCGGACGCCGAGCGAAAAGAGCTTAGTCCCGAGGCGGCCGGACGCTACCGAGACCGGAATGGGGTGATGACACGAGTGTTTTATCCCGTTCAGCCTCCATCGGGATAATAGCCTTATGCCCATCCTTCGCTTAATGCCGAGCTTAAACGAATACAAAGTGAAGTCCGGCTTTGGGAAGCCCGGCCTCGAATACAATAAGTGCTCAAGGCACTGTGTGTCTGCTCTCTGACAGCATTCGGGCGCGGAGAACTACCGCCGGGAACTAGAGCTCCTACGAGAGTGCAAGTGCTCCTGTTCTACAGTGGCTATCCTCCGAGTGTGTTGTGTGTATGCAGAAGTCGGTTTTTCTCTTTGTTGTGGCCTGTATGCTCCTTTTATAGGCGCCTTCCAGCCACTGTAGCATGCGCTGGCCCGTTGAATAGTCATTGCCTTTTTGCCATGCCGGAGCGTATAAAATCTACTGGGTATTCGAGTGTATCTCCCGATCACCATACGGACAAATACACGGCCAAGACGTGTCTTTGCCCATGTGGGCGTTGACGGACCGCCGCCAACCCGCCGGTTACCGCCAGCGCCTCTGCGACAAGGCGAACATTTAATTCTTGACGACTCTGGGAACCCGAAGCGTATCCTGTCCGTGGTGCGGCATGATTTGCCTCGGGTCCTAAGACTTGAACCTCTGAAGCCCGGGGGAAACGAGAGGTTCGAGCTTCCGAGGCGGGGAAGCTCGGGCGCGAGCTTGCCAAGCTCACGCCTGCCGGCCCCGAGCTTGCCTCCTGTGGGGCCGTAGGTAAGTTAGTGGTCCGAACCATCATGGGCCACGAACCTTCCCCAACAGCTAGCCCCCGAGCCTCGAGCGGGACGGTGACGTGCCGCTCAGAGGTTTATTCGGTAACTGCGTTTGGGCGAAATGCCTGCCTTTTCGCAAGCGCGGGGCCCCCGCAGCTTCGGTGGAAACCCCAAATCAGCGCGGTTATGCGCGCCACTTCCTTTTCCTCAGTTTCCACGTCTTCCGGCGGACAGGCGACGGTTCGTCTCCCCTTGCCGGTTTATATCAAGCGGTTTCCCCATCGTAGTTCCCCTTTACACCTTCTTGTGCTACTCGCTCTCCTTGTGCTATTCGCGTTTCTTGCCTTCTTCCTTTCTCGCTTTTCCGCTGCCTTTTTCGCTTCTCCGATCCTTCCCTTTCCGATGGCGCCCTTCACGTGGAGCCTCCTTACCGAGGATGACCTGAAGGGGCTGGAAGCCACTGGCCTCGACTTCGTCGAGGTCGGCGGATGGAGGGCTGCCGGCAAGGAGGCGGTTCCTTCGCCTGAGAGCAAGGAGTTCGTTTGCTTCAAGCTCTTTGCAGTTCAGGGGCTCCGGGTTCTGGAATCTGAGATCGTCAACACCGTCTTGGCCCAATGCGGGATCGAGTTGGTGAACCTCAATCCCAACTCGATCCTGTTCTTGACAATCCCAATGCGAGGCGTTTGTCGGGTTGGAGCCGTCGGTCAGCCTCTTCCTCCACTTCTACGGGCTGACTACGACCGGCAGAAGCAATGCGGCAGGGTGCACCTACTTCAAGCTCCGCCGCAACATGAAGCCCGCGTACCCGGTGTTCAAAGCCAAGGAGAATGTCGGGGGGTGGGCGTCGCGGTGGTACTATGCCAAGGTGCTCGACGACTGTCGACTATGGTTCGCGAATGCGAGCCCTGGGATGTTGACGATGCCCCGACCTTCGCTAGAGCCAGCGGAGGTAGCCCTGGCGGCCATGACCTAGGATTTGGCCGGCCGGGGGCTTAATGGCTACGACATCATAGCCGACTTCATTAGGCAACGGGTGGGCGCGCTGAGGAAGCGGGTTCGCCCCTTCTTCGAGATCCGTGGGTGGGACGATCTCACCCGCGAAGGCACTTCCCAGAAGTCTCGCCCTCACTTTTGCGCCCTTGCCCGAAGTTTTTTGAGCATTTTTTGATGTTCCCGCTCTTTCCCCTTGCAGCCTTGCCCCAGGACGACGTGGCCCGAGCCGTGGGGCTTCTCCTGCTCCCCCAAACCATAACGAACCATCAGGCTCGGGCGTCCGCAACATCCTGGATGAGGTACGTGTTTCTACGGGCTCAGGCGCCCTTGGAAGCGGTTTCCCGTGGGCGCGGGCTGACACTTCATGACTTGCCTCATAGGGGGAAGCGGGAGAGGAAGCCAGGCCCGCCGTACCCGCGCCTGTGGCGGTTCCGGGAGATGCCAGCTTGAAGGCTGGCGACGCCGCGGGCTTGGCCCCGACGCCGAAAGGACAGGCCGTGAGCAAGCAACCGCTCTCGAAGAAGCCACCGGCCGCTTCCGCACGGCCGCCGCGGTGGTGGCAGCGCTGAAGTTTCGATTCCGCCCCCAACCCCGCCAGTTAGAGGTTCCTGTGCTCGGATTCGCCGACGCAGATGCTCAAATGGCCGGCAAGAGGCGCTTACCGGTGCCGATGACGATGATTCGGACGATGCGTTGGCCGAGACGGACGTCGAGCTTGCACGTAAGTCGCTTCTGCTTGCTGGTTTCTCCTGTCTCCTATCTTCATTTGTCATGGCCCTTAGGCCGATCGGGCATGCTCTGATTCTCTCTTGGTTCTCAGTCGCATTATCTCCCCAAGCAGGGGAACTCATCCCAGTGCGGCCGGAGGAGGTGGCCTGGGAGAACGACCCCGTTAAAGGCAAATCCAGGCCCCGGGGCTCGGGGCCCTTCGTCCTCCCATCGGTGGCACGCAAGAACGTGCGCCCCTAGGCCTTGCTCGTGAAGGTGGAGACAAACGACGGCAGACTACCTCGGGCGCCGCCGTGTCGAGGGACGGACTCGACCGTGGCGCCGATTGACTTCCGCGCATCCAGAGCTTTTTGATAAGAGTAACATACCTGTCCCCATCGATGCGGGCGACACCCTCCTCCTCTACCGACCGCCTCGTCTGCAGTTATTACGCCGCCAGTCGTCGCCCTGGTGCGGCTGCCGATCGTGGTTCGCTTAGTTGTCTCAGTGGTGATCGCAGCGACGCCAACAGGGTCGAGCACCACCTCGCCGCCGCATGGCGCCGGCAAGGGTCCTTCCGGCCCGACCAGCCCCCGCCACCGCCGAGGAGTGGTTGGCGAACCGAATGGGGATTGGGCCGAAGGTAGATGCCACGGTGCAAACTGATTTCCCCCCTAAGCCATGCCTTCACGCCGTTGGTGCTGCTGGGCTCGTAGAGGAATCAGCCGACCCGACAGGAGGAGCACGTGATGTCGTGGGAGAAGTGGCCGAGCCGGCGGGAGGCTCGGCTGGGCCTGTGGGAGGAGTGGCCGAGCATGCGGGAGGCTCATCCGGGCCTACAGGAGAAGCGGTCGAGCCTGCGGGAGGCTCGGCCGAGCCTGCAGAGGAAGCGGCCGAAGGGCCGAGTGGCTCGGGCGATAGCTCGGGCCACCAGGTTACGGCGCTGCCTGCTGCAGGGCGCTTTCGCAGTCTCCAGATGAAGCCATAATCGCAGCGCCGCCAAAGCGGTAAGTGTCTCCGAGCTTGGCTTTTGTCGTTTTGTGTCGACCCTGCTTTGGTCTTTCCTTTCCCTAAGCCTATCCTTTGGTACAGTTCTACCGCGAGGTCGTTGGCATCGCTTGCTCGTTTGGGCTGAGCACGATGCCGAACGGGAGGCCGTGTAGGCGGATGGCGCGCGTTGGCGACAGTAGGCCAATACCGCACGTGCCGAGCTTGAGGAAGCTCGCTCGAGCTCAGTCCAGGCAGTGGCTCTGGGTCTCGAGTCGCGGGGGCTGAGGCGGCCTTAGCCGCGGCACGGGATGACGCCGGAGAGGTTTCGCACCGGTCGCTGAAGGCCCATAAGGCCGAACGCGACCGCTTATCGAAGCTCAAGAGCGCCCGGCCGGCGGAGGCGTGCCGTCTTCTTGAGGTTGCTCGACAAGGAGGAGCGCGACCTCCTAGCCGCGGAACTCTCCCGGTCGAAGTCAGCCGCAGCCGCGACGGAGGATCTGCTGAAAACCCACCGGGATACCGTGCGGGACTTGGAGGCAGCCAACGACGGTCAAGATGCAGACCGCCCGACATAGGGAGAAAGAGTTCCGTGATCTTCAGGGCCAACATGACGAGGTACTGGCTGAGCTTCGCAAGCTCAGGTCCCAGCCTAAGTCATAGGCTTTTTTCGTCTTTTCCCTTTTTCTTGGGCGGTGATCCGGCTCGCCCTTCTAAATACCCTTGATAATGCAGTTGACTTGTTTTGACTCTTTTCCTTCGGTTCACCTCCTCCCTGGAATGCCAAATGTCGATTTGATCGCTAAGGCCATGTCCCGAGAGACATTCGCTCAGCTTTTGAATAGCCTGCCTGGAATCGCTTCCGACGCTATTACTCCTGGGATCACTTCGGCTTCCCGAACCCTGGCTATAAAAAGAGACCGACGCGACGGCCATTTGTCATTCCAGACTTCTTTCTTCCGTACCTCCTTCTCTTCTTACCTCCTTCAGTACCTCCTTTGCTTCCATGGATCGCGAGGAAGAGTTGGCGGAGCTTTGGACGGATTACCACCTCGCCCTTGCCGAGATCACGGATGAGGAGGCGCGCGCCCGCGACGTCACCACCGTCGAGGCGCTGGTTGAAGTTGTCCTGAAGCTCCGCGAGGCTTTTGATCCGCTCGTGGAGGTGCTAGTCAGTGCCCGCGCCCGCGATGCTGCCGCCGCCGCGGCATTGATTGGAGCTGCCTCGGCGAGCGCCGAGGTAGCCGATGAGATCGTCGGGGCACTGGAGCGCACCCGCTGAGGCTTTGTGTAACTGGCTTGTAGGCCATTCCAAAGTCTTTTAATAAAGCTGTTTTGTGGTTATTGCTGCTTCCTTTCGTCTTTGTCGTCTTTCCTGCATGCGAACGATCACAAGTAGTCGTATAGGCACGAAAGGGTTCGAAGGTCGTAGCGTAGTCCTATCGATCCTAGCCCCCGAGCCATGGCCGAGCTTGTGAATAGAATCTCGGGCGTGTCTTAGAGAAGATCGACGGTCCTTGTTTGGGTATCTGACCTTGGGAAATCAACTTTTAAGAAATCGACCCTTCGAAAAATCGACCCTAGCCCCCGGGCCATGGCCGAGCTTCTGAGGAGAAGCCCGGGCGTGGCTTAGAGAGATCAATTTTTGAAAACCGACTTTAGTTCATGAGCCACGCCCGAGCTCGAGGAGAAGCCCAAGCGGGCTTAGAGAGATCAATTTTTTGAAAAATCGACTCTAGCCCTCGAGCCATGTCCGAGATTCTGAGGAGAAGCCCGGGCGTGACTTAGAGATCAATTTTTTGAAAAATCGACCGCCTAGGGCTTAGAGAGATCAATTTTTTAAAAAATCGACCCTAGCCCCCGAGCCATGTCCGAGCTTCTGAGGAGAAGCCCGGGCGTGGTTTAGAGAGATCAATTTTTTGAAAAATCGACCCTTACCCCCAAGCCATGTCCGAGCTTCTGAGGAGAAGCTCGGGCGTGGCTTAGGGAGACCGCATCCCTGGAACGGAGCTTGCGGCCCTTGCTCTATTTCTTTGTAAGGAGCAGAGTGCTGGACTCTAGAGTTATCTCGGGCTGTGACGATTTTATGCGGGCTTATGATATAGGGCCAGAAAGCGTGTGCCCGCGCAGGATCTTGCGTGGTGCGATGGATATCGGTTTACCCGTGTGCAAGGGGGTCCCGGGGGTTAGCTTCTGCGTAGCCACTATTCTACCAATGTGAATTGAAACAGCCCGGGCTTTCTCCCAAGCCCGATCATAGGTTTAGGTCACCGGGGTTACCTTGGGGCTGTCCAGGGGTTGAGTATATGGACAAAAAAGGAGAAAAGTGGGGAAAGAAAGGAGACATACGACCTTTGCTCAGGCGTAGAACCTTTGGAGTTGAGCGATGTTCCAGGAACTGTTGAGCACTCTACCATCTGGCATAGCCAGTCTTACAGCCCTCGGGCGTGCGGCAGATACGACCGTGTACGGGCCTTCCCACCTTCGGGTGAGCTTGTTGGCATGAGCCAGGTTCTGAACTCGTCTTAGAACCAAGTCGCCAACTTGCAAGGTCCGGGTTCGTAGGGATTGCTGGTATGCTGCCACTCGCAGTAGTGCTTGCTCGCGGCAGGACTCGGATAGGTCGAGATCCAACAGTCGTTCCTCGTCGTTGTCGATTTCACCTGCAAAATCAACATGAACTGAACCAAGTTTTAGCTCGGAGGGTAAGACCGCTTCCGAGCCGTGTATGAGTCTGAATGGGGTTTCTCCGGTAGCCCGATTGGAGGTTGTCCGGGCTGCCCAAAGCACCGAGGGTAGCTCCTCTACCCAGTTGTTACGCTGCTTGACGAGAGCGACGTAAACTCGGCGCATGACGCCCTGCATAATCTGCCCATTTGCACGTTCAGCTGCGCCACTGCTCTGCGGGTGAGCCACCGAGACTAGGGCGACCTTCATGCCTAGCTCTTCACAGTAGTCCTGGAATAGCTCGCTCGTGAACAGTGTCCCATTGTCAGCGATCAGCTTGCTCAAGACGCCGAACCTGGTCACGATGTTGTTCCTGAGGAACCTCTTGGCCATTTGGGCTGATATGCTCAACACTGGTTCGGCCTCGATCCACTTAGTGAAAGTGTCGATCGCGACGAACAGGTGCGTGCACCCTTTCAGGCCTCTGGGGAACGGACCAAGTATGTCCATTCCCCATGTCGAGAATGGCCAGTCACGGATGGTCTCAGAGCTCAGATGTCGGGCCGTGGGATACCCGGGCATGATATTGGTAGGCTGGGCAACGTTTTACTATCTCCCTTGCGTCGGTTAACGCAGTGGGCCAATAGTACCCCATGCGAAAGGTTTTTCCCAATAGGGTTCTGAAAGAGACATGGGCGCCGCAGATCCCGTCGTGGATGTCTCGGAGGAGAAATTTTCCTTCCTTCTGAGTCACGCACTTGCAAAGTACGCCGTTAGAACCCCTTCAGTACAACAAGCCCCTGAGTAATCAATAAGGTCAGGCTTGTCTTTGGAGCCGGGATTTCTCAGCTGTGTCCTGTGGCAGTGTCCCATGTGTCAAGAACTGGACGAATGGTGTCATCCAGGTGTCGCGCTGCTCTAGGAACGAAATGGTACCGGTCGTTTGAGTCGAGGCAAACGTCTTCTCGGGGTGCTCTTCTCCGGAGGAAATAGAGGGCTGTAGTAGGTGCTGCATGAGCACCCCCGCCGGCAGACGACCAACTGCGAAACCCCTTTCGTTGTTAGCCTCTTTATGCCGAGCGCAGTGCATGCTCGTAGGCCGGCTAGGAGGCCTTCGTACTCCATAGTATTGTTCGTTGCGGGAAAATGAAGCTGTACTATATGCTGAATTTGTCCTTCTTAGGGGGAGATGAGAACGAACCTGCAACCTGATCGCTCGAATTGGCGCGACCCATCAAAAAACATAGTCCAGTGCGCTTCTTGGCTTACGAGCTCGGGCGAGCCTCCCGAAGGATCGGCCGGGCCGGTCCATTTGGCCAAGAAGTCAGCCACGACTTGGGACTTGATCGCTGTCCTAGGCACGAACTTGATGTCGAATTCACCAAGCTCGGCCACCCACTTTACGACCCTCCCGTTCGCGTCTGGGTTCCGGATTATATCCCTTAGCGGGAAACTCATTGGGACCGTAATTGGATATGTTTGGAAATAGTGATGCAACTTTCGCGAGGCCATAAGCAAGGTGTACAAGAGTTTCTGAGCCTCAGGGTACCGCTCCTTAGGTCCATGCAGTACCTTGCTTACGTAGTAGACAGGTTGTTGCTTGCCCTCGCGTTCGACTACTAGTACAGCACTCACAGCCTGCGGGGCGACCGCCAAGTAGAGGAGTAGATCTTCCCCGAGCTTTGGCGTGGGTAGGACGGGAGACGTGAACAGGTATAGCTCGCTGAAAGTGGCCTCGGCTTCTTCTGTCCTTTCGAAACTATCGTGCTTGCGCAGGATCTTACAGAAAAGTGTACTGCGCTTGCCGAGATGAGACATGAATCTGCTGAGAACCGTTATCCGCCCGGTGAGGGCTTGCACCTCCTTGGTGCAGGTTGGCGACCTCATATTCTCGATGACCTCGATTTTCTCGGGGTTTGCCCCGATGCTCGCCTTTCCTATCACGTAGCCAAGCAACATTCCAGATCGGACACCAAAGACATATTTTTCAGGATTTAGTTTAACTTGATGCTTCCTGAGATTAGCAAAGGTTTCCTGAAGGTCGGTCACATGGTCCCGTGGGACTTTGCTTTTTACAACAACATCGTCTACGTAGACCTCTACATTGCGCCCTATCTAATCAGGGACCGTCTTCTGCATTAGTCACTGGAACGTGGCTCCCGTGTTCTTCGAGACGGGCGACATGGTCGTGTAGCGTATGGTACCAAAAGGTGTCACGGCGGCGCTTCTCTTCGCCTTCCCTTGCCAGCGCGATCTGGTGATAGCCCGAGTAGGCATCTAGGAAGCTCATGAGCGCCGAGTCCGCCGTTGCGTCGACCAGTTGGTCTATGCGCGGCACGGAGAAATTGTCTTTGGGGCAGGCGGCGTTGAGGTCGCGATGGTCGACGCACATTCGCCACTTTCCGCCCTTCTTCTTGACGATGACTGGGTTGGCGAGCCAGTCAGAATGCTCGACCTCTTGGATGAAGCCGGCTTGGAGGAGCTTGCCGAGTTGCTCCTGGATGATGTCGGCCTTCCACTTTGGAAAGCTCCGTAGGGCCTGTCTGACAGGCTTTTTGTCAGACTGAACAGCTAGCCTATGCTCGATTACCTCCCTTAGGACTCCGTGCATGTCGGATGGTTCCCACGCGAACACGTCTGCGTTAGCCCAGACGAAGGTGACGATCTCGAGTTCCTATTTGGACTCGAGGTTGACCCCTACGTGGACGACCTTGGCTGGGTCGTCCTCGGAGAGGGGGACTGCCTTGGTGGGCTCCTGCGGTTGCAGGGCCATCTTGGGGCGGACTGGCGGCCATTTAGCCTTGGCCAGGCCATGCTCGGGGAGCTCTCCGACCATGGCCAAGGCGCTCTCATCACAGGCCATTGCGACCTTGTGGCTGCCCTTGCTCGTGATGACCCCGTGAGGGGCCGGCATTTTCAGGCAGTGGTACCCGTGGTGGGTGGCCGCCATGAACTTGGACAACGCGGGGCGTCTAAGGATGGCGTTGTACGGAAGCTCGGAGTCCACCACCTCGAAGGTGACGTACTCCGTCCGAAAGTTTTGGGGGGTCCCGAACGTCACGTGCAGTACGATCTGCCCGATCGGTTGTAGGGACGACCCAGGGACAGTGCCGTGAAAGGGAATGGCTATGTCCTTGATCTTGGACTATGGAACCTGCATCTACTCAAGAACCTGAGCAGTGACGATGTCCAAGGAGCTCCCGCCATCCACCAACACGCGATCGACTCGCGTGTTGCTAATGGTGGACGAGCACCACGCAAGCGCCGGGCCCGGTCATTCCGGAGGACAATCATCCTCGGAGAAAGTGATCGACTGGTGAGACCACCACAGGGGTGCGCCTCGTGCTTACCCTTCGAGGTGGTAAACCGCTTCAGCGTGGTTTTAAGCTCGCGTCGCGAGCTATAGGGAGAAGCGCCGTCGAAGATCACGGCGACGTGCGTGCGAGCCTCCAGGAAGGGGTCGCCATGGGCGTCCTGGGGCGCCCCGTCGTCCGGCACCCCGTGATCAGGGAGCTCGGGCATGGGCCTGCGCCCGGCATAGAAGTCCTCCAATCGCACGGCCCACATCCTGTAGTTACGCAGGTCATGGCCGTACTGCCGATGGAGAAGGCAGTAGCGGTTGTTCAGAGGGTTAGCCCCCTGGGCCGGTCGAGGTCGGGGCTAGGGAGCTCGCCGCCTTGGCTCTGCGCCTCGCCGTTCCCGCCACTCGCCGGGCGGGCCGGCTGGCGGCCGCCAGGAGAGTGAGCCTCTCGGGCTCTACTGCCACGACGTAGTTCGGGACGGCAGGCTCCTTCTTCTTCTTCTTCTTCTTCTTCTTCTTCTTCTTTTCTTCTTCTTCTTCTTCTTCTTCTTCTTCTTCTTCTTCTTCTTCTTCTCTGCGTCACCCTTCATGGCATCCGTGCCAGTCCAGGCCGCCGCCTTCTCCTCCGTCCTCCCTCTCTTACGCTCCACCGCCTCGGAGGCGTTGATGTATCCTTCCGCAAAGACGAAAAAAATCGGCACATGGTGTGGACCTGATGGAGCTCAAGGTCCTCGGTGAACGGGTATTCCGCGACTCCCTCCTTGAAGGCCTCAACGATGGCCTCGCTTGAGATCGACGGAATAGTGTTATGATTCGATTTAACTCGCGGACGTAGTCCTGCAGGCCTTCTCCCGCCCTTTGGACCACAAGCTTGAGGTCCTGGGGCTTTCCAAGGCGCGTATAGCAGCCCTGGAAGTTCGTCCGGAGCGCCTCTTGCAGCTGTTCCCAGTTGCGTATCGAACCTCGGCGCTGGTTGAAGAGCCAGGTTCGGGCCATTCACACCATGACGGTAGGGAAGTAGTTGACCATAACGGCCTCATTACCGCCTGCGGCCAGGATGACGGTAGTATAGACGGCGAGATATTAATCGGGATTCTTGCTCCCGTCGAACTTCTTGATGCTCCCGGGCTTGAACTTGCGAGGCCATGGGACCTCGCGCAAACCTCGGGAGAAGGCCGGGCATCCAGGGGCGGCCCTGTTGTTTCCAACGAGGGTCTACCGCCCGGAAGCGGCCCGAGGCAGGAAAAACTCCGCCTGGGGTGCGTTGAGGAGTGCCGTCCGCTGTGGACGTGGCAGCCTGTCGGCGCGACCGAATGCTCTGGCCGCACCTCCTCGAGGAGCCACTGGTGTGCGACTGAGCCTGGAGGTCCTCGCCGAGATCCCCAGCGAGCTCCTCTAGGCCGTCTGCAACCGCGGCGCCTAGGTCGGCCATGGTGAACCCTCGCGGGTCATTCTCCAGGTCACGCATGACCTGGGCAATTGCCTTAACCCTTTGCTGACTACGCAGCACTGGGTTGGTGATAGTGGTGGTAGACGAGTGCGCACATGCGGCGCGAGCGGCGGTTGTCGGGCCGGCAGGCCTGCGATGGATGTCCGCCAAAGTCCGCCCGACCGATCGGCAAAGAGGCTACGAGCGGCTTCACGCTGCTGGTGCTCTCCACTTAGGTCAGTGCGTAGCTGGTGTGGGGTCGGTCTGGCGGACTTTAGCGGATATCCATCGAGAGAAAGAGCAATTGGCCGGACACCGCCGAGGGAAAGAGCTTAGTCCCGACACGGTCGGACGCGTCGAGACCGGAATGGGGGTGATGACACGAGTGTTTTTATCCTGGTTCAGGCCTCCACTGTGGGATAATAGCCCAACGTCCAGTCTTCGTTTAATGCTGTGCTTAAACGAGTACAACAGGGTGAAGTCCGGGCTTTGGGAAGCCCGGGCCTCGAATACAATAAGTGCTCAAGGCACTGTGTGTGTGTTCCTACAGTTACCTGGGCGCGGAGAACTACCGCCGGGAACTAGAGCTCCTACGAGAGTGCATGTGCTCCTGTTCTACAGTGGCTATCCTCCGAGTGTATTGTGTGTATGCAGAAGTGGGTTTTTCTCTTTGTTGTGGCCTGTATGCTCCTTTTATAGGCGCCTTCCAGCTCTGTAGCTTGCGCTGACCCGTTGAATAGTCGTTGCCTTTTTGCCATGCCAGAGGGTACAAAATCTACCGGGTATTCGAGTGTATCTCCCGATCACATCGCTGGACCGCTACCGGTCAGCACGTGTCTTTGCCCATGCGGGCGGTTGACGGGACCGGCCGCCAACCCGCCGGCTACCGCCAGCGCCTCGATCTGATCGCGCGATTTAATTCTTGATGACTCTGGGGACCCGAAGCGTATCCTGTCCACGGCGCGGCATGATTTGCCTCGGGTCCTGAGGCTTGAACCTCCGAAGCCCGGGGGAAACGAGAGTCACGAGCTTCCGAGGCGGGGAAGCTCGTGCACGAGCTTGCTAAGCTCGGGCGCGAGCTTGCCGGCCCTGAGCCTGCCTCCTGTGGGGCCGTAGGTAAGTTAGTGAGCCGAACCATCATGGGCCACGTACCTTCCCCAAGAAAGACATTATTTCGTTACCCACCGACACCTTGGAATCCAACCTAAATTACCAAGTCCCTCCAGTGCAAATCCTGGAAACTAGGGAAAAGAAGCTCAAGAATAAAACGATTCGGCTGTGCAAGGTGCAATGGAGTAACCATTCTGGAGGACAACTCTCTTGGGAGCCCGAGAAGAAAATGCGCTAAGAATTCCCCTACTTGTTCAAATCCTAAGGTTAGCAAATCTCGAGGACGAGATTTATTTTTAGGGGGAGGGTTCTGTAACAGCCCAAAATACTGTATATTTATATTTTCAAAATCACTCTCGTAAGGACGGTTTGTTGCAAAAAATTTTTGTAAAAAGTTCATCCTTTTAAAATTCACATATGGATCCATAAAGTCTTTTAAGGCTAACGACTATCTAATGTTACTTAATATGGATGAGTAATACTCAAACATTGCTCTTATCGTAAAATATTAAAGAATATTAAAAGAAAAGGGTAAGCGAAAAGAATTTAGTAAAGGAAAAACAATTCCTTAAAGTTCTAATTCCTTAAAATTCCCAGGCTTACTACACCCAATTAAAAGAGAAAACTTCATATAAGTATATAAATAAGTATATATGTATATGTTTATATATACATATAAGTATGTTTATAAAAGAGACTTAAGAACATAAGTAAGTGTTCAAATAAAATATACATATACATATAGAGTTTTACGATATATAATACACATAGAATCATATTGGTATATGTATGTAAATATATATATATACATGTATATATATATATATATACACACATATTTGTATATGACAAACTTATGTATATTCACAAAAAAGGACAATACTCCCATTAAAATTCCCCAAAAAAATTACATAAAATTTGACCTTGGTGGGACCCACTAGGCAGCCTCTTTTCTCTCTCTGCCCTTGTGGGCATTCCAACAGCAGCACTGGTCATCCTACTGGCGTTCTCACCTCTCCGCCGTGAATCCGCACGCCGATGCCCGATTTCCCCTTGGTGGACGCCCATTGGCTGCGCATGCACGCCGTTCCGACCCATGCTGGCACCACCGCCACACGGACGCGACATCCGGCCACTACCGCGCTGCCGCGCTCCGTCCGGCAGTGCCGACCAAGCCGACTTATCGATTGGTGTGGCCAGGCCGTGTGAGGCACCGCCCGCCATACCCAATGAGCGCCTCGGCCACGCTGATGACATCTCTAACCCCCGCCGCGCTTGCACCGGCTTTGCCGCCCGGATTAAGCTACCTCGCCGCCCTGGCTTGCTCGCCCGTCGCGTGAGCACCAGACACCGCCCCTGCCCGCCAATCCGCGACGTTAACTCCTAGTGACCACCCCTTACCTCCTTGCGACCGCCGGACAAAGATCGTGCTCCGGTTGAGCTTAAATCCCGGCCGAGCCGCATCGGCCCCGACCTTCCTCACGTGGACAGCCTAGACCAGAGCCCCATACCCTAAACCCGTGCGCACCTTAGCTTCGCTAGACCCTCACCTTACTCCTGCCCGAAGGAATCGGATCGAGAAGCCTTCACCTCGCCGAATTGCTCTCGCCGTCGCCGGCCACCCGATTCTTCCCCTTTTTGATTTCTCCCTTCTCGGTCAGTCCCCTGCCGATTGCTTTCGCGACGAGCACCACCTCACCCTCGCCTAACTTTCGCCTAGGTTAATTGGACCCGAGGACCTCTGAAGCTCCCTGGCGCCGTGAGCCCTATTTCTGCCTCTTCGGCCCCAACGTCGCCAGCTCGATCCACGCCTCTTCCGGACCGATCGTAAGCACGGTGAGCATCCCCAAGCCTCCCTTATGCTTAAACCGGTTCCGTTTAGCTCCTAGAACAATGTGTAGCCTTAGACTATTGCTTCCAAGAACGATCTCCGCCGCCGCTAGGCTCGCCGCCGATCCAGGTCGTCGCCGGCAAGCAACTCGTGACACGTCGTAGAGGTTCTCGTAATGATTCCATAGCGCCCTAGAACTCCTTCCCTAGAGCACTGTAGCACCGCCGCCGCGTCGCCGAAGGATCGCCGGTTTCATGACGTCACCGCGTCGCTCCGGTCGGAGGTGGACGATGATGTCCCGGCCGTTAGATCAGCGCCAAGATGCGTGCGTGAGACCGGATTGAATTTTAAATTGCGCGCGAGTAGGAAAGAGCCGCTGACATGTGGGCCCTTTGGCCTACCTGTCGGGTTGAGTGGAGACGCTCTGTCCGGAAGGCGCCTTCGCGCGCAAGAAGCGCCGTTTAGAATACGCCTTTGACGTGGATGGACTGGCCGCGAGTTAGCGGGCCGGCCCATCCTGTTCATCCGATTTTTCCCGGATTTAGCCATTTAAACAAATGCAGAATATAAACTCAATTTATTAAAAATAGCTAGACTTCTCCAAAATGGCTAGAAAATTTATGATAAATACTAGAACCTATGCTGGATTTAATAAAAATATAATCATGAACAGTAACCATAGATTATTCCAGGATTTAAATTCATTGGTCTATCCTTAGGGTATTAACCTATATAGGATAAATAGCAAAAATGAGTTTTTGCTAATAAAAATTAAATTAACACTTAATAAAATCTGAGAAATTCATGAGTGTCATGAAATAACTCTCTGGACTTAGGAAAAAAATATAAACTTTATAATATAACATATAAATCACTAGTCATCTATTATTGGCTTAATTAATAACCATGACTTATTAGATTATTTGGAAATTGGTTAATCAAAATTACTAGATCTGACCAAAAAGGTTAATTCACCAGCATTAAATGACAATAAGATTTTTATTTGGATCTCAAAAATATGCAAGTTCATGGTTATATATATATATATAACGAATAACAATATAATCTATAATTATGCCTTCCACACATTTAAGACTCTTATTATAATAGGAAATCAATGGAGAGAAAAGTAGATAAAGGAAATACTTCAAACAAAAATCTATTTCTGCTTTATACTTCTATTTGCTAAAACTATGGGTAGTCTACTAAGGGTAGCCTTATGCATCATCCCCCATCGCATGTCATATTCACACACGCTCACCCCGTTATTTCTTTGAGAATTATTGTACTTTAGTAGGGTCATGGAACTCTCTCGATAATTAGGATAAGACCTAAACCCCGATCATCGATCGGTAGGTTAAACGCGTTACATTCCATGCATCATGATTTCTTATTGCACATTGCTACTTTATTTATTGTTCTTCCAATACGCTTTGTTAATAGACGCTGAGGAGCCCGGCGTATTTCCCGAAGAGCAATAGAACGACCCTCACTACTCTCAGGACCAAGGCGAGTTAATTTCCACCCTAAAAGGATGTTTGCTTTTACTAGGGGAAATGTCAATTTTTCCTAGTGCGAGTCAACAACCTTCCTTTAGATGTTGCTTTTATTTTTTATTTGGGAGAGTTCACACTTCCCCTAGTACGAGTTAACATTCAAAAGGATCATATTGAATCCTAGTTTTCTTAAAGTATTTTATTTACAATTACAAATTGCATGCTCTCTTTAAGTAATTACGCCCACTTGTTTAATCATGATGTATCATGCCATGTTTTACATTTTGTATTTAATTTCCCATGATGATATTGCCTTGATAAAATCATCTATCATTTTACTTGCTAATGATTGCCTTGATGATCACCCTTGTTAGCCTGATTAGGTTGAATAAAATGATTTAGACTCTTAAGTCTTGGTTAAAATATTGCTTAGACATTGCTCAGGTCCAATTATTAATTTCGGCTTAGTCGTCTCGGAACGATGAACCGACATTCACCGGACATGATGAATATTACAAACTTGGTTTACTAGATATTGGGCCTGGCATGCCAGTGTGTGTGGTTGGGAACACGGATGTGTTCCGGTTTGTGGTTATGGGAGTGATGTAGCCGGGCTACATGGTCTGAAGGAAGACTGGATCACGGAGATGGTGCTGGGCAGCCAAGCTCGGCTGTGCCAGTCGGAGCGCGAGTTATTTTTGCGTAGCTTTATGCTGCCCAAGGGGGTTCCTGCACAACGTGAGTTCCAGATGTGCTGGGCAGCCAAGCTCGGCTATGCCAGGCGGAGCGCGAGTTGTTTTCGCGTAGCTTTATGCTGCCCACCGGGGTTCATGCACAACGTGAGGCCATCGCGCGGTAGTGCAGACTTAGGGGCCCGCTGATTTGCTGGATAACGTCAGGGTCAACCCCTAGTCCGAGGTGAAGACAGGAGTAGGTTGTCATCCTGATGGGTGATCTAGGTCTTACGTGACAGGGAGTTGTGACTCTAGTGCGGGCGTGGCAACTCAGCTAGGGAAGAACGGGCACTTCGCTAGCGTAAGATCCACAACGGGTGCGCCACACCCGGAAGATGATGGCGGGTGTTTGGAGACGTTTGGCAGTGTTCATGGAAACTGTCGTGGTTTGGGAAACGTTTGGCAGTGTGCAAGGAAATTGTCGTGGAATAAAAATGAAAGACATTGAGTAGTAGAACTTTGGTTAAAATATGCTAAATCATAGGCTTTGACTTATAAAACTTGCTTTCTGCAACTAAAAGAGCCCCAACCTTTCCTTTGGAACCCTATCACTAAATGCATTAGGTTGGAAGCTAACTCGCCAGTGTTTGGATGACACTGACCTCGCATTCATATTCTCTTTTAGATAGAGAATATGAGCAGGATCGATACTCGACCATGAAGATGAAGGACGGGACTTCACGACGATCGTATGAGGCATAGGGCGCCGCTCGGAAAGTGCTTAGGCATAACCGGCACGAGACTCTTTTGCATCTTTTGGGTCTCTGCACTCTGATCTTTTGGACATTTGGAATATTTGGGCCAATGAGCCGTGTTGTAAACACTTAATAGCCTTCGGGCGTAATATAGGTATTTATGTAATTTAAGTCTTCCGCTTGTATGTAATAATCCGACTATGTGAATGGTGTGCACTAGTGTACTGATCCAGGGACCAGTGCGGATCAAGTGGTGGGCTAAAGGATAGGCCCCCACAGGCGAGCCGGCTCTGCTCGAGCCACGAGCCGGCTCGCGAGCCAATGAACCGACAGAAAGTATGTTGTTGCCTGAATATCTGAAGGATAAAATATTCATCATGGCTTTGATGGCTTGGTTGGTCATAGTCATGGTTGCTTTTATGCTTTATTTTGTTGTTGCTGTTGGCTGCTGGATGGCTACTAGAGTGCGGTCGTACTTGTGCTGGACGGCTTGGCTCGGTGAGCCAACGAGCCGGCTTGCGAGGCAAGACCAAGCCGAGTTGAGCCGCCTTTTCGAGCTTGCTGAATCACCGAGCTGAGCCTGGCTCGGCTCGCTACCTGACCGAGCTAGGGCGAGCCAGCCAAGCCTGGCTGGCTCGGCTCAGCTCGTTTCCAGCCCTATTATTAGCCTTCAGGCTTAACATAAGTACTTAATTTGATTTTAAGTCTTCCACTTGTATAAAATGGTGTGCACTAGCATACGATTCAGAGGACTAGTGCATATCAAATGGTGGAAAAGAAGTGGACCCCATAGAGAAAAATTACACTATTGCCCCTTTGATGCACACGGATGTGCCCGATCTTCTAGAGAGAACGATACGTCGATTTGTGAGATGATAGCATCGTGATATTTGGCTACCAAGCAGCGAGGGCAAGAAACCGGCAATCGTAATACCACAAACTCGAGTATTATCAACCGTGTCCAACACAATTGATCTTAATTCCTGCGAGCAATTGAGAAACTTGCAAGAATCAAGTGGAACACAATCTGAAAACTCAAATCACGAAAACAGGGGTGAGGCTTTGTTTCCCGTATTGGGCGGCCTAGTCGACACGCGAAATCTTGGGGAGGGACATACACGGGGTCTACCACATGCAACAAAATCTAAAAGACGAAGTACGAGGGCGGCGGCCATATGTAGAGTGGCGGCTAGGGGAGGGGCGCCCAAGCTAGGGTTGGTTACCACCAAACCCTGAAGATAGACCATAGGCCCAAAAATACGGTGACATAGCAACCTGAGTTTTTGGCCTGTGTTGGTTTTCTGCATATTCCCATTGCTCCTGAACGAATCTAGCCATGGGACTGGATCCGTTGGAAAGCTTATCTCCTAAGCTTTCTAATGAGTGGTCGCACGTCAAAAACGGATTCCGGATGTGACTGGGGTGTCCGTTTGAAGTCCTGCTACTCCTGGATGGCCAAACATGGCGCGATGACGAGTTGGGCTTGTAGTTAGGCCATCCTTGGGGCACGTGACATCCTAGGGAAGTGGGCCACTGCCGCTGGAGTGTCGAGGAAGGCTTAAAAGGACGAGCTGCTGGATTTAGGCCTCCGGGCGTCGATGAAGTTGTGGTCGAAGTAGAAACGGTCGTCGTGGCATGAATCGACGTCGATGAAGGAGGGGTAGCAGTCGTATCCATGGCGGTGATGTCCTCGTCACCCCTAAACTTGTAGGGAAGTCTTACTTAGCCCACTGAACTTGAAATTTTATTTTTAGCCCCTTGAAATTTTATTACTAGCAAGAACAAGGATAAAACACACACATATGTTGAGCTTTTAAACTTGTTTACTGCTGCTCTAGCCGAGTCAGGAGAACAAGGATATAGTTCCACACATGGGACAACTAATCTAAACAAAGCTTAAAGAGAAATGAAAGGGATTTGTCCAATATATAGCCAACTAGATGGCTACTAGAAGGTGCTCTCACGCAGCTAGAGATACATGGGAACACAGCCCAAAATTAAAGGTGGCGCAGCACCTGAAAAGACTGATACCGCTGAACATTTTGGACTGTTGTGGCCAGCTCGTTAAGAATTTGAAGGTGAGGCTAGATCTGTTGGAAATAGCACGAAATTTTCTTTCCAACAAGTGCTCACACGCCCAAAACGGAGTGCGTTTGCATTCTCTATGAGCGTTTAATTTCAGACTGGTCATTATTGAAGGCCTAGTTGAAACCTTTCGCGTTCCCACCTTGCTTTACGACTTGTGTTGTCGGATTAATGCTCTCTTGATGACCCTTACCCAGGTTTCTAAGTATGAGAATATTATCAGGTAGCGGGCTATTCTCCAATGTAAAATTATACGACCCTAGAAACGAATTTACCTGATAATTTAATTATCGCACACGAACCCATGTAATTGGTCGTTGAATGTTGGTCGACAGTCGCTGATCACTAGGAGAGTCTTTGGATGTTGGTCCCATGGATGTATCCGGGTCAGCGATGTCCTCATCATTTGCTCGACAACCTCTTTCAATTTTGCCATGGCCTCGCGATGCTTTTTCCTACATTCAAACATATTCGCCTCGAATTCACGATTACGTTTCCGCATGAGTTTCTTATCTCTAGGTGTTAAACATGGATCATCCTCAAAGTGTAGGTCATCTTTCTTTCCATGTGGACCTGCCATTATTAGTAGTAGACAAGAGAACACACAAAGATATGTATAATCCTATCCACTATTAGGTGCTGAAATTGGACAAATCTCACACTCAAACCTATTAACCTTGCTCTTGCAAGTTCTTACCACACAAGCAGGTGGTGTGATCAACGGCTGGTTCATGATAACTTGAGCTCAAGTGGGGATAAAGAGATAGCAAGGTTCTGTCCTGTATGGTTAGTAGTATGTGTAGCTTGGACAGGCTATTTATATATGGAACATCAATTCAATATTAGTAATGCATAGTTGAATAATAGTCCAAAGTGGTGATCGATGTGCTGGAACTAGTCTAGACTTAGACTTAACTCAAGCAAACAACTAGTTACATAAAGGACAAAATCCAACGATGGACAACTGAAAGTTTATTCTTTTTTATTATCTTTTCTTTTTTCATTTTTTCAACTTTTTTTAGTGCGGCTCTTTTGTATGCACTTACCTTTTTTTCCCCTCAAGTTTTTAGAATGGACAGCAGGAGTAGAAAATTTCAGCGATGTTTTTGGCTTCTTAACAGCCTCAAACAGAAAAATATATAGCTGCAAAGTTGTGTATCTTTTCGTGCTGATCCATTTGCATACATGGAACGCCTATTTTGGATAAGGGAAGTTAGAGATATAGGCTCTGAAATACTGACTGCTTAGGAAAATTCGGGACGGAAACAGATTCACTTCCAATATGATTTTTTCCACGAAAACAGCTTTTTTGGAAATTCTCACAATGGACAAAGTTGTAGATAATTTTGCAAGCTTTCCGGCAAGCACAAGAACACCAAAATCCAAGTTCGTACGAGTGAGATATGACAAAAAAACTGAATTGGACAACGGCAGATTGGAATTGGACGCAACGACGTCAAGATGAATTTTGACGATTCTAAATGCAACTCAAACAAGACTAAGACCAGGACTGACAACCAGCAAACGATATGATGGATTAAAATTCAAAGATACAAACTAGTAAGAATAATGCAAAGGCTAACGGCGAGGTTTTGCACAGCGGATAAGAAATCTTTTTTGGGGCAATTTTGTAGACTATAGGTATGAAATCAATCTACTAAACAAAATGAATCTCACCAGTTAACCGATGCTCTGATACCAACTGATGTGCACACGGGGTGCCCGATCTTCTGGTGAGAAAGATAACTACGGTTTGGCGTCACGGCGACCTTGACGATCCAGCTACAAACCATGAAGGATTGGAACCCGGCGATCGCTAAACCACAACAACGAGCGTTATCAACCACGCCAAAACACGATCGACCTAATCAGGAAGATCTGTTTCTGCGATGCAACCGAAGAATAAAGCAAGAACAAGGTAAAAGTAGGGATGCAAACGGATCGGATACAGTCGGATAGCAGTGATATTGTATCCGTATCCATATTTATTTTTCCGATACGGATCTAATACGGATAGTATCGGATATGGATACGGACACGGATAGTGTTGGATATGGACACGGATAGCTCGGATACGGACACGGATACTATAGGCTCGGATATTGTTCGGAACAAATAATTCCTCGGATAATACACAAAATATAGACTTTCAAAGGAAGCGTCAAACATTTAAAGTACACATAAATATTTAATACACAAGAAACATGCAATCTTGTAGACACTACCAGGGCGGTGCGGTGAAGGCATAAAGCACCAGCACTCCAACAGCATAGCTAATTGGAACGGTTCGGCCTGAGCAATGAGCAGTTCAGCCTAAGGCCCTAAGCACCACTAAGTCCACCAGTGTGGTTTGGCCTGAGCACTGTAGTAGAAAGTAATACTGTACAAAGAAGTTTTTGGACAGTAGTAGTACAAAGTAATTGAAACGGATTAGGCAAAGCACTATAGCAGATAATGGCTGGTAGGTGGGCTTAGGTTTGAGATGATTCGGATAATATTCGGAAAATATCCACCATATTTTTCTTCGGATACTATACCACGGATATTATCCGCATTATCCGTATCCGTATCCTAATATCCATATCCGTATAAGCAAAAAACAGCCGGATATCCGTATAAATATCCAAACCACTATCCGTATTGGTTCGGTCGGTCGAAAATTATCCGCTCCGTTTGCATCCCTAGGTAAAGGCAATCTGAATTGCAAATATGGATGAAGCTCACGATATATTTGAGGTTCTGAAACTCGATTTAGTTAGTCTAACCGACACAAGTAACTCGAGGTGGTTTCCAGCACAAGGCCGGGGAAAACTCAATCTAATCAAAAGCTGAGGATGAAGAAGGGTGGTGGCGGCCATATATAGCGGTATGACGGCCAGAGGGGGCATGCTAGCCATAGGGGCACGCACCCCCATGCAACCCTAGGTGTATATGGGCCTTCAGCTCAAATCAAAGGTGGCGCAGCACCTGGCAGATTTGGCCCGCTTGATTGTTTCGTCGATTTCGGGCGACTCAGAATGAATGGAGTGAGGCCGAATCCGTTGGAAAGCTTATCTCCTATGCTTTCTAGAAAGTGCTCATTTGCCTTAATCAGATGTCGTATGCAGCCTGGACGTCCGTTTGAAGTCATACTGGTCGTAGACGGCCGAACCGGGCCTTCCGAAGGGCTGGGCTTGCACTTGGGCTTTCTTGGATGTGGAGGAGGCACTTGGTTCTTGGTTGTTGCCTGCTAGACCTCCATCATTTTTGGCTTGAATGGCTTGGCCAAAGAATTTAAGCCCACTTGACATTTCTCGTCGACATGCTGCTGCGGCGCTTCATCATGTCGACGCGGCATGGATGTCAGCGACGTTGGTGGAGTTGTAGTGGTAGGAGCGAGAGGCGTCGTGTTCACATCCGTCTTGGTGATGTCCTCATCATAAAGGAGTAATGCTCACTAAAATTTGTAACTCGAGATCGGGTAAAGACTCCCCTATTGATGTCACCAAGGATGTTGTCGACAGGGTGGTCTCTTTGAATACTTTGTTGTACCTCACGGTGTTGGCGGTGTAGGTTCAACTTGCACTTCTTCCTCTTGGCCAAGAAGCTTGATAGTGGAATCTTTGTCTTCTTGATTTGAAGTAGGAGGCTCCACTGTTGTTGATGAAGATGGTTGAATTTGCTCTCTTCTCCGGGTTCTTGTGGCTTGATCACCAATAGTCATCCTCTTAATTGCTTCGCTTGGGATTTCTTCTTCACCTAGCACGTTATGATCAACTTGCTCTACTTGTGAGCTATTAGTTTCATCAAATATTACATCACATGCAATCTCAACAACACCGGTGGTTTTGTTGAAAACACGGTATGTATAGGCATTTGATCCATATCCAAGCAAAAAACCTTCATCAACCTTAGAAGCAAATTTAGATAACTTGGTCTTTTTGTTAAGAATATAGCATTTGCTACCAAAGACCCTAAAATAAGAAACATTGGGTTTGTAACCAGTGAGGAGCTCATACAATGTTTTCTTCAATAGCTTGTGGAGGTAGAGCCAGTTCGTTGCATGAGACGAGGTATTGACGGCTTTCGCCCCAAAGTTATCACCTTATATTCATCAACAATCGTCCTTGCCATCTCGATGAGGGTGCGGCTCTTCCTCTCGGCCACCCCCATTTGGTGGAGGGGAGTAGGGAGCCGAGAATTCATGCTTGATGTCTTCCTCATCGAAATACTCCTCAACTCCGGGGTTTTTGAATTCAGTCCAATTGTCGCTCCTTATCTTCTTGATCTTCACATTAAACTCATTTTGTGCTCTTCGCATGAACTGCTTGAGGGCTCCTTGAGTCTCGCTGTTGTCTTGCAAAAAGAATACCCATATGAAGCGAGAAAAATCATCTATAATTACAAGACCATACTAGTTACCTCCTATTCTTCTATAAGTTGGTCCAAAGAGGTCCATGTGTAGTAGGCCCAATGGTCTTGTGGTGGTCACCACGTTTTTTGCGGGATGTGGTGCTCCAACTTGCTTTCCTGCTTGACAAACACTACAAATCCTATCTTTCTTAAAAGAAACATTTGTTAGTCATAAAATATGCTCGCCTTTTAAAAGTTTGTAAAAATTTCTCATATCAACATGGGCTAGTCGGCGATGCCAAAGCTAATCCATGCTAGATTTAGCCATCAAGCACGTTTTAAGGTTTGGTTTATCTAAGGAAAAATCAACATGATAAAACTTTCCCTAGACACGACCGACTTGTTGCTATATCTTGTTGCCAAGTTTTAAGTTCATACATGAAAGCAGTAAGGAGTTATGAATGTTTGATTCAGACCTAGTTTCTATTCTGAAATCTGCAACTGAGCACACTTGTGAATTTTGCGCGAATTTTTCGGTTGGTTTTCAAAAAGTTGGCCCAAAATAAAAGTTGTTGGACAAGCTATCAGGAAGAAGGAGAAAAAGAATCATCAAAAAAGACGCACCTGATGAAAAGTTACTGCCAAAATACCAATCTGCTGTCCAGTGGACAGAAAACAACAATTTATCCTATTTTCCAAAATACCAATCTGCTTTCATATTCCAAATTGCATATCTTTGAATTGTGCTGAGTTTACCACTTGTATCCATATCCATATACTCGCTTTAGCCTATTTTCCATCCTTGTTTGATCAGCAACATAGTCACTTTGCTATGTTGTGACAACCTTGACACGAATGAAAGGAAAGATGTTTGTTGCTCTGAAATTAATTTTTTATATGAGACATGTAAATCACTTGTTAAAAATCTGCATGGTCCAGTTGAATCTTGGTCTCTTCCATACAATTTGATTCAAAGCTTAGTAAAGTTGAGGACAACTTTTCCTCAAAGAAGGGGGAATGATATGCATACATGGTTTCTTTCAGATACATTATATGGTTATTGCTGTGTTAATATCTTGTGCAAGATAATGAAAATGATGAAACAATTGATGCATACATATATCATGCATATATGTTATTCTTTTCCTTGAGCACATTTGTAGATTGTCAAAAGTCGAGGATGACTTTTCGTGAAGGAGAAGATGATACAACCATGGCACCTATGCATATATCCATTGCCCCAAATCTTATGCTCTCAAGATTCATCTTTGCTAAAAATAAACACAAGGTGAATTTGTTTCGTACTGAGCTTCAAATTATAATCAATAAGATTATGATGCTACCTAATAAGAATATACATGTATTCAAATCTAAGGAACTTTTAAAGAGCTTTACAAAGGAGTTCATCATGAAGTATATGGGCCAAACTAAAACAAGAAAGTCCTCCATGTTGTGGAATCCAATTCGTCCTCCAGAAGTAAGTCAAGAATTGACACATACATTGTACAAGAATATCAACTGGAGTCGAGGACGACTCCAAATAAAGAAAGGGAGGATGATGAGGACATCGCTACCTCGAATACACCCATGGGACCAACATCCAAAGACTCTCCTAGTGACCAGCGAGTGTCGACCAACATTCAAGGACCAATTACACGGGCTCGTGCGCGACAACTAAATTATCTGGTAAATTCGTTTCTAGGTCGCATAATTTTACATTGGAGAATAGACCGCTATCTAATAGTATTCTCAAACTTAGAAACCTGTGCAAGGATCATCAAGAGAGCATTAATCCGCCAACACAAGTTATAAAGCAAAGTGGGAATGCGAAAGGTTTCAACTCGAACTCCAATGACCAGTCAGAAATTAAAAGCTCATAGAGAATGCAAACGGACTCCGTTTAGGGCGTGTGAGCACCACTACAGGAATCCGACTTATTTACATCGGCCAGAAGCCGACGTAAATAGGGCAAAAGCCGACATAAATAACTATTTACGTTGGCATGCTGACGTAAATAGGCCGACGTAAACCGAGCGAGGTAAATAGCACTATTTACGTCGGCACCGACGTAAATAACCCTTATTTATGTCGGCCTTGAAGCTGACGTAAATAGGAATAGTGGTTCTGAGCCCACGGCATGGAGCTGATGTGGCAGTTATTTACGTCAAATACGCCTTCCCACTACAGGAATACGACTTATTTACGTCGGCCGGTCGACGAATAGGCCAAAAGTCGACGTAAACCGAGCGACGAATAGCCTATTTACGCCGGCTCCGACGAATAACCCTTATTTACGCCGGCCTCGGTCGACGTAAATAGGAATAGTGGTTCTCACCACCGGTGGAGTCGACGTGGCACTTATTTACGTCGACTTCCCACGACGAAATAAGTCTTCCACGGTAGCTATTTACGCCGCCAAAAGCCGACGAATATGTTTATTTACGCCGACTTTTGGCCGACATAAATAGTCATCATCATGCAAGACTTATTTACGCCGCCACGGCCGACGTAAATAAGTTTATTTACGCTAATGCCGCCGACGAATAGTATTTACGCCGGCCGCCGACGAAATATCTCGGTCATGGAATTTTATTTATGTCACCACCGTCGACGTAAATAAGTTTATTTACGCCGACCTGCCGACGACGCCGCCGACGAAATAGACTTGGTCAGTGGATTTACGCCTACCGGTCGACGTAAATATAGTATTTACGCCGGCGGTAGCCGACGAATATCGGGTCGCATGGCGAAATTTGATTCAAGATTTACGCCGGCCGGCCGATGTAAATATCGAGAATTTATGCCACCAAATTAGGCCATTTGTACGTAACAAAACCATCAATTCACAACAACATAGATCAATCCATTCCACCATACATTCATATAAAGCAATATCAATCCATCCATTCATATCAAATTATAGCACATCCACAATATAATATATAAATTTGAACATAGCGCATAACACATAGATCAACCAAATACTCATTGTTCAAACAAACGCCAATTTGGAAAGATGACAACACAAATCAACCATAGTACATCGCTCATATCAAACATAACATAACACGATAAGCATAGTACTCATTGTTCATACAAACATCAATTTGGAGGAGTATTGCCAAATCGATGTCCACTACGGCGCCGCCTCCCGAAGTTTAAGAAGTGATCAACCGACGGAGTCCTCGAAGAAGAAGCGTCGTTGCCTCCAACATGGCCATCCGGTGTGGGGGCCACCGAATCCTATATTAACAAACATATATTAGAGATAGCTAGATTACATCAAAATAAATTTGAATAATTGATGATACCATGTTGGGAGATTATGGGCTAAATAAGGGTGGAGGTTGAAACGGAGGAAGATTCAAGGGTCTTCCGAATCATTGTGTCATGTATTCCTACAAAACAAATGTAATTGGCAAATTTCATTAAATAAGAATACGCAAAACTAGATATCGACAATAGTAAGTTTAAATTTGTAGTTTGCTTCTAGTTATAACAGAAATTCTAAAATATATAACCACTTATTTGACAATTTCATGTACTTAGAGCAATCGACATATAGAAGGCTAGCTAATTAATATCTAGTCCTTGGTAAAAATTTATAACTTCCATATAATTAAAGCATGAATACAAACATACAACGAAATAGATATAAGACTATGAATTTTTGTAATTTAAGCATACAACTTACTTGTAGAGTCGCTTGTCACAGGTTCCGCCATGCAACAAAGTATTCTTGTTGTTGTCTCAATCGCCTCAAGTCGACTCTCACGAGTCGCTTGTTGTCTCAACTCCTCCTCCGCCGAGACTCACAAGCGCCACGCCCATCGCCTGGGAGGATTGAGACGACTCGCCGAACTTAAGATCTGGCCGGTATCAAGGTAACCATTAAACATAGGAAACCTTCCATATTTCTTGCCACCCCGCTATTGTACAAAGCTTACAGGGTCAATATCTTCTTTCCTCCACCATAGTCAAGCCCGTGAGTATCTGTCATCATTTTCCGTAACAAGCCTACAAAATTTGTAGTTCATGCATACAAGTTAAACGAAATAGTCAATAGAGGTGTTTATAATCATTACGTACTAACCAAGCTCGTGTCGCCTGTCACTACATAGCCGCCAGCCGTAGGATCGTAACCTAGGTGACCCCGTATGTAAGCTTCAATGTCCGTGGGCGAGACCCTTTGAGCTTCCTCAGAATCGGTGTCATTAGCCAATATTTCAACAGATTGAAAGATAAAATATGACAATTAAAAACTAAATAGTATGAAACATACCATCCGTCAGGCAAGACGAAGATGTCCGCTTCTCCCGCATCGCTGAGCTACTCTTGGACCTGCCTCCTGTTACCTCTCTTCGTTAGATTTCGAACAAATTCAGAGAGCCCCAATAGTGGCCGAGAGCTTCCTATGCCTCGGGGCATTTGTTAAACCATGGCAACATAGCCTCTCAGATCGATCCTCACGAAGGTAAATTTTGAAGCACCAAGCTTCTTGCTCATATCCCGTGAAGCTCTTTCTTGTAGTACAAGTTGACCGCCTCGATACGGGCTCCGTACATCATTTCTTGACCGCTCTAGTCATTTGCATTGTCAAAAACATATTTAGCCCGAGCTTGCAACGACTGCTCCTGATCACTTGGCAAACGGTATCTCTCCTACAAAGGAATAGGCTTGAGTTAGACATTGTATGTATTGCTATTGCTTGCAAAACAAATGAAAGTGGAAAAACATAGACTTACCCAAAAATCCACCCACACCAGCTAGGCAACAGTTCCATGCACCCCATCTATAGCCATCTGGTAGTGCGCCCACTTCAGGGTTGGTTTGGGTTCACCATTGATGACCACTAAACCAGGATAATGGTAACGCAAGAGAGATCCTAGCGCACCATTCACTTGCCTCAAGTCGCTTTCTCCCGCCCATTCTACATCAACCCATTGCCTACAAAAAAGCATTGTGCAACTTGTAAGATCACGTGATGTGAAGTTTATTTATATAAATTTTAATAACTTACCAATCTCCATGTGGCACAATCACTCTCGTGCTCGAGAACTGCTACGGAGGAATCTGATTAGTCCTCTATACCGAAATAAATATAGAATGCAAGGTAATGACAAATGCAATACATAATTAATACTTACTAGTTATTTGTAAATAATACTCAAGACAGAGCATCCGCCTCCCTCCACCACCTCCTTCCCCTCACCATCCCCATCCCCATCCTCCCCTCACCATCCCCATCCTCCTCCTCACCATCCCCATCCTCCTCCAGCCTCCTCCACAGATCCAACAATTGTTTCCTCGACACTACCTCCTCCACACCTCCCCATCGCTTCCTCTTCTACAGCCTCAACCGCAGCCTCCTTGCCTCCTGGCACCCTCCTTTGCCCACCGAGAATATTTACACGTAAATGTAATCAGTGCATGTATAAATGGAAAGAATGAAAATAACGAAGTTAAACTATACAACCTCCTCTAAGCATCTCTCGAACTGTCTCTGCCTGCTGTGATGAGCTCTAAAAAGGGATTCTTGACTCTTCGAGGAGGACCCATCCTTTTTCTTTGATTTCGAAAACGACCCGCTATGCCGAAAAAACGACTTCATCCTGTTGAACAAAAACAATTTTAGGTTAAGCACAAGTACAACAATCGAAAGAGATAGAAACAATTAGAATACATCAAAGAAAATAAATATTTGTACTTATTAGAAGTAATCGACGTCATTAGGAACATGGTGAGAGTCATGTGCATGGTGTCGTTTCTTCCGTCTGACATCCTCCACGATAACATCTGTCGTGTCCCCAACTAATTCATTCAGTGTGGACCCAATGTCCACATCAAATGAACCAGGCAATCGATCTTCTTGGTAGGCCCCATCAACCGCAAGGGTCAGCCCACTTTCAATATACTCATCATTTGCAGGAGTGTTTAGCGACCGTGAGGATTCACTTTGTAAACAACCCACCATGGTTTTAAATTTTCCTTAAGACATGGATATCGAAGGTAGTACACTTGCTCAACATGGTGAGCAAGTACGAATGAGTTGTGACCTGCAAGGCGTGACTCATGTCTTACCTCCACTAAGCCAAGATTGTGGTTTCGCCGTATCCTTGTTTTATCGTTGAACCAATCACAATAAAAGAAAGTTACTCTTAAATCTTTTCGTCCGCCAAACCTAATCTCCACTATGTTTTGAAGAATGCCATAATATTCGCTTTTGTCGACCATCCGCACCTCTCGCAGAGTGACAACTCAGCTATTAATTGTGGCTGCTTGAGGACGGCTTGCTTCTAACGATGCAGTACGAAAGCGAAACCCATTCACATTGTACCGACCAAACTTTCTTATAGTCGTGCTACCGTGCGATAGCTGGCGAAGGTCCTCATGGACAGCAGGAGCACGCATGCACCGCAAATGTTGGGAATAATTACAATTCAATATGGATGATAAGAAATTAGGACCACTACGTAAACTAGTGTGATAAGAAATATACGTCTTTGTCGAAACCAAGTCACGGTTGGGACCACCACGTAAACCATTAAGCGCCGAAAGTTGTCAAGTTGTACACTTGTAGGTTTTCGCGATTTAATTCCATTGTTGTTGATCAAACAACCTACATTTTAATCGATTCATTTAGGTTGTAACGGACAAATCAAGTTAGAAATGAATGACAAGTACTTACAGAAATATTGTTCTATTTCGGAATGTTGGAATACATGTATAAGAGTGATTCATTCTACTCTTCATGAGACAACTCATGATTCAACTAGCGCCCACCACGTGTCCATGTCCTCGAATATGTGAAGATCGAAACCATGTGTTTCATTCAATGGTTGGTATCTCGTAATATGAGCATTAATGTTGTGCTCATATGAAAAATATGTACTCGAGAAATATGAAATCTCTTTAAGAAAGAATGCCTTCATGATGCAACCTTCAACTCGAGCTTTGTTACCCACAGCTGTTCTAATTTTCTTAAGGTTTCGTTCTATCGGATACATCCATCGGTATTGTACCGCCCACCAACCTCTCGCTTCAGACGGTAGATGTACCAACAAATGTTGCATTGCATTCATAAAACCGGGTGGAAATAACTTCTCCATCTTGCATACTAGCACAGGTATAACTTTCTTCAACTTTTGCATCGTTGATTTCTTGATTTCCTTCAAACATATCTGTCTGTACGCGAAACTAAGCTCTGCCAACATTGTCCACACATCATCGGGGAAGTATCCACGGAACATTATAGGAATTAATCTTTCCATGATTATATGGTAATCATGACTCTTCAGGCCATTTAGCTTACCTGTCGTGATACTCACTGCACGCCTTAAGTTCGCGGCATATCCGTCGGGAAACTTGATGTTTTTCAACCACAGAAAGACTTCCTTCTTTTCAGAGCTCTTAAGACAGTAAGGGGCACGTGCCTTCCCCTGCCGTCCTGTTTGGTCCTCCCTCACCTCAAGACTTGGTCGACTGTATATGTCAGCCATATCTTTTCGAGCTTGCACATTATCTTTGGTCTTGTCTTTGAAGTCGAAACACATGCTGACAATGCTTTCTGCAACATTGCATTCTTGGTGCATAACATCAACATTGTGTGGTAGAATCAGGGACGTTGCATAGGGCAAGCTCCAGATACCAGACACATGGGTCCAGTTGTGTGACTTTCTAACCCCTTCAAAACCATCCTCTGTGGGAATTAATTGACGATGCCAGGCAACAATCTCCGCACCGGTTAAGCGTTTCGGCGGACCCTTTGTGACTATCGTATCCTTGCGGAAGGCATTTCTCGTCTTCCGAATTCGTGACATGGAGGCAGAAACGCTTGTGGCAATCAAAGAAATGAATTTGCGACCATGATTCAACCGAAAGCATCTGTGTCGCTCATGCATATTGGGCAAGATAGTCCGCCATGCGTGCTCCATCCCGAAAACATACCATATGCCGGAAAATCATGGATGGACCAGATGTAGGCAAAGACGCATGTTGAAGTTCTCTTTTCTACTCTTGTCATAGGTCGTGACCCCATCCATAGTCGCTTGACTCCTCGACCAAAGGCCGCATAAAGATGTCTAATTGCTTTCCAGATGCTCCTACCGGTATGACAAGGATAAGAACACGACTCATCTTTCATGCACAAATAAGGTGGAAAATTGTACGGAATTGAGAAGACAGCCAACAAGAGTACGACGCAAAGACTCATGTTGAATGGCGAGAATCCATCGGTCGCCAAACCGACATTTAACATTTCGGGCTCTTTCGCGAACTCTTCGTCATGGCGGTCCAATGCCTTCCAAGCCTCACCATCGATGGATGACCCATGAAAGCTTTGTTCAAACGCACACCTTCCTTATGCCACCTCATATGCCGCAAATCTCCTTAGATAGGTACATTCTTTGTAGCCTTGGTGTTAGAGGAAAGTAACGCAGAACCTTCATCGGCGCCGACGTTGTCACCAAATTTCTCTTCATCGCTTATTTCTACACTTGCCACAGAGTACACAATGACTGCCATCTACGCTTCTCCTTCCAAAACAACATGCAATTGTTAACACACACATCTATCTTCTCGTAAGGCATCCCTAGACCACCAAAGATCTTCTTTGAATAGTACATATCTTTTGGCAACTTATGGTTTTCTGGGAGGACATCACTAATCAAGTTGACTAACTCGTTGTAACAGGCTTGGGAGAATCCGTACTTTGCTTTTATAGCCATAAGTCTTGTCACAAAGGCACGAAGAGAAACCTTAGTGTACTCATGCAAAGGCTTATCGGAAGCATTTAGGAGACTATAGAATTCCTCAACTGCTGGGATTGGTCGATCCTCTTGAATCGTAGCTCGATCCTCCGAAGCAATCTGAAATTGTCGGCCTAAATCCTCAACCATCTCATCCATCCTATCCTCCACTGGGTTATGTAGCCGAAATTTTGTTTGAAACCTACGACATGCCACGACAAACCGCGCTAAGCCGTCCCTCCCCAGGTTGTCCAAAAGCGTGGACAATTCGGGAACGACACATCTCACAATTCAACGTGAGTTGTGTCGTTTCCAAACGGGTGACGTATAGGTTAGGTTGACTTTCTATATTCCATAGTGCAATTGACATAAACAAAATTTAACGTTCATAACATTACATATTAAATATAAAATAAAAACATAATAATTAATTATAATCAACATAACAATGTAATCTTAATTAAATTAGTAAATAAACTACCTAATTTTAAATTGAGAAATAAACCACCTTAAGTTTAATTTGAATAAACCATCAGTAAATTAATTACATAAACTAACTTAATTACATAAATTAATGTTCAAGAAACTAAATTTGAATAATGTATCAACAATCTTAATTAGATTAGCAAATAAACTACCTAATTTTAAATTGAGCAATAAACCACCTTAAGTTTAATTTGAATAAACCACCGTAAATTAATTACATAAACTAACTTAATTACATAAATTAATGTTCAAGAAACTAAATTTGAATAATGTATCAACAATCTTAATTAGATTAGCAAATAAACTACCTAATTTTAAATTGAGCAATAAACCACCTTAAGTTTAATTTGAATAAACCAATCGTAATTAATTACATAAACTAACTTAATTACATAAATTAATGTTCAAGAAACTAAATTTGAATAATGTATCAACAATCTTAATTAAATTAGCAAATAAACTACCTAATTTTAAATTGAGCAATAAACAACCTTAAGTTAAACTTGAATAAAGTATATAAATTAATTATATAAATTAATGTACACTAAACTAAATTTGAATAATCTTTATTAATTTAAATTACTAAATTTACCAAGCGAGGACTACGGACGCTTACAGAAAGCGATGGCGGGCAAGCAAGAAAGACGGCGGCGCATGGTCGTGGCGCGGCGACAATGAGGCACTGCGCGACGCATGGACGCGGCGATGGCGGGCGAGGCGATGGGCGGCGTGCGGGGTCATGGACGTGATGGCACGCGGTGGCGGTGGCGCGTGGCGGGCGGCGGCGCACGGCGACGGCGACGGGCGGCGAAGCGTGCGGCGATTTGCGGCGGCAAGGCGGCGATGGCGGCGCGGGCGGGCAAGGCAAGCGCGCGGCGCGCGTATGGCGCATGGCGACGGGCGCTTGCGCGAGGAGGCGGCGGCGGCGGCGATGGCGGGCGCGGGCGCGGGCGGCGAAGCGGGCGCTTGGCGCGGCGACGGCGCGCGCGGCGGCGAGGCAATGACAATGGCGGCAGAGCGTGGCGCGGCGTGGCGCGGCGGCGGGCGGCGCAAGCATGAGGCGACGACAGACGAGTGTAAGGAAGCTGCGGAAGCGGTATGCGTTGTGTTAAGTTAAAAGTCGCTTTATTTACGCTTACCGGGCCGACGAATAAATATATTTACGCCGCCGACGAAATAGGCGCCACGTGGGATCGCAGATTTACGCCGGCCAGTATGACGAATAGGTGTATTTACGCCGACCGGCCGATGTAAATATCCGCCACGATTTTTGAATTCGTGGTAGCGTGATATTTTTATTTACGCCGCCGCCGACGAATACACTTATTTACGCCACCAAGCCGACGAAATAGGATTTTTAAAATTTTTATTTTTTGTTCGTGAGAGGGCTTATTTACGCCGCCAATGCCGACGAATATATTTTATTTACGCCGCCGCCGACGTAAATAGGATTTTTAAAATTTTTATTTTTTTGTTCTACAGAGGGTTTATTTACGTCGGCCAATGCCGACGAATATTATTTTATTTACGCCGCCGTCGACGAAATAGGATTTTTCAAATTTTATTTTTTGTTCATGAGGGCTTATTTACGTCGGCCAGCTTAACGAATAGTTCTATTTACGTCGGCCAGCCGACGAAATACACTTTTTTCCAAATTTTAATTGTTTTCCGCGGTGAGTTTATTTACGCCGGCCGGGTCGACATAATAGATATATTCGCCGGCCAGGCCGACGAAAAGCTTTTTTCAATTTTTTTTGTTCCCATCGGCTTTTATTTACGCCGGCGCGGTCGACGAATAGCACTATTTACGCCGGCTAAGTCGACGTAAATAGACTCCCGATTTTGAATTTGGTGGGCTCGTGAAAGTTTCTATTTACGCCGGCTTGGCCGACGAATAGGCCTCGCTTGTTGCTTCGCCAAGCCGACGAATCGTCTATTTACGCCGGTTTGACCGGCCGACGAATAAGTCCGGTTTACGCCGGCATTTTTGAAGCCGACGCTAATTTTTTGGCCGACGCTTATAGATCGGATTCTGTAGTGTCCACGGTGGCGGTGAAAGTCGACGAATAGAGTCATTTACGCCGGCCGGCCAACGTAAATAGTGCGGGTCGGAAGGCTTATTTACGCCGGCGCCGACGACGTCACCAAAGCCGACGAATAAGACGCCGCCTAGCCGACGAATAGCAATTTACGTCGGCCTGGCCGACGTAAATATCTGTGGCTGTGGAAAGAGTATTTACGTCGGCCAGGAGGCCGACGTAAATAATCCTATTTACCTCGGCTTCCAGGCCGACGTAAATACTGGGGCTACATGGCAGAATTTTGCTCCGGTATTTACGTTGGCCTGGCCGACAAAAATACTAGAGAATTCATGCCAGCCAAATAAATAGGCCATATGTACAGAAATAACAGACAGAACCACATATATATATATATCCATCCATACATATTGCACCATCCATCAATTCATATAAACCAACATAGATCAATCCATTCAACCATGCATTCATATAAACCAATATCAATCCGTCCATTCATATCAAATTATAGCATCCATCCACAATATATACATATAAACTTAAACATGGCATACAACACATAGATCAACCATAATACTCATTGTTCATACAAACGTCAATTTGGAAACATGACATAACACAGGTCAACCATAGTACTCATTGTTCATACTGGAAATATGACATAACACAGATCAACCATAGTACTCATTGTTCATACAAACATCAATTTTGAGGAGTATTGCCAAGTCGATGTCCACTATTGGCGCCGCCTCCCGAAGTTTAAGAAGTGATCAACCGACCATGAGTCCTCGAAGAAGAAGCGCCATTGCCTCCAACATGGGCATCCTGTGTGGGGCCACGAATCCTATATTAACGAACATATATTAGAGATAGCTAGATTACGCCAAAATAAATTTGAATAATTGATGATACCATGTTGAGAGATTGCGGGTAAATAAGGGTGGAGGTTGAAACGGAGGAAGATTCGAATCGATGCGTCATGTATTCCTACAAAACAAATGTAATTAGTAAATTTCATTAAATAAGACACGCAGAACTAGATATCGACAATAGTATTGTCAAGTTTAAATTTGTAGTTTGCTTCGGTTATAACGAAATGCTAAAATATATAACCACTTATTTGACAATATAAAATGTAAACAATTGGCACAAATAATCAGCTATTTAATATAGTGATTCATGAATAATGATCATATTAATACAACTCAACCGATCATTTCAAGATAACCACGGGCAATGACAGATCGTAAAAGATTTATGAAGCCACTTCCATCTCAACGGGACATCTAATAAATGTGCTTCTCATAACTAGAAGTTCCAAATAATTTATATTTGCCAAATCACACTCCCAAGTTACATAGTGCAAGGATGAGTGCACTTTTCAAAGGCACCTAGTAGTCGAGAGCACATCATGATCATAAGCTAAGTGCTTCATCAAATCATTGATGTGTTTGTTGCCGCCATGAGTTACAATAAATTTTCAAAGATCCATAGTGTAAGTTTGTTGATTTGCCGTGCCATAAATTCCCTCGCCACCAAATCCAAAGGCATTCATATGTTTTTGTGGTTCCTAAGTAACCTTTACTGTATTGAAAAATTAAAGGCTTGTTGAATTATTTATATTACTTAAATCACCTAGATGGTTTAAATACTATTGCCATGGGCACTGACCTAATATTATCTATCTGTCGTGTGTTGGTCTCTAGCTAGAAGGATTTCATGAATACAGGAAAGAAGGTTAGAAAGCACACATGGGAATTAGTATCTTTTCTAGCCATGGATTCATAACTTACTGAATCCTTCCTACAAGGACGAAAAAGATCAAACCTCCAAAACGTAAGACCAAGATTCAAACAAATATTTATGTTCAAAGACCAAAGAAAGCGTGCTTAAGAGGAATGCTATTGGCATAGCCAGCGATTCTTCCTGCGACTTGATGTAAGCTAGCCTAGCAAGGCTATCTCACAGGTTGAGAGCTTGAGTTATGCATTTTGTGTTGCCAATCTAGTGTGTGGAGTTACTGGAGTAGAAGAGATAATTAATATCAGAATGGCCACATATTCACTACCTAATACCTAGAGGTGATATTGGATTAATGCACTTGTTGAGTAGAATGTCTTTCTTAAAAAAGCTGAAAATTCTATTGAAAGAGAGCCTCACTGAAGCGAATGTTGAAAGGCCGATGCGAGCTGACCTCTTGCACGGACACCAGGGCTCCCTAGCTGGTTCAGTTACGGCCGAGCAGTGGCCATCTCTGCGCACCATCCAGAGATGCTCCTTCAGGTTGCAAGCACCATCAGAAGTTGACAACACATGACGCATGCAGTCCTCAAAGAAGCGGATTTTAAGAAGAAATATAGAGTACTGGTGAACAACCACATATCGGAGAAACTATGTAGCTGATAGATTAAGGTATGAACCCATGCGTGCGAAGATGCTGGGTAAGCCGTAGTCGTGGTAGAGGGGATTAGCAACTGAGATTAGCCTGAACCTCGATTTAGCCGTTGCTAGAGATGGCCACCGTACTTACCACCGGATCCACGTAGGACTGGCGGGATTAGGGTACGGGGGAGCGCGGTCGTAGGTTGAAGGGTGGACGGCGGTAGCCGGATCTGGTGGGCATGGACGACCCTCGGGGCTGTCGTTGGTCGGAGATGCGCATGCCACCACTACAATCCGAGGTTACTATAGCCGCGCCATCGATCCACGCCTCGTAGTTTACGAGCCGCCGTTGTCGCGGCGGCGCGAGGCGCGGCGAGTACGGGCGCGATGCGCGGGGCGGCGACGAGGCGGGGCGGCCGGGCGCGACGGCGAGAATGGGCGCGGCGGCGGCGGCGCGAGAGGCGGCAATGGATGTTCAACAGGCACGGCCGCGTGGCGTGGGCTAAGTTAAAGGATCAAAGCTATTTACATTAGCTATTTACGCCGCCACCATTACTCGGCCAGTGGCGACGAATAGTCATCACACGGGTCGCAGATTTACGCCGGCTAGGTCGACGAAATAGTCATATCACGCTGGGCTTGTTGTATTTACGTCGGCCAGTCGACATAAATAGTCGTCACGCGGTCTCGCGTATTTACGCCGGCCCGCCGACGAATAGCCCTATTTACGCCGGCTGGTGACGAAATAGCCCTCTCCGATTTTGAATTTTGTGAGCGTGGGTGTTTTTATTTACGCCGACCGCCGACGAATAGTCGACATCGGGCCTATTTACGCCGGCCAGCCGACGAAATAGCTCTCTCGATTTTTAATTTGTCGGGCGCGTGGACCCTTTATTTACGTCGGCCCGGCCGACGAATAGGACACGTGGCACATTTACGCCGGCAGCCGACGAATAGGCCTATCCGCTTTTGAATTTTGTGGCGGATAAACCATTGCTTAAATCGACTTGGTGGCGAATAAAATTATTTACGCCGGTTTGACGTGGTCGACGAATAGGCCGGTTTACGCCGGTATTTTTGCCGACGAATAGGTCCCGGTTTACGCTGGTATTTTTAAGCCGACGAAATATATTTGGCCGATGTTTATAGGTCGATTCTGTGGTGCACTTGATAGAAAGAAAATTTCGTGATCTTTCCAACGGATCTAGTCTCACCTTCAAATTCTTAACAAGCTAGCCACAACTGTAAAAAACGTTCAACGGTTTCAGTCTCTTCAGATGCTACGCCACATTTAATTTTGGGTCAGGATCTCATGTATCTCTAGCTACGTGAGAGCAGTTTCTAATAGCCATCTCCCTGGCTATATACTGGACAAGTCTTTTCCATTTCTCTTTAGGCTTTGTTTAGATTAGTTGCCCATGTGTGGAACTATATCTTTGTTCTCCGACTTGGCTAGAAGCAATGTAAATAAGTTCAAAACCTCAATATATGTGTGTGCTTCATCCTTGTTCTTACTAGTTGTTCGATTGCTTGCAAGAATAGACCTTCAGAGTCGTCATCCGAGCTTTGGCACGGTTGATAACAATCGAGGTGTAGTTTAGCGATTACGGCGCTTATCCTTGCGTGGTTCAGAGTCGATCGTCAAAGTCATACTCCGCCAAATCGGGTTATTCCTCACCGAAGATCGGGCGCCAGGTTCCGCAGCTGTGGTCGCATCATGTAATAACCTAAATCATACCCTAAACACTAATGCCCTAACAACCGACGCTACCTTATATCCTAATTATTTCAAGATTTCTAATTATCATAAATAATATTGCCAAAAATATTCTAAACTAGTTAACCTAAAATAAGTAATATTATCCATATGGCTAACCTACCTGTGTTTTAAATTATTATACATTACAAAATTATAAAACTATTTATTTTTTTCTTCTTTTTCCTCTCCTCTTCCTCTCCTCTCTCTCTTCCTCTCTCGCTCTCTTCCTTTCTCTCCGGACTCTTTTTTCAATCGACGCTACGATCGCTGAAGGAGCAGTACAAGACTTATATTGGCCAAAACTCGCCATTCATCGGGCAGGAATAGCCCGTGCTCAATTCCAGCTCGTCTATCGGGGCGATTTTTTTGTTTTCCGCCTAACCGCTTGGACGGATTTGGCTTGCATTTATTGCCCAATGATCGGGCAGAATTTATTACTCGGCTGACCATTAGGCGAGAGAAGGCTACTTATGTAATTTTTATAAGGTATATTAATTTTAAATTTCGAATAAAAATAAATATAATAATTCAAAAATTCCTAATGCGCTTTGTTAGTCCATGCAACTTTGCTTGGGCCCATTTATTATCAGCCAATTTATCCCCGGCCCATATTTACCGGAGCCGTCGGGCTGGTTCGAGCCGGGGAGCTCTCGCCCTCACGCTACTCCCACACCACTCGTCGTCTTCCTCTCGCTTCCTCCATCCCGCCGTCGTGGAAGGGAACCCGCAGCTCGCAGCGCTTCCGGAAGGTTCGTTTCTCCGACTGCTCCATCTCTTCTACCGCCGCCAGACTGGCCCTCGCTTCGTCGCGATGATTTCTCGACCAGCCCGACGGCTGTGGTGCTGATTCGTTGTTTCTTGAATTGCTCTAGGGTTCGGAGGTAGTAGGCTCGGGCTACTGACTGCTGTGATGTTCTCCAGGATCTCCCAGCTCGGGACGCGGCTTCTGCGCGAGACTAGAGCTGGTTGGTATTTATCTCCCCCCTTCTCTCGCACCTCTTTTTTTTTGACTTCATTATTCGTTATTGTTCAGGAATTATCGGTTATTGTTCAGAATCAGGATCAGGTGAAAATTGTTATATTTGACCTTTTGCTATGGCACTATGGTTTAGCAATGATCTGTTGATAATTGTGATGTATGGCACTATGGTGTATGCATGAAGTAATTTGTGCTTGCACCCAATGCTTAGCTTAAATAGCAAGTTCGCATATTTTGCCCGTAGCAGATACCATTTCAACTAGATAGAAAGTCATTGTCGCAGCTAGCTAATTTCTGGGTTGAGTCATGATTCTTGACTTCTAGTCTTGAAATGCTCCTTATGTATGGCTAATTTAGTTAATGTGCAGATTTGGTGCATCCTCATTCTTGTTGATTACTTTTGTGCAGCAGCCAACTCGCCGAGCAATAAAAGCAGTTATAACCAAGGTCATATCAGCCGGCTGTTATCTCCAGCGGTTAGTCCTATCATACCATCATCACAAATCAGAGTGCAGATTTAGATGAACATGCCTCTTGTATCTGTTCTCACTGAAACATTACTGCGTAATTGGTATACTTGTTTTTCTATATATGATGTATGCATAAGAATTCTTCCTGTTCATATTCAATTCTCAGTTTTTTATAGAAAAAACTGTGCATTCTGAAGTGTATTAGAAAACACAGGCTTTTCTCTATCTGCACATTCTTTTCCGGAAACCACTTGCATGAAAAAACACTGCCTTTTGGTAAAATTATTCTTTACCTCCAGAAGTGCTGATTTCGTTTTCAGCTTTCTTATATATAATGCACACTGATTTATAAATTTTCAGAAGAACATCCTCTTCTCCACCACAACAACTACTAGTGATCATGGTGAAGGTAGTCGGGACAAGGAGAAGTGAGTATATTCTCCTCTTCTTTCATTTAGCATAAAACATTGACACCTAGCTATCTTTCTATTTTGGGACTAGGCAGTATTGTACCTTAGTCTAGATCCTTCCTACTGTGATTTTTTTGTTAACATTCTCTCATCTTTTGATTGGATGCACATCTATAGGAAATAGCTGCCCTAAACAATAGCATGATTAGTTTTCCTGAATGATAGTATTCAGCTTTGAGCAATTATTTAATTTGGGGGTGAAGAAGTAGTCTTCTGACGAGAGCATTTTCTCTGTACTGCACAGAATCTCTGTAACATTTGTCAACAAGGATGGAACAGAGCAAACAATCAGTGTTCCTGTTGGAATGTCCATGTTGGAAGCTGCTCATGAAAATGGCATTGAACTAGAAGGTTACAATTTAATCATTAAACATGTGCTATTTTCTTTCCTTTTTCATGTGTAATTTCTTTTTTGTCTATATAATGCTGCATTCAGTACTTTCTAGCAGCCTAGCAGATAAGAATCTGTGTTACCGGGACACGGACATGGGTGTCCAATTCCAACACGGGTTCGGGTGACCGATTCATCAATCTCTAGAAATTAGGATTTGGGGATTCGCCATATGTATGTAATTTATAATTAAAAAATTATATAGAAGAAATGAGAAAATATATGTAAGTATATAAGAAATTGAGAATGGATTAAAGAGTTAGCATCTACAATTTCATTTCAGCCACCATTACCCTATTAGTCTATTACAGTGGCAGGAAGCCATATATACCAAAATATTGCAAGTTCCAACTTGACATAGAGTCATAGAAAGAGACATCAGAGTATCAGACATAAACTCATTAAGTCATGGATAGATGGACTATCTAAACATATTGCCCAAAAGAAAAGGAACTAGTAAATTGATTGTGTGTGAATGAGAGCCATATTGTCAACAGAGTTGCCCTCTGAACCCCAAAATGAACCAGCAAGGAGCAGCACCATCTTCAAGTCTAACATAGTCACATAGTCCAACTGTCCGAGCCAAAAAGAAGCAGCAGCCAAAGCGCAAAAGGAACTGAAAATCCAAAGGAAAGAAAATAAGAAATATCAAACTCAAATCTGAAATCAGGAAGCCAAATTGCAAAATGCAAAAGCAATTGTGAATTGTGTAATTTGCATACCTGAAAATAACTTGTGTAGGTCACTTGGTGCGACAGCATCCACCCTTGTCAGTGGGAGCAGCAGCATTGTTAGTGCTAGAAAGGTTGGAAGCCACGAGAGTCGGATCATTCAAGGAACAATTTGCAACTTCTAAATCAATAGGTTCATCAATGCAAATGTCATCTCCATTGATATCCCAATACTGACAAGGTCCTTGTATGTAATCTTTTTCCTTTCTTGATAGAAGTCTCAAGTTGCTGTGATTATAAACCAAGTCATCCGCTCTTTGAGATGTTAGCTTGTTGTGCCTAGCAGTCTTTATCTGAGAGTACGTGCTCCAATTTCTTTCATAACAAGATGAAGAGGTGGGCTGACAAAGCAACCTGCACATTAATTTACAATTGGTTAGTAACAAGCACCAGTAGTTAATAACTCAAAATATTTATAGTTGTAAACTACGTAGACTGACTCACTTACCTATCAGCCAACTTAGCAAGTCTTGGAGCATGTGATCAATGGTTAGCCCACCATGATTGTGGTGTTGAGGTAAACATGTCCTTTTTTACATGCAATTGACCAAAATAGCCTTCACACGTTGTAAACCGACCATACTCACCTCTTACTTCAGTAAGTTCTGACTCAGATGGATACAAACGTGCAAAGGCTGCATTGCACCATCTGAAATTTCAGAATCACGATGGGGTGGGATGCGGCCAGCACCTTGAAGCAACCATTCTTCACTAGTGAAGAGGTTGTGCTCTTTGTCCATCTCTTTCCAAGTATACCATGAACCTCTGCATAGAATGCCTCTGCATCAGCAATTGGATTTTTGTTTCCATTCTTATGTATGATTTCACCAACTTGTTCTATCATGCAGTCCCACTTTTCATATACCAAATGCAGCATTGGATTATCTGTATCAGCCTCCCTAAGTAGTCAACTTAGGATTAGAAAAGTGATAAGAAAATCAACTTTTTCCCACCATTGATCATCAACAAGCATTCCTTTGATCTTTGCTGCCTTCTCTGCATCTTCTTCTCTAAGAAATCTCCAGTTGGGATCAACAACCATTTGACATAGTGCCTCTTTTCTCAAATTCATTTCACTAGGATTAAAGTTGATGCAAATCTTGTTTTAGCAACATTGGGAAGTTTCAAGGGTGCATGCTTGTTGTATATAGTCAGAGCAGCAGAATGATTGACAACAAAGTTTCTTATGAGCTTTACCTTCTTATCAATGTCTCTTATCCAATTGCAGAGTGGATATTTGTTGCATTGCTTAACTTCTCAGCTAAACACATATTCTTCAAGGCCAAATTAAGTGTATGAACAACACATTGAGTCCAAAAAATGCTTGGGTGTGCAGCTTCAACTCTAAGCCCAGCTCATTGTTCTGTGATGATTTGAGCTACACTTTGATGCCCCACTTCAGCAACCACATCAAGAAATAATTTGGTCATGTGATCTGTGTTCTTTACTTCTCCTGATGCATCATCAATTGCTTTAAGAAACAAAGGACCAGCTGGAGATGCAGCAACAAAGTTGATTAGTGGTTTCTTGGTTACATCAGTCCACCCATCACTAACAAGTGACACACCTGTAATGGTCCAAGAAATTCTGCAATCCTTTGTAAGATCTTCAATATTTGCCTTTTCAGAAGCAAGCATGGTTGTCCTCAATTCATCAAATCCAGGAAGAACATATCTAGTCAAAGAATTCTCACAAGCATGTTTGATCACATCATGAAAGTAAGGTGACCTGATCAAGTTGAATGACAACCCATTTGCATAAAAGAACCTTCCTATCAAATAGTCCAATTTATCTCTTGCAACTTTGTTGAAAGACTTAGCTAAAGCACAATCATTTTTATGCTTTTTGAACCAAATTCTTCTGAGTTTGGCAGTTCAATGGTGGGTTTTCTTTTTGCACTAAAACTATTAGTTCTTCTGATTCTTCAAATTCCCTCAATGTATGTAGCATCACAGCATCAACTTTCTAACAAGCACCAACCCCATGACCTGGCATATGCAGTAGATGTGCTCTAACACGATTGTAAGTGCCAGTAAAAGTTTGGTGGCATAGGTTGCACTCAATCTGTCTGTTACCTCCACCTTGTGCAGTAGATAATTTCTTCATGTGCTTCCACAAGGTATTTTGATCCAAAGCATTCTTGTTTTGATCTGAGCTTTCCACACCCCCAACCTGCTCCTTGTCCATTTGCTGCTTCCCTGCTAAAAAAGATGAAACATGAGAGAGGAATATAAGTGACTAGTATTGAACAGCATGATCCAAGGAATAGCCCTAACTAGCACATACCTTAATTCAAATCTTTAGTGTAGCAAGAAGCAGCTAAGAAACCAAGGAGATTAGGATCAGATGAGATGGAAGGAGCAAGAAAGAAAGGAGCAGATGGAAGGAGCAAGAAAGGAATGAGCACTGAGCAGCCCATTCTTTTGATTCTTATGCAGGAGCAAATCGTGCTATGCAGCCTATAGGCGATGAGGCCAAGGGTTTTGTTTCTGTGCAGTACAAGGACATGAGAGATTCTCATTTCTAGCCCTGTCCTTTCATAGGGCTTAAAAATAATATAAGGGTATAATGGAATTTCCATCATTACACATCCTCCGTAGCTTAGAATTTTGGCTCTTTTTCTTAGTTTCGCGCCAAACTGAGAAGCTTCCCGCCGGTTTGGTTTTTTTTATATTTTTCTTCCGCAAACTCACACCGTTGTATTATTTGTTAAGTAATTTTTAGGAAAAGATAAAAAGAACACCCATATATGGTTTTAGTGTTCTTCTAAAAGCTCTCAAAAATATTTTGTAGGCCTTTTCTTTTAGCTTTTAGTGTTCTTCTAAAAGCTCTCATTGTCGAGTCGGCTTTGGATCGACTCATCTTCCTCGGTTCTACTCCGCCATGTCCTTGGTGTGATAATATCATTGTCAAACGGTCACTTTTGGATCGACTAGTGCATCATCGCCACCGTCACCCATGTTCTCCTGTTGATATTGATTGGTCACTCTATCGGAGACCAACATTGACTCATCTACCAACTCATCTACCTCGGTTCTACTCCCCGCCATGTCCTTGGTTTCATAATATCATTGTCAAAGGGTTGGCTTTGGATCGACTAGTGCATCACTGTCACCCATGTTCTCTTGTTGACATTGATCGGTCACTCTATCGGACAATGACATTGACTCATCTACCTTAGGTTCTACTCCCCCGCCATGTCCTTGGTTTCATAATATCATTGTCAAAGGGTCGGGTTTGGATCGACTAGCGCCACTATCACCCATGTTCTCTTGTTGACATTGACTAGTCACTCTATCGAAACCGACATTGACTCATCTACCGACTCATCTACCTTGGGTTCTACACTCCTGCCATGTCCTTGGTGTGATAATATCATTGTCAAATAGTCACTTCGATTGACTAGTGTGTCACTTTCACCCATGTTCTCTTGTTAATATTGACTAGTGTGTCACTTTCACCTAGATTGCGATTTAAGTAGGTAAGATAAGTAAATAAGCTGAAAAGCTATTTTTATGCATAATCTAAAATTTGTAGACCCTCGATAAAGAAGGTTCGAGAGGTCAAAAGGAGTTATTTGTCGAATCGGCTTTCAATTGTCAAAACATTTGGCTCATACAAAAATAACAAATATCCAAATTATAATCGAATCGTAATTAGCTTTCAAACTGAAAAGAACAGGCCTAAGCTAAAAAGTTGAGAGCCCTCGAAAAGGGACTCAAGAGTCTAAAAGCTAATAAAAATTAGTTTTGGTAACTTTTACAAGAACCACTAAAAGTCTCAAAAAATTGATGCAAATTGTTACAGATATAACTTGTACAAAAATGAGAAATTTAGCTTTAAGCTATAAAGAAGATGGCCTTACTCGCTTTACACACATATGAACCTGCTTAATCATTAATTATTTGTACAATCACTTGTTTTCTCCCTGTGCATATGCACATGTATGCACTTGTTTTATGACCACATAAGCACACGCTGGTTTCTCTTCTCCTCTCGACCTCCTCTCCTGTGCATCTTCTTTCCTGACCTCTCACTCCAAATGCTGCACGCAGCGTGCCACGGTAGCCGTGAGCGGGTTCCCTGCACGGCTCGCTGCCAACGCTCTCTTCTACTCCAAGGTGCCATGGTGAGCGGGATCGCAGTGCGTGTGCCGAGGTGAGGTTGCTACTCCATAGGGCTCCCGAGGACGCTGAGGGGCGGTGGGAGCCCGGTGTCGGGAAGGTGCTGTGCTTTTTCTCCGACACCGTCGGCAGAGATAGAAGCTCGGAAACAGAGTTGGCGGCGGATGAAGCGGAGTCGGCAAAGACAGATGAAGCGAGCCAGCGCGGCTCGGTCTGTTTTTTCGTTCTTCCTTCTCGATCTGCCTTCTTGCTTACCAGTCGCTCGTTTTGGCTTTTGCTTCTCGGATCTGCGTTTTGATAACCGAGTTGTTGGCCGCACCAACGCACAAGCCGCCGGGGTGTAACCGATCGCTCGATGGTGCGCCGGAAGCGTGAGTGTTCCTCCTCAGACTCCTCCGTTTATGCGAGCTGGTAGACACGATCCGCCGCGCTCGACGCGTCGACATGCGGAATCGTGTCGACGCGGCAAAAAATTTTCGGACGCGCGTGTCCCGGTATCACAGATAAGAATAGCTATTAAAGAAACAGTCATCTTCAATGACCTGACATCCCATTGGCATGTTCATGCATTGCCTGCTACATGATTTCTGTCAATTGATTTTCAATTGTAGTTAATAACCTTTTCTGATATTTTGGTTGCTGCAGGAGCATGTGAAGGCTCACTAGCATGTTCTACTTGTCATGTTATAGTCATGGTATGTTCTATATTTGTAACTTTGCAAATTTTAATGCTGTTGTAGATGCTGAGTACTGCTGACTGGCACTTTCAATATTATCCAGGATGTAAATTATTATAACAACTTAGAAGATCCAACAGATGAAGAAAATGATATGCTTGACCTTGCCTTTGGACTCACAGAAACGTAAGTGAAGATCTCCTAAAGTTATTACTTATCCAACTTATTTCACAATCCTGAATTCTTGCTATCTGAGTGTGGTGCAAAGAAGCGCATTAATTATCTTAGATCGACCTATGAATTGTGCCCTGGGGTATTGTGAAAATGCTCTCATAGTTGATAACCATGGGTAGTTAATTGAGGAAGAGAACACAAATAGGGTGCCTCAAGGAATGGGACAAATAATAGAGTGGATACATGATTCAATTGTTTTCCTGATATCCATGATGAGCCTTCAAGCCTTTATTGACTAGGTACTGTTACAGTGTCAACTAGTAGACTATTATTTCGTGCAGGAAGAACAGAAATTAAATCCAACTTTACTAACATGATCAAATTGCTAATTGGGCTATAACCATGCAGTTATTTTGAAAATGTGTAAATTGTGTATACCATGCTAGTTACTTATTTTACTCAATATAACAATGTTGATACATGAATTACAAAAATTTCAGTAATTTATACAAATTTTCAGTCATATGAAAAAGATGTATGGTCAATTTTGAGTGTTTCGCCTTTCTAATCTGGGATCAAATGCTTGAACTGCATTCAGGTCTCGTCTTGGCTGCCAAGTAATAGCGAAACCTGAACTTGATGGAATGCGACTGGCATTACCTGCAGCAACACGAATTTTATGGTAGACGGTTTTGTACCAAAACCACACTAATGACATTGTCATAGTTGCGAACACGGGTTCTTACAACAGCGTCAATTTTGTAGCTAAACATGTAACTTAACTATAGCCTCGTTACTAAGATTCCCGGTGTTCTTGGACTTTTCGTTCAGGGGAACTGTTCATTGATGAGCTCCCTGGTTGCTTTCAGAGATCATTGCTTCGTCTCTACCACCGTCACTGTGTGAATAAACGAGCTTCTACTGTATGCATATGTACGCAGAAACGGCCATTCTGGCTGAACACTTGCCCTCCAGTTTTCCTACAGTTAAGCCTCCTTATTTTCTTGAAAATTGGAATAATTGTAATCCTCCTTTTCTGGATCAAGCACTAACAGCTTTGTGGTCCTTTGAGCTGTCTATGCTCCGCTACTGTTTGGTTGCGACCGTCTGTTCATCCTAGTCCATAGAAGGCATTTAGGCTAAGACTGAGTAAATGTAAGCCACAATGTTTGGTTATATGTATCTGTTGTGCTAGCTTTGTTGTGAAATTGTTTGGTTATTTGAGACATAGGACCACTGATGCAAAGAAATGAGAATTTGGACTAAGATGCATGCAAGCCAGGTCAGGAAACGACCAAAATATCCTTTCTAAAGAAATGAGATGTTGGACTAAGGTGCATGCAAGCCAGGTCGGGATGCGACCAAAATATCTTTTCTTGGGGGTTAGACTTATCTATCTTATCTTCAACTTCGAGAATTTTTCGAGATGGCCTCGAGAGTTGGATGGCCATGAAATTTAGGATTTAGGGAGCTTTTAGACTCGTCTACGAGATAAAAATAAAACGGATTTAAAAGTAATAAAAAAGTCAGATGAGTCAATATTAGTCAGATAAGTCACGAAAATTATGTGTGGTTTATTAAAATACGGCATTGGGGAGATGCCATGAATTGGGATGTGTTTTACTCTTCTCTTAAAATACTTTGACTAGGAGGACCCTTGTTGTCGGCATGGTGCAAATTATGCACGGTTTTCGGTTGGTACGTGTTCCCCTCCCCTAGTCTAAGAGCTGCTCTTCCTATGATCCTACGGACTAAGCCTTACAGTATAGCCTCGGGTTCTGTTATGGGATGGACCTGGCCTATTAAGCTTAAATCTCTAGTAGCTACTTCCTGGTGGTGATGTCCCTGTAGACATCTGGGTTGTACGGATAGGGAGGATGTATCCCCGTTCATCGGCGTCTTGGACCTCGTTTTCTCGGCCTTCTTATACAACGTGAAGACTTGGGTCATAGGCCAATCCCTCACAGGGCTCCTAGGAATGATTCACAGAGCAAGTGCTATTAGGGTTTTAGCCCAAACGGCTTTGTGGTACGCATCGCTGGTGTGATACCTCCTGAGGGTAAAGTGTCCCCACTCTGCAGAGTTAAAATATCATGATAGCCGTGCTCATGGTTAAGAGCATGCGAAGGATTGATCTTATGGTAGATCTTTCTTTTCAAAACATGTTTATGTGTGAGTAAAGATTTTGCAGATGGAATTGCAAAAACTAGATTGGCAAAGAAAAAACGCCTTTCAAACGGTTTGGTTTACTACAACAGTTTCAAAAACTGCTTTTCTCACTCTTAGAATAAAAACTTAGAGAACTAGCTTTCTGCAAACTATCCCAAACCTACCCTTGTACTGAGGCACATCCTGCATTTATTTCCCTGACTTGTGGAGTACGGTTGTACTCACCCTTGCTATTTTCCCTTTTCTCTTTCTAAATTTCAGTCGAGTTCTAAACTTCAGTCGAGGGACGTTCAAGGAAGAACATGATAGATGGCGATGCCGATGCTAGCCACGGGCGGTGACTTTGAAGACTTCCCGAAGACTAGGGCCGCTTCCTACTCCCTATCTGCCTGTGGAGGAATAGTAGTAGTTGTCTAGTGGCACGTGTGTGTGAGCGTATGTGGACCCTGTGTTGTATTTCGCTAAACTTTGATTCGTGACTGTGTGTCGCCATGTTTGTACAAGACTAGGTTATGCCCTATTATGTAATAATATATTCCAGCTTGGTAATGTATCACTGTTTGGACAAGGCATACTAGTATTGATCCTTAGGACCAAGATTTTAATGCACAGAGGGGTTCAGTCTCCTTTGACCGGGTCCTGACAAAAGTGGTATTAGAGCCACAGGCACTAGGACGTGACCCCCGAATAGTTAGAGACTCTTATGTTCTACAAAAGGCTATTTTTTTTTCAAAGAGTGCTTATCCGCCACATCACCTTGTACTCTCTAACAATTCTCTTGCACTTTGTAGGATGCCGCCTTCGCCTCTTCCCTTAGGTTGGGCTACAGGAGTTTCGTTAAATCGGCTTATACTAATGATGGACGACTTGGCTTAGACTCTCCGATGTTTCATCGCTCCACCACCACTCGTCGCGGCAGCCTGGCTGATGGTTTTGTCACCGTCTTCGCCAGAGGTCTTCCTCCGTGTCGGGACCTTACCACTTCATTGGGCACGGACCGTCTCGACGCTATCCAGATGCCGCCTGAACCGCTCTCATACGGTTTGTGTCACACCGCTTCGCCATTTCCTTTCGTGTGCCACACGAGGTCTTCAGTCACTGCAGTCCCACTAAGGGCGAGCAGGACCCCACGGTGTACCACCTCGCCGCCTTGGTCCAGTCCTTAGACGACACCTACGTGATCAGCCAGAGGGAGCTGGTCAGCGCATAGGAAGCTTCCTGCCAGCTAGCCACCGTGAAGGAATACCGCGAGCTCAAGAAGAGGGAGTCCCTCCGGGAGATAGAAAGGACCCACTTTGGCAAGAATATCTGCCAGCTTGTCCGAGACAACAACCGCCTACGAACTACCAATCCTGCCGCGTCCAGGACGACCGAGTCTGCTGCTACCCCCACCATAGACGTTTCTCAGGGGAGTTCCCGCCCAAGTGCAGTACCACTATTCGAGCCTCCTGTTGCTGTTCGTCCAGCTAGCCCGCCTCGAGAGCTACCACTTCTCCCTGTTGACCCTCGAGTTGAGCAGGTGCCGTCCAGAGTTCTATCCCGTCCTCCCAGTGATGAGGACATCCCCACCTCCACCTCGCCTGCACCTTCGACACCAACTCCTACACCTACACAAGCTCCTACGCCAACACCAGCTCCTACACCGGCATATGACGGTCCAGTCACTCGCGCACGCGCTAGGAAATTAACTGAGCAGGTGAATTCGCTTCTTAGCATTTATGGAGATTTAACTGAGAATTGTTTACTACCTAATGGAAGTGCATTCACTGTTGTCAGGTATAAAGGAATGCAACATGATGATAGAGGCATGGAGATGACGACGCTGCTGTCCGGGATCAGTGTTGACACAACAAAGAGGAAGAATTCAAGTCATGAAGATTCAATTCCTAACCCTACACTGACAAGGACGTCGATCCAAATGAGGATCCCCACCATCGACGAGATAAAGAGAGCCGGAGGTCGTATCCGAGTTGGACTCCAAGCTGTCCTAGACCTCGACGCCGCACACTCCAACAAAAGCGCTCCGTTGCGGCAATTCGTGTGACGAAGTGAATAAACAGAATTGAATTTTCATCTAGGATTTTATTTTAAAAGTTTAAATCTGAAAAAAAAACTCAACGTGTACATGGGCCAAAGCCCATGCACACGTGAGGCAATGGTCCGCCATCGCTGGCTCAAGAAGATCTCACGGCTAGCAAAGAAGGCGCCGCTAGCCGGCAAGATCTCGCGGCAAGAAGAAGCCACGCTGCAGCGTGATGTGCTCGGCCGCCGTAGATATATTGACACACATGTACGAGAAACGGCACGTAAAAATTTTAGTATTGAACTCTTGTTCCTCGGTTGATTGCTTTGCAACCCGGTTTGGAATTGGGAGTCCTTCGCCTGGCGTTCTCTTGGCTTGCTCAAGATCAATCGTCGAATTGCGCTACTCTCGTGGTCTTGTAGACGCCGATCGCATCGTGTGGTTGGGGAATTCTTTCGTCGCAGGCTTCCGTTAACCAGCACGGTTGTTGGCGCCGTCGATTCGTCAGGTTGCATGGATCAAGTTACCCTCCCGCTATCCTACGTCGTGAAGATCGGGCCATCCCCGCATCATCTTGGTATCAGAGCGCCGGTTGACACGTTAGGATTATTTACCCTAGAAACCTTTTATCTAGATTGATTTTTAATCTTGTTTTTCATACCTAGAGTCCAGAAAATTGCCCCACAAAAAAAAAAATTTCAGATTGCATCTTGTCCTAGCCAGTTTAGCCTCTGCTACTACTGCCTAGTTTTTACTTGTTGAATTTTCGTTGCATCGTCGAGTCGTTGCTGGTCTTAGTGTCTAGTTCGCTTTAGAGTTTCAAGTTCGAGTCACGCTTTTGTTACAAATTTCATCGCGTCCTGATCTTGCCTGTTACTGCAGCCACCGACCCGTGTTTATCTCCATAGGCCAAAAGCTCACGGCGATCCTAGTTTTTTTTGGGATTTTACTGGCCTTTCCACCGTCCAAAATAGACACCACCCAATTTACTTTCCAAAATTGCAAGCCACGTTCCCAAAAGACACCAATTCCAGCTCACGGCTAATCCCACCTTTTTAGGAAATCTCCTTGCCATTCCAAAAAAAAAAAGGCCAACTGATCTGCCGCCTCCATTTCCATATTGCTGCCGCATTTGCCATCTTCAACCGTTAAATATAGTGTGGTCAAATAAGGATTAGTTCTCTCATATATATATATATATATATATAGAGAGAGAGAGATTTGCTAGTGTCTTTATGGATAGCGGGATCTCTCGTGCTATCCACAGGTTTACAAATTCTGAGACTGAAATAGGCGATTCCATCTTGTTCATCTCGATGAAATCTCGTTACACACAAATTTCAATTTTTTTGAATTTTTTTACTATTTGTTTCATATTTTTGAAAACTGGACTTATTGGAGGGTCCACAGCTAATTAGATCAGCGATTTTCGAAAATACTAAACAAATAGTAAAAAAATTCAAAAAATTTTGAAATTTGGTGTGTAGCAAGATTTCATCGAGATGAACAAGATGGACGGTTTGGATCGTCTACTTCAGTCTCAAAATTTACAAAACCTATGGATAGCACGGAGAGATCCGTACTATCCATAGCATACTAGCAAATCTCTCTCTCTATATATATATATATATTTGAGGAGCTCTACTTGTATTATCTCATTGATCACTGTGGTATCCTCGTGACTCGCTTTGTGATTAGGCTCGCCTCTAGCATGCCTAGTCTAGGACCAAAGATAGTACCATCGTTGAGCGCTTATTCAACCTCGCTTGAGCTAGTGTGGTTTTAGTATATCATTTGCTACTATATATTGCCTACCAAGCTCCACATAACAACAATTGTCGGTGATTTGAGCCTCGATTTGCATTCGCTGATCTACCACTTTGTGTTGTTCTCGACCACGAGAGCAAGTGCTGTCCGCAGTGATTAGGAGAAGCCACCGAACGCCGGTTGGTAAGGGAGGCGAGGTCGAGTGAATCCACAAATACCGCTTTTCCTAACTAATATTTGCTCGCTTTGCTTCCTTGCTACTAACCATGTCGTGACAACTCGATGGTACAAGGAGACCACGAGATCAAGGACAAGGATGCATACGACGACTTGCCAACACCTTGCGGTTTGAGTTTCAGCAGGGACGACGCCTTGGAAGCACTGGACGGCTCAAGCTATTGAAGGAGTCAAGAATTCCATGCAGATCTTGAGATTGAGCTAAATCAAGCAGGTTGGAGTGCTACAAGACAAGATTGTTTCGGCTAAAGACATCTATTGTCGATGAGCCGCGAGCCAACCGAACCGCCACATGCAACCATACAATGAGGCGATGGGATGAGCTGCAGCCACAGGGCTTTGGCGAATGGGCAATACGCACGCCTGCGCCGACGATGTCCGTGCTCACGACGGACCGAACAGAGGGCTTGGAGACGCGTGGTCGCAATGACCGCCGAGGACGCAATGGTAATGAGGAAGAGCGATTTGGCAAGCTGAAATTTAACATGCCCAAATTCGTTGGAGGTGTTGATCCAGAGGAGTACCTCACTTGGGAGCTAAAGTTGACAAGATCTTCCGTATACACAATTATTCAAGAGAAGAAGCTTGCCATGGCATCATCGAATTGATGGCTATGCCTTAATTTGGTGGGAACAAGTACAGAATGAGAGACTTGAGAACCGTGAACCACCCATTGCATCGTGGGCTGCCATGAAAGTGGAGATGAGAGCACGCTTTGTTCCCCGACACTACAAGCGTGACCTCTTTGACAAGCTACGGTGGTCAAACAGGTACTCGTGACCGCCGAGGAGTACTATAAGGAGATGGAAACTTGCATGATGCGCGCCAATATTCGTGAAGTGGAAGAGCAAACGATGGCCAGATTCTTGTCAGGGTTGAACTATTCCATTAAGAAAATTGTTGAATTTCAGCCATACATATGCGAGAATTGGTACATCAAGCCACAAAGGTTGAGCGCCAAGTACAGCAAGATAACAAGTTTGGTAAGAGCTCTTCATTTGTTCCACACAAGGCTGCATCCAAATCAGCTGCTCCTGAGAACAAGGTCACATCACCGGCCACTCAAAAGCGGGAGACATCTACAAGTGCAGCTGCCAGCTCACCCGCACCAAAGAAGATGGGCGCCTCTCCAGCCACATCCACTTCCTCGACCGGCCGCAGTAGTGCCATACAGTGCTTTAAATGTTTGGGTCGTGGTCATGTGGCTCGTGAATGTCCCAATAATTGCACCATGCTTCTTACAGAAGAAGGGGACTATGAATCTGCTAGTGAGGATGAGGCTCAGTTGGAAGATGTTGTTGAGGATGAGGAATATACAGAGTATTCACCTTTGGAAGGCAACACAATTGTGGTGACCAGAGCCCTGTGTACTCGAGAAGGACGACAAAGAATGCACGAGATGCAATTTGTTCCAAACCAAAGCCGAGGTAAATGGTAAGCTCATAAAGGTGATCATTGATGGAGGGAGTTGTCACAACCTTGCCAAAGACGGGAGAAAGCTTGGCTTACCTATGCTCAAACATCCACATCCATATCATGTTCAAGTGGTTTAGCGATCTGCGAGATGTGAAAATTCAGCACATGGTTCGAGTGAAGTTTAGCTTGCATGGGTACACAGACACGGTGGATCATGACGCTGCTCCAATGACTGTGTGTCATTTGCTTCTAGGACGACCATGGCAGTTTGATCGGCGTGTATTGCATGATGGGCATAGCAATGCATATTTGTTCAAGTGGAAAGGACAGAACATCAAGCTACTTCCGATGACCCTAATCAAATCATCGCTCAACATGCGAAGGTTGCGATGAAAACTCAAGCTAAAGGAGAAGCAAAACAAGATCGTGAGCTTGGGCGGGCACTTCCAGCAGCCACGGCACTCCGGCTCGAGAAAATCAGTGACAAGCTTGTGATGATTGCAAACAAGTCAGATTTGAAGGAAGTGCGAGAAGATCCATCCAGCGCCCTATGTACTCTTGTATAAAGACGCTGCTTTTTCGACTAACGACTTAACCTCTCTTCCTAGTGCTGTCTCTATTGTGTTGCGCATATAGGAGGACGTGTTTCGAGGAGATACTGCTGGTCTACCACCGTCAAGGAATTGAGCACAGATTGATTTGATACCAGGAGCGCCACTTCCAAACCGTACCGCGTATCGCACCAACCCGGAGGAGACGAAGGAAATTCAACGGCAGGTCCAAGAGCTTCTTGACAAGGGGTACGTTCGTGAAAGCCTTAGCCCTTGTGCTGTTCCTATAATTTTGGTACCTAAGAAAGATGGATCTTGGAGAATGTGCATTGATTGTCGTGCCATTAATAATATTACTGTTAGATATCGTCATCCTATTCCTAGGTTGGATGATATGCTTGATGAATTGAGTGGTGCTACTGTTTTCTCTAAGATTGATTTGCGCAGTGGGTACCATCAAGTGAGAATTAAAACTGTTGATGAATGAAAAACTGCTTTTAAAACAAAAATTGGATTGTATGAGTGGTTAGTAATGCCATTTGGTTTGACTAATGCACCAAGTACATTCATGCGGTTGATGAATCATGTTTTGAGAGCATTCATTGGGAAATTTGTTGTTGTTTACTTTGATGATATCTTGATATATAGCAAAACCCCTGATGATCATGTTGAATACCTTAGGCTTATTTTGGATGTGCTTAGAACAGAAAAGTTGTTTGCTAACATTGAAAAGTGCACATTTTATACTGAAAAAGTGGTGTTCTTGGGATATGTTGTTTCTGGTCAAGGAATTGTAGTAGATGAATCAAAAATTGATGCGATTAAAAATTGGCCTACACCTATGAATGTTAGTCAAGTTAGAAGTTTTCATGGGTTAGCTAGTTTTTATAGACGCTTTGTGAGAGATTTAGCACCATTGCTGCCCCATTGAATGAACTTACTAAGAAAGGTGTTACTTTTGAGTAGAAAGCGCCACAAGAGAAAGCTTTTGCTGAATTGAAGAAACGTTTGACTGAGGCACCATTGCTTGTTTTACCTGATTTCACTAAAACTTTTGAAATTGAGTGTGATGCTAGTGGAATAGGTATTGGTGGTGTGCTTATGCAAGAAGGGAAACCTGTTGCTTACTTTAGTGAGAAACTTGGAGGAGCACAATTGAACTATCCTGTGTATGATAAAGAATTATTTGCTTTGGTTCGTGTGCTTGAGACATGGCAATATTATCTTTGGCCCAAAGAATTTGTTATTCATTATGATCATGAAGCTTTGAAATATTTAAAGGGTCAAGCTAAGCTGAATCGTAGGCATGCTAAATGGGTTGAGTTCATTGAATCTTTTCCATACATTGTGAAATATAAGAAGGGAAAAGAGAACCTGGTAGCTGATGCCTTGTCACGTAGGAATGTGTTGCTTAACCAACTTGACGTGAAAGTAACCGGGTTAGAAACATTGAAAGAACTTTATGCTTCTGATAGTGATTTCAAAGAGCCATACTCAAGTGTAAAGATGGAAAAGGATGGGAAAAATTCCATGAGCATGATGGGTTTTTGTTTCGAGCTAACAAACCGTATGCTCCTGACTCTTCTCGTTCGCTTGTTGTTGTTGCAAGAATCACATGCGTGTGGCTTGATGGGACACTTTGCCGGAGAAGACGCTTGCCATGCTAGGCCGACCACTTCTTTTGGCCATGGATGCGCCGTGATGTCGACAGATTCGTCCAACGATGTGTCGATGCCACAAAGCTAAGTCAAAATTGAATCCCCACGGTTTGTATACCCCACTTCCTGCTCCTAGAGCACCTTGGGAAGATATTAGCATGGATTTTGTTTTGGGATTGCCTAAGACCAAGAGAGGGAGTGATTCTATTTTTGTTGTTGTAGATCGTTTTTCTAAGATGGCATACTTTATTTCCTGTCACAAGAGCGACGACGCGTCGCATGTAGCTAACCTGTTTTTCAGGGAGATCGTACGACTTCATGGAGTCCCAAGGACAATTGTGTCAGATCGTGATGTGAAGTTCATGAGCTATTTCTGGAAGACATTGTGGTCCAAACTTGGAACGAAGCTGCTGTTTTCAACAACATGTCACCCACAGATTGATGGACAGACTGAAGTGGTAAACCGCACGCTGGGTGCCATGTTGCGCGCCATCATCAAAAAGAACATCAGAGAGTGGGAAGACTGCTTACCATATGTTGAGTTTGCTTACAACAGAGCTGTGCATTCAACAACTCAACTGTGTCCATTCGAGGTTGTGTATGGCTTCAAACCAATCACGCCGTTGGACCTGCTACCACTGCCTTTGCATGAGAGAGCTAACATGGAGGCCACAAAAGAGCAGCATTTGTGAAAAAATTCATGAGAAGACGAGAGAGATGATTGAGAAGAAGGCTCAACAGGTTGCTGCTCGAGTAAACAAGGCAAGGAAGAAGAGGGTTTTCGCACCAGGAGATTTGGTTTGGGTACACCTGCGCAAGGATCGTTTTCCTGAACAGCGTAAGTCGGGTTACAACCAAGAGGAGATGGTCCATTCAAGGTGCTTGAGAAGATCAATGATAATGCCTACAAGATTGAGTTGCCAAAGCGATGACTATGGAGTCGAGTGTATATTCAACGCTATGGATTTGTCCTCGCTTTTAGGTTTAGAGGATGCAGAGTCGAGGACTCCTTTTCAAGAGGGAGAGGATGATGAGGACATCCCACCTCCACCTCGCCTCGCACCTTCGACACCAACTCCTACACCTACACAAGCTCCTACGCCAACACCAGCCCCTACACCGCATATGACGGTCCAAATACTCAAAGACGTAGTAGGAAATTAATCGAAAGCAGTGAATTCGCTTAGCATTTATGGAGATTTAACGAGAATTGTTTACTACCTAGTGGAAGTGCATTCACCGTTGTCGGTATAAAGGAATGCAACATGATGACAGAGGCATGGAGATGACGACACTGCTGTCCGGATCAAGTTGACACAACGAAGAGGAAGAATTCAAGTCATGAAGATTTATCGACAAGGATGCCGATCCAGATGAGGATCCCCACCATCGACGAGATAAAGAGAGCCGAGGTCGTATCCTAGTTGGACTCTAAGTCGCCCCAGACCTCGACGCAAGACACTCCAACAAAAGCGCTCCGTTATGCAATTCGTGGTGACGAAGTGAATAAACAGAATTGAATTTTCATCTAGGATTTTATTTTAAAAGTTTAAATCTGAAAAAAAAACTAATAGCAAGAGGGTCCCGATCTTTCGATGAGAGGATAACTATCGATTGGTGGAGGAATCGATGTTGACGTCCGACTACAACCGCCCGAGACGCTATGCCTTAGCGAATCGATACACCAACTCCAGAGGTTATTGATCTCATGGGTAGCGCACATCAACCTCGACCACAAAGGTCTTTGTTCCTACAAGCAATCGAAGAACGAGCAAGAACAAGATAAACGCAATCTGAAATTCCAAATATGAATTAGGCACAAACGAGTAGGGGGGTTCGAAGACGAGTAATACAAAGCGGTCTAACCGACACAAGCGATTACAAGAAAAGTAGCAAAGGCTAAACTTTAATCTAACAAAACCCAAGTCTAAACGATGACGGCTACTGAAATTATAAGAGGGTGAAGGCTAGGAGGGATGTGCTGGACGTCCTAGGGTTTTCCTAGGTGTCCACCACGTGGGCTTGGGCCCGATGTGCTTACAAGGCCGGTTTGGCCCAACCGATGACGCACCACTTTATTTTGATGATTCCTGACGCTCTATGAGGAATTTTATAATGGGACCAGATTCATCAGAAAGCTTATCTCCTAAGCTTTCCGTGAAGTGGTAGAACGTCAAAACGGACTTCAGTATGTGGCCTGGGCGTCCGTTTGAAGTTGTCTTGCTTGCAGACGCCGAACTGCACTCGTGGCCAAATGGGCTTTCTCTTGGGTCAGCCTTGAAGCGACGTGACTTGTATGACCTGAGGAAATGGACGAGGTGGAGATACGCCTTTCTTGAATACGCCGTCAAGCATGGGAGGCGCCAAGGTGGTGCGAATCGATGAAGGTGATAGTGCTATGTCCAAAAGCCGAGGAGGACAACTATGTGATCGACCCGCCAAGGTGGAGGTCGATGAAGCAACATTGATTGAGCCACCATATTAGACGTAGATGAAGTAGAAGATGCCGTGAGTCGTCGCAAACTTGTCGTAGATGTAGTGGAAGATGCCAACATAGCCGGTAGTAATTGTAGCAACACTTGGTAATGACCATATGTATGCAAAGGTTGGTTCTATCCATGATGAGCATGGTCTCATCATCCTCCCTTTCTTGAAGTGGAGTCGCCCTCGAGTCCATCATATTTTCCTGCAAAATGTTAGTAGCGACAGGAAACAAAGCAACATGCATATCTTTTGCGATCAAATCAATGGCTTGAGAATCACAATTACCCAATCACTCCCTTTCTTGAAAACTATCATATAGATTATAAAGCCAATTAGGGTACTTGATATGATATTGAAATTATCTAATTGATCACATTGTTGCATAGAAAATAGAGGTTTCAAATCTGAACAAATATAAACTCTATGCACTTTATACTCTCCTTTATCATTGTGTTTGCCAACAACATGAAAAATATTTCGCGATAACCATGGCAAATCGAATGTACAAAAATCCTCACCTTTAAACTATTTAGATCACACGTAACATCAAATTCAATGTAACCTAAAATATTTAAAGAAGACATCAATTTAAGCTTACCTTCCTCACTAGCAATGCTAATAACATGTTTATGTTCTAAGCATAAATGTTTTGTTTTAAAATAAAAGTTTCATGTTCATTCATTAGTTGTGGCATGGATATAAGTGAAGCATTATCACATAACTCTTCTTTATAACAAGAGATAACAAGTAAATCATCTTGTAACAAAGGAATATCGATGGGTGGTTCCACTAAAGGTTGCTCTATGACAGCATGAGTAGTGGACAATTTCAGCATATCAAAATCATTCTCACCTTGTGTAAGCACAACACCTTTTATATTACCTTCAAAGTCCTCATCAGTGGTTGTAGGTGCAATTTCAATTTCCAACTCTTCACATGCGTATGGAACAACAATGAACTCTTCTTTCTCTATGCTTTCTTCTCCACCTTTTTCTCGATGGTGCTCACTTTTCTACAAAATGTTAGCTACAAAAGAAGGTGCAACAACAGGCGCCCCAAATGAAGCTAATGATTCTTTCGACGATTCAGCAAGTACATTTTAGCTCTATAAGCACATTTAATCAAGTCTCGAAAGAGAACTAAATGTTTCATCAACAAGAACATCTTGAATTTCATGATTAAGTCCACGTATGAACCTAAACTCGGTAGCTTCTTCACATTCTTGTAAACCACAACGCAGCAAACAATTTTGCAATTCATGATAGTATTCTCTAACAGTTTTAGAACCTTGTTTTAAGCGTTGAAGTTTAGTAAGCAAATATTCAGCATCATATTCAGGAACATAATCATCTCTCATAAGTTTTTTCATGGCACTCCAAGTTTTAGGTTCTTTATCATGTCTAGATATATGCTTCCACCAATATATTGCATCTGACGTTAACGCTTTAACTACAAATTAATCTTTTGTTTTTCGGATAAATCGTACTTTTGCAAATTCATTGTCTACCGCTATCTCCCAATTAATATATGCATTAGGATCAAACTTTCCAGCAAATTGAGGCAATTCAAACTTGGTTTTACCTTGTTCATCATCTGTTGATGAAGCCATGGCGATGTTGATGTCGCGAATCCTTGGAGACCGTCAAGTGCTTAAGGAACACGCGATTCAAAGGTTGTATTAGGCCCTCATCATGGGGACTGGGGACGTCATTGTCCTCATATCCTAACATGATGATTAGGAGAAAAACAAGAAAACAAGCACAATAATATGATCACAAAGAGCATGTTCATAATAGCTAATATGATGTGGTTAAACAAATCGCTCACTCTCAACCCGTTCTTTCAAGTTCTTACCAAGCTTAGCGAAGGTGCCAGAAAGCACGAGACAACACTCCGGAGATATGGTGTATCGATGCCGTCACAAGTGCCTGTTGGTAGTAGTATATGTGGAGATGTAGGAGGCTGAGCACAATTCAATGAAAAAGCTTGAACCACGTTAGTCCAAAGCAAGTTGAATAAGCGCTCAACGCGGTATCTTGCCGGGTACTAGGACAAACCGTATTAGAGGCGCGAGCCGAGACACAAACGATGTCACCAACTCAACAAAACACACTACCTAGCTAGAGAGCTCCTTCTTCTTTTTTTCTTTTTTTTTTTTTTTGTGCGGTTTTTTATTGCACTTGCCTTTTTTTTTCTCAAACTTTCAAAAGCAGACAGCAGGGCAATTATGTTGTTCAGCAAATTCACTTAAGGAAAACTCCGAATTTGAGCAAGGTCTCTATGTCAAAGTTATAGATCTTTTCGTTCTCATCAATTTTCATATATGGAACAATGAATTTGGAGTTTGGAAATAGGAGATATGGGCCCTAAATACAAGCTGTCCAGAAAAAAATCTGAGATGAGACAGATCCAGATCCAACGCTATTGTTGGGTGCGAATATTGCGTTTTCTGAAATTGGTACAATGGACAAGGTTGTAGAGGATCTTCTTAACTTTCCATCAAGTACAAGAACGCAGAAAAACGGATAAGGAAATAAAGAGATATGGCTGTTTTACCGAACTGGGATCAGACTGATCCAATTCGAATCCGACTAGAACTCGAGAATTCCCAAATTTTGGAAACATGAAGATGGCCGAATTCAGAGATGACTCAACTAACGTTTCCTTGGATATTTCGTGCTGATTCCAGAAAGTCGAAAAACGTCAAAATCCGAGTTCGGATGGAAGACTTATGATTGGAAAACCGAATTCATGACAGATTGGATCTCTAGACAGCCCGAAATATATTGCAAGATATCTCTGTATTGGAGGCCGAATCAGATCTCAGCTTGAATACCAAAGTTGGAGGAGACGTTCTAAGCTTTCCAAAAAGTCTAAGAACTCCAAAATCCGACTTTGCATGAAGGAGAAACGGCCAAAACACTGAACTGGACAGCAGCAACGATGACGAAAAACGTGACACGAACTCGAAACTCTAGGGTAAAGACTCTAAGACCAGCAGCCGACTCGGCGATGCAAGCTGTAAACTCAACAAGTGTGGACTACTGAAGCAAAAGCAAGGCTAAACTGTCTTGGGCGAGGGAAATTTTTTTGGGCAATTTTCGGACTCTAGGTAAAACAAGATCTGAGAGGTAGAAATCTCTCACCGATCAACCTGGTGCTCGATACCACTTGATATGCAACAGGTCCCGATCTTCGATGAGAGGATAATTATCGATTGGTGGAGGAATCGGCGTTGGCGGCCGACTACAACCGTCCATCGGGCGTTGCGCCTTAGCGACCGATACACCAACTCGAGAGGGTTATTGATCTCACGAGGCGCAGCGATCAACTTTGACCACGAAGGTCTTTGTTCCTGCAAGCAATCGAAGAGCGAGTAAGAACAAGATAAACGCAATCTAAAATTGCAAATATGAATTAGGCACAAACGAGTAGGTGGGGTTCAAGGCGAGTAAATGTCTGACGGTCTAGCCGACCGCAGCGATTACAAGAAAAGTAGCAAGGTTAAACTTTAATCTAACAAAACCCGAGTCTAAACGATGATGGCTACTGAATTTATAAGAGGAGAAGGCTAGGAGGGATGTGCTGGACGTCCTAGGGTTTTTCTAGGGTGTCCTACGTGGGCTTGGGCCCGATGTGCTTACAAGGCCGGTTTGGCCCAAGCTGGATGACGCAGCACCTTGTTTTGATGATTTTTGACGCTCTATGAGGAATTTTGCAATGGGACCAAATTTATTGGAAAGAATATCTCCTAAGCTTTCCGTGAAGTGGTAGAACGTCAAAAGCGGACTTCGTATGTGGCCTCTGAGTCCGTTTGAAGTTGTCTCTTCTGGCGGAGATGGCCGAAGCTGCACTCGTGGCCAAATTGGGCTTTCTCTTGGGTCACCTTGAGCGACGTGACTTGTATGACCTGAGGAATGGACGAGGTGGAGATACGCCTTTCTTGAATCGCCGTCAATAATGGGGCGGCCAAGGTGGTGGCTTAACTGATGAAGGTGATAGCGCTATGTCCAAAAGCCGTGGAGGACAATGTGTGATCGACTGCCAAGGTGGAGGTCGATGAAGCAACATTGATAGAGCCACCATATTAGACATAGGCGAAGTAGAAGATGCCGTGAAGCGTCGCAAACTTGTCTTAGATGTAGTGGAAGATGCCAACATAGCCAGTAATTGCAGCAACACTTGGTAATGACCATATGTATGCGATGTTGGTTCTATCCATGATGAGCATGGTCTCATCAAAAACTCAACGTGTACATGGGCCAAAGCCCATGCACACGTGAGGACAAAGTGGCCTTCACGCCGCTGGCTCGCAACATCTCACGGACTAGCGAGAAGGCCGCCGCTAGCCGGCAAGATCTCGTGACGCCGAGAAGCCGTCGCCGCCTCAGCGTGATGTGTTTGGCCGCCGCGTATATTGACACACATGTACGAAATGGCACGTAAATTTTAGTATTGAACTCTTGTTCCTCGATTGATTACTTTGCAACCCGGTTTGGAATTGGGAGTCCGCTCTGTGGCGTTCTTCTTCGCACTCAAGATCAATCGCCGGAATTGTGTCTACTCGTGGTCTTGTAGACGCCGATCGCATCGTGTGTGTTGGGCGAATTCTTTCGCCGCGAGCTTCCGCATAACCGACGGTTGTTGCGCGCCGTCGTTTCGCCGGTTGCAAGGATCAAGTTACCTCCGGCCGATCTCATTGCCGTGAAGATCGGGCTCGATAACAGCAGGGGTCCCGATCTTCGATGAGATGGATAACTCTTGATTTGTGGAGGAATCGACGGTTGGCATACCGACTACAACCGCCCAGGACGTTAGCGACCGATACACCAACTCGAGGGTTATTGATCTCGCCCGTACGCGACCAACGACCATGAAGGTCGTTGTTCTCGCAAGCAATCAAGAACGAGCAAGAACAAGATGAACAAGCAACTCGATTTGTGAATATGAAATCAGATCTGATTCAAGAAACAAAGTTTGGTGGGTTCGGAAGACAAGTAATAAAGGTCTAATCGACACGCTGCGGATTACAAGAAGTAGCAAAGGCTAACTTACAATCAAACAAAACCCAAGTCTAAACGATGACGGCTACTGAATTTATAAGAGGGATGGCTAGGAGGGATGTGCTGGACGTCCTAGGGTTTTCCTAGGGCGTCCACCACGTGGGCTTGGGCCCGATGTCTTACAAGGCCCGGTTTGGCCCAACCGATGATACAGCACCTTGTTTTGATGATTCCCAACGCTCCAGGAGGAATTTTGCAATGAGACAAGATCCATTGGAAAGCTTATCTCCTAAGCTTTCCGTGAAGTGGTAGAACGTCGAAAACGGACTTCGTATGTGGCCTGGGCGCCCGTTTGAAGTTGTCAAGGCAGCGAGCGCTGAAGCTGGACACGTGGCCACTTGATAAATGCGAGGGTCCCGATCTTTCGATGAGATGGATAACTCTTGATTTGTGGAGGAATCGACGTTGGCGGTCCCGACTACAACCGCCCAGGGCGATGCGCCTTAGCGACCGATACACCAACTCGAGAGGGTTATTGATCTCGCGTGGCACGATCAACCTCGACCACGAAGGTCGTTGTTCCTGCAAGCAATCAAGAACGAGCAAGAACAAGATGAACAAGCAACTCGATTTGTGAATATGAAATCAGGTCTGATTCGAAGAAACAAAGTTTGGTGGGGTTCCGATGACAAGTAATTCAGGCGGTCTAATCGACACGCTGCGTGATTACAAGAAGTAGCAAAGGCTAACTTAATCAAACAAAACCCAAGTCCAAAGCGATGACGGCTACTGAATTTATAAGAGGAGATGGCTAGAGGGATGTGCTGGACGTCCTAGGGTTTTCCTAGGGCGTCCACCACGTGGCTTTGGGCCCAATGTGCTTACAAGGCCCGTTTGGCCCAAGCTGGATGACGCAGCACCTTGTTTTGATGATTCCCAACGCTCCAGGAGGAATTTTTCAATGAGACAAGATCCATTGGAAAGCTTATCTCCTAAGCTTTCCGTGAAGTGGTAGAACGTCGAAAACGGACTTCGTATGTGGCCTGGGCGCCTGCTTTGAAGTTGAAGGCGCTTGCAGACCGGCCGAAGCTGGACTCGTGGCCAAATTGGGCTTTCTCTTGGGCCAGCCTTGGAGCGACGTGACTTGTATGACCTGGAGGGAATGGACGAGGTGGAGATACGCCTTTCTTGAATACGCCGTCAAGCATGGGGCGGCGCAAGGTGTGGCAAACCGATGAAGGTGATAGCGCCATGTCCAAAAGCCGAGAAGGGCAGGCAGTGTGATCGACCGGCCAAGGTGGAGGTCGATGAAGTAACATTGATGGAGCCACCATATTAGACGAGAGCGAAGTAGAAGATGCGAGTGAACTCATGCAAACTTGTCGTAGATGTAGTGAAAGATCTACATAAGCCGAAGTAATTGCAGCAACACTTGGTAATGACCATATGTATGTGGTGTTGGTTCTATCTATGATGAGCATGTTCTCATCATCCCCCCTTTCTTGAAGTGGAGTCGTCCTCGACTCCATCATATTGTCCTGCAAAATGTTAGGAGCGACAGGAAACAAAGCAACATGCATATCTTTTGCGATCAAATCAGTGGCTTAAGAATCACAATTACCCAAGCACTCCCTTTCTTGAAAACTATCATATAGATTATAAAGGCAATTAGGGGTACTTGATATGATATTGAAATTATCTAATTGATCACATTGTTGCATAGAAAATAGAGGTTTCAAATCTAAACAAATATAAACTCTATGCACTTTATACTCTCCTTTATCATTGTGTTTGCCAACAACATGAAAAATATTTCGCGATAACCATGGCAAATCAGAATGTACAAAAATCCTCTCCTTTAAACTATTTAGATCACATAGAACATCAAATTCAATGTAACCCTAAAATATTTAAAGATGACATCAATTTTGGCTCATCTTCCTCACTAGCAATGTGAATAACATGTTTATGCTCAAGATAATTGTTTTGTTCTAAAATAAAAGTTTTATGTTCATTCACTAGTTGTGGCATGGATATAAGTGAAGCATTATCACACAACTTTTCTTTATCACAAGAGACAACAAGTAAATCATCTTGTAACAAAGGAATATCATTTGGTGGTTCCACTAAAGGTTGCTCTATGACAAAGATGAGTAGTGGACAATTTCAGCATATCAAAATCATTCTCACCTTGTGTAAGCACAACACCTTTTATACTACCTTCAAAGTCCTCATCAGTGGTTGTAGGTGCAACTTTAATTTTCATCTTTTCACATAATGTATGGAGCAGCAATGAACTTTTCTTTCTCCATGCTTTCTTCTCCATCCTTTTCTTGATGGTGCTCACTTTTACGCAAAATGTTAGCTACAAAAGAATGTGCAACAACAAACGCCTCAAATGAAGCTAATGATTCTTTCAAGATTCACAAGTATATTTTCAGCTCTACACGCACATTTAATCAAGTCTGAAAGAGAACTAAATGTTTTATCAACAAGAACATCCCTAATTTCATGATTAAGTCCACGATGAATCTAAACTCGGTAGCTTCTTCACATTCTTGTAAACCACAACGCAATAAACAATTTTGCAATTCATGATAGTATTCTCTAACAGCTTTAAAACCTTGTTTTAAGCGTTGAAGTTTAGTAAGCAAATATTCAGCATCATATTCGTGAACATAATCATCTCTCATAAGTTTTTCATGGCACTCCAAGTTTTAGGTTCTTTATCATGTCTAGATATATGCTTCCACCAATATATCGCATTTGATGTTAACGCTTTTAACCGGCAAAGACTAATCTTTCGCTTT